>JAUTXW010000618.1:0-235487 GCA_030620095.1 Kuschelorhynchus macadamiae | reverse complement strand
TTTAACCAAACCAGTTGGAGAAAGTCGAAAAAAATTTTTAAAATGCTTTGATCCACATTTATGGACATTTAAATATTGATAATTCAGTAGAAGCTGAAGCAGCCGTCTAGTTTCTCTTAGGTTCTCAGTTTCTAAAACGTTATCGTTAAATCCGGTGTTGTCTTATTATTGATATGGAGGAATCGGCTAATTGGAAAAATAAAAATGAGCTATTAAAAACACTAAACAAAAATACAATTTCTGCAGTCGTTGAGTAAAATAACTACCGTTTTTTTTTAAATTTGTCTAAAAAATAGAAATCTAAAAAAAACGTAATAGTTTTCTACATAGGTATAATAACTAAAACTACACATTCTGAATTTATTAAATTATCTATGTTTTATTGTCTTTTACTTTTTTTATTGGTGGCTAACTGACATATATGAAAGTAAGAATACAAAAATTCAATAAAATAGATAGAATACCAACAACGAAACAAAATATATATATATATATATATATATATATATATATATATATATATTTTATTAGAAAGTTACTATGTTTTGTAGGTGTTTCTCAAAAGATGATCCAGTAAGGCTGTCTATTATTGATGTAATCTAGAAATTTTTGTTGGTCATTTGTTGTAAGCGGATTTGTTGATAAAGATTTTTCTATTTCAAGTTGTTCCAGATGCAAAGGTTTACCTTTATTATTTTGGGGTAATCATATTAAATTATCAGTGCCTTTGTTGCTTTTCTGTATACAGTGAAACCTCCCTTAACGGACACTTCCGAACAATGGACACCTCTGCTGAACGGACAATTTTCGTAAAGTCACTGACCGTCAGTATATGTATTCCTGTGTATTAAACCCTCGTGACAACGGACACTCTCAACAATGGACACGGACAGTAAAATTTGGAACATTTTTAATAAAAACAGTAAAATTTACCTCCTCAGAACGGACAGATGTTCAGATAATTTTGAAAAACCTACATTTAATGCCGGTATTTTTATTGCACATTATGGACAATATTTGGATCTATGCTAATAAGTGACGCAGCGCTTACTTATTGGTAATAGCACTAGTTTAATAATAGACTGGCTTGTAGGTAAATTGTGGTGAATTACATAATAAATAGATTACCTTATTTTCATAAAATGTAGTCTTCATCAGTAGAATCTTCGTTTTGATGTTACTCTAGTGATCAATATGTCTTCAAACAAAAGAAAGTTTTTGAGTCTTCAAGAAAAAGTAGAAATAATCCAGTACGTGAAAAAAAAACAAACTTAGTGTTAGAGTATTAGCCGAAAAATTATGTGTAGGAAAATCTCAAATTAGTGATATTTTGAGACACAACATGAAAGAGAAAAAGAAATTTGCGAAAACTGAGGGTGCTGCCATAGACCCAATTGTCTACGACTGGTCTTGAAAAGTACGCTCCAAAAACATTCCAATATCCCGTACAATAATAAAGGAAAAAGTACAAGAAATTGCGAAGAATCTAGAAGTTGATGGTTTTAAAGGATCAAATGGATGGTTGGAGAAGTTCTGTCAACGTCATAATATATCTTTCAAATCCATCTGTGACGAAGCAGCGGCTGTAGACTTGATTCGGGATGATTGGCGGGCTAAATTATGTGCTATTATCAAAAACTACACACCGAGAGACATTTATAACGTCGATGAAACGGGACTCTTTTGCGCCTTGCCAAATAAAACGTTTTCTTGAAAAGGCGAAACATGTGCTGGCGGGAAGGCGTCCAAGGAGAGACTCGCTATTTTACTTTGCTCCGTTATGAATGGAGAAAATGAAAATGCACTGGTGATTGGAAAAAGTAAAAAAACCCGTTGTTTTAGAGGATCAAGCGTGGAAAAATTGCTGGTACTATAACAAGAAATCATGGATGACAAGGGATATAATGTCGGATTGGTTGATGAAATTTGACCGAAAAATGCAAAGGCAAAACATTGGACCAGGGCGTGATTCAAAATTTTTAAAACCACTACAGAAAGTTTTTAATCAAGCGACTTTTGTCATCCATGAGTATTCTGACTCTACGGAACAATTGCAGAAATGCCTTCATTTGGATTGTTACTGCATAGAAAAAAGTCGAATCCAAGACCATCAATAACTACTTCGGCAAAGCTTGGTTCGGGGAAATTCTCGACGAAAACGTTGACTACAATAGTGAAGATGATGTGCCATTATCGGAATTATGTAGAAATATCAGTGAATTTCAAAATAGTGAGAACGGTCAGATTTCATCTGACAGTGATGATGAAGAAATCATTTCTTCCAATATTAAGGACATTAAGAAAGCATATAAAATGTTAAGAGATATTGAAAACTTTTGTATGTTATCTGGAGATTCTGTTTTAGAGAAAAAAATCTCAGTATTTGCGTCTAAAATGGAATCTCAAATTATTAAAAATAAATTAACTAGTTTAAGACAAACAACACTTGATAATTTTTTTTAAATAGAAACTTTTTATAAAGTAGAACTGTATCAAACTGTATATGTAGGTAGTATAATATTTTATATTAGGTAGTACATTTTTATTGTATGCATATGTGTATGTAAAAGATGTTGGTGTATATGTAGTAACAATTGTATTAATAATTTGTACCAAACATATTATTTTTTTACTTAAAAATAAAATATTTTTTTTTTAATAAAATAACATTGGTATTTAATTTGCTCACTCCCCACAACGGACATCTCTATACAACGGACAGTTTTTGTGGCACGGCTACTGTCCATTGTTGAGAGGTTTCACTGTATGTTAAATTTAAGTTGATTGTTGCTTCTTTTTATATTTATATCTCAAAAATTAATCTCTTGTTGTCTTCTAGTTTTATTGTAAATCGTTTTTTTTATATAATATATTTAGAACGTCCAGAAATTGAAATAGTCTCCTTTCTATACTATATCCTATATCCCATATACAGAACACATCATTGGCAGAACGAGCCCAATATCCAATAGATAACATCCGATTTTAAATTTATGTGCTATTAAAAAAATGTGACATACAAATTTCCGCAAATAAAGACAGATATCCCATTGGTAGAACTTCATTTTTTTTATTAACAAACAATTTTAGCAAATTGTAAGTTTAAATACCGTTTGTCTGACGAAGATAGATTATTACCGAAACGTATATCACAAGTAGTGAATAAAAATGAAAAATCTAAAACAGTTTAAAGTGTGTTATTTACATTAATTGAAAAATGTCTGATTTTCACCGCAAATGCATCGGTTGTAATTCCTAATGGGGATGGACAATTTTTAAATTAATATAAGCATAATCTACCCAGGACATGCCTGTCGGGGGTGCAAATGGCGCAAGGCATAAAATTTGTATAATTTAAAAACTTCTAATGCATATTATTATAAAATTTTACTGCATATATAAAAATACAGGGTTTTTGGTTATATTGGCAGCCCTCATTAACCTTTTCATAGATATATAGTTATATATCTATTCAAAAAACTTAAATACAAAAGTTCCTTAAAATTGAAATTTTTATGAATGTAGTTCGCAGATACCTGGACAGGGGTTTGATTTTTTTGAATTCAACATCAAACCTTTATATTGTCCCTCGCCTTTTGCTAATTACAAATTAGCCAGATGTAATATCGCTATCTTTAATTAAAGACTTCTTCTTCTTATGGCAGGGCCCTTCTCAAATTTCTCCGGTGACGTTAAAGATAAAGAAATCAATCCTAATATATTTATAATCAATAAGGCATGACAGACAGCATTATGGATATAAAATGTACAGGATGTTATAAAGTATAATAAAATAATATTAATCCTATTCTTACCTCTAGAACCATTACCAAAATGTCATATCAATTTTCTAAAAAAAAAAAAATTTACAAAACTGCTTATTTTATCGAACCTTATATCATCAACTTCTACAAAACCTTACCAACTTCAAAAGAAAATAAAAATTAATATTTTAATTCATTACCTTGAAAATTTTATTTTATGAAGTTGGCGCCCAAATAAGACCTAATTACTAAGTACCTATATTACCAAAAATGCATTCGAGTATTAAGTGTCTTAATGCTCAGAACCTCATAATAATGTCAAATTTACAAGATAATGAAATCAGGGCCTCCGTAAGGGTTACCGGCCCCGCGTGCCGAAATTATTTTGGCGCCTTTTAAATATCGTATATAAATAATATTCTTAAGAATAAGAACTCAGTGTATACATACATTTTTTAATTTTCATTGTTCGCTTTATTTTTTTTACAATTTAAAAATTTTAATGTAATTTACAGTGAGTTTAAAGTAATATTCTTTGTAAGAAAGCAAGACGAAATGTTCATATACATATGCGTATGCAGATGTTTGTTTTTCGACATACAGGGTGTTAGTTTTACAAAAAAGATATCATTTCTCTAGTAACTGCGAAATAATAAGAGTTATTTCATTAAGATTTGGTAGAAACTCATAGGTATTTAGAAGCTATATTTAGCTATCCGTAACCATTCCTGATTTTCTAATTAAAGAAATAGTACGCCACTCATTTAAAAAAAAAAACTACCAACTTTGTCGTTCAGGGCAAGTAAAAATACACAAAAAATGCCTTTTAGTATTTTATGTTAGTCGTTTTCGAAAAAAAAAATCTTTTGATGCACGCTTGTGGCACCTTTGGTCCAGTTTTAAGTGGAGTTAGAATTGCTCAATACTCTTTAAATTACTTGGATACATTCCAAGAAAAAAAGTTTTAATAAACATCTGTACGCAAATGCCATATTTTTGAGATACAGGATGTTAAAATTTACAGAAAAAAATGTTTTTTTTTTTACTTTAGCATCCTCTATATATTTAATGAAACTTTTTTTTTTGAAATGATCCAAAGAATCACTTCTGTAGAGTTTTGAGCAGTTCTGACTTCAACTAAAACTGGTGCCAGAGGCTTGGTTCAAAATAGATTTTTTTTTTCGAAAACGACCCATCGATCACAAAATTCTAAGACATGTATGTATTTTTACTTGCCCTAAATGATGAAGCCAGTAGTTTTTTAAAAAATAATAATTAGCGTACCATGTTTTTTAAGAAAGTCAAGTTAGATACCTATGAGGTACTCCAAATCTTAATCAAATAGCTCTTATTGTTTCGGTATAACTAAATAAAGTCATATTCGCTTTTAAATTTTAAATTTTAAACATCTGCAGACCCATGTTCATATAAAATGTTCGTTTTATTTTCTTATTAAAAATCTCCCTTTAAACGTTGGTGCATGTCTTTTGAATCACCCAGGTATATTTGATTTTAATTTTGTGATGAAACAACAGAAATTACAAAAACTAACATTTAATACATTTTGCAGCGTTACCAATGACGGCGTAATGAAATGTTAAAAAAATATTACTAAAAAACTAATTATGCAATTTGCTTGAAATTTTTAACACAAATCGAGGATTACGTGGGAATAAAACGGAAAAATATTGGTACCAATTCAAGACGGCGAAACAAAACGGTGGCCTAGTGAATTGCTAAAAAAACGTATTACTTAAAAGCTGCTTATCGAATTTATCTGATATTTTCTACAAAAAAAATCATGTTATATGTAGGAATGAACTGGTAAAATGTTAGTATGAATCCAAGATGGTGAATCAATATGGCGACATAAAAAAATATTTCAAAAATTTGCCTGAAAAAAGCACTGCTTATTAGATGAATTTGATTTTTGTGCAAGAATTAAGTGTGATATAGAAATGCTGATAAAATCGTAGTATGAATTAAAGATGGCGGAATGAAATGGTTGCAAAATAAAACGTTTTTGTTCCAAAAAAAAAATCACACTACCGGGATCTTCACGTTTTAGTGTCCCTAGATGGCAAAAAACATGTTTTTTAATTCTATCGGTCTGTCTGTCTATCAGTTCGCGACATAACTGGACTGACTGGTAAAAATCCAATATGGCGGAACACATATGTTGCTCAAAAATCAGGTATTAGAATGAACTGGTAATATTTTGCTACAAATCCAAGACGGAAAAATAAAATGACGCCTAATAAAATTGAAAAAACACCCAGAAAAAAACTAGATATTAGTATTATTTCAGACTTCGTCCAGTTATTAAATGTGATACAGAAATAAGCTGGTAAAAATTGTAATACGAATTCAAGATGGTTCTTTCATAAATAATGGCGAAATAAACTATTTTAAAGATGAACTAAAAAAAACACTTATTTAATAGACTTTAATGTTTGCACAAGAAATAGATATGATATATTGGTACACTGATAAAATTTTAGTATGAATTCAATACGATGCATGGAACAAAATGGTGGTCTAGAGAAATTTTTAAAAAAGCAGAGCGAAAAATTGCTTTTTTATTTTACATTATATTCAAAAATAAAGTGTAACATAGATAGAAATTGGTAAAATATTAGTACATAGACAATAAGCTTGAACAAAATGGCGCCCAATACATTTTTTGAAGACAGTGTATATGTCTATCTAACTATGTATCGAATTAAATTAAATCACACTTTACTAATCCTAATAAAAGGGTAGATTCATAACGAGGGAAGTTCCAGGTAAAGGAGTTTACCGATTTTTAATATTGTACATTTCTACACCAATTCTCATTGATATTTAAGATAATAATTAATGTCTTAATTAATAATATAGAAACTATATTAGATGGACCGAATCTCTTTTTCTTCATTCCCCCTTATTATTTACAGAATACTTCGAAAACATATAGCAAGTAGAAGACCAAAATACATTTTTAAAGGGAGAAACCTGCATATTACATGCCAATAAAATGAACCACTTCTTGCTCATTATAAATAAACCATGTTTGATAATTTTATCCTTAAAGACACCCGAGAAATTTGAGAAAGAGAAAATCACTGCCATAAGAAGCATTTCTTCTATTGACTCCAGTGTGTAGTAAAACATGTTCCGTCTCTTACCTCTTATGGCAGGGTTTTTGTCGAATTTGTAGGGATTTTTTAAAGATAAAGGTTTAAATCCTCGTAATTTTATAACCAGAAATATAAGACTCATTTGATGGGTATAATATATTACACATGGTGTTCCATTAAAAAAATATATGATGAATTCGCTACACTTTTTTAAGAGATCCTATATAAATAATTCTTAATTAATTAAGTACTAACCTATCATTTTTATATCTATTAAATTTTTCTATCTCTAACGCAATATTGAAGGTGGTGAATTATGAGAGAGACTCTACCCTATACACAGAAGTAGAATGCTTAAAAATTAGCAATACAAATTGCCTAAAACTAAAATGATTAGTAAAACTGAACTTCGTGCGCGTAAAAACCACGAACATCATAAGAAATCTCGTTGGTTAAAAATTATATGGAAATGACCAGTCATTCCAAAACTCATGCAAAACGTATGAAAACTCATCATCCACGAATATGCACTCTCCCATAATTGCATATTAAAGTAGGTAAGTTGCCCAACTTAAAATCAGAAATTGCTAAATTAACTTTTTTTTTTTTGTTTAACTCGAAAGCTTTCTTCTAATCGGCCCGGTTTGAATGTAACTAACCCTTGACACAATGTGCTTGACCTAATAATATTTGTAGACATAAAATTTAAAAATATAAAAAACAGATTCGTGATGTTTATATACCCTGTAAATCTGTTGAAATATTTTTGATGTTTTCTACTTCAAGAGGTGTCAAAATAAGAAAGAATGGGCTTTAAAATAAAAAAAATCGTATCTAAATTTTAAATTTGCCGACAATCCAGAGACTTTGCAGTTGGTTCCTTGTGAAACATTTCTTAAATAGAGGTTTTTAAGTGAACTTTTTAATGTTTCAAATTTTTTTATTGGAGACTGATTATACATATATTTCGGCTCTTTAGGCCTTTCTAAAGAGGCGATTCAGTGAACCTTAGACTAATAAAACATACTCTAACCAGTGAATACTAAACAAAAAATATGCTGTATCTAGAGATTTGTATTGTTGTCCTTTAGAAGGCTGTTTATTATTGGTGTAGTTTGAACATTTTGTTGGTCATTTGTTGTGAGCGAATTTGTTGATAAATATTTTTTTATTTCAAGTTGTTCTAAAAGATTGAAACGTTTACCTTTATTTTATTGATGTACTAAGATCAAATTATCAGTGTCAATGAAATGATTGTTTTCTATACAATGAGTAAATAAACCTGTGTATATCGATAAAGCCTCATCAAGGCGAATTATTGATATAGGGCTCGATGGGTTTATTTTGAACAGTTTTTTAAAATATAATTAGAAACTCTTTAGTAAGCCTAACGTGCTAGACAATGATTATTATTTTCTAAATCTTTTGTGATGAACACATTGCGTGTATAGAGCTGTTTTTAATTATTTCTAGGAAAACAGTTCAAGATAAATTTAACAAAATCACTATACTTAAATTCATCTTGATATATAAGCTGTGTCGATATTAGTGAAAATATACAAGATGTTTTTGGCACACCCTGTGTGTATTGATGAAAATAAAATATAGAGTAACTGTTTTATGTTATATAAAATTTTTTTCAACAACCCATGACCCTGTAGTTCTTATGAGCACTAATTTTAGTGACGAAGGATTCTGGTTTTTGCACACTTTTTACACCAAAATAGAGTATATAATAAAAAATGAGGTAGTAGGGAAAACGATGTTCCTAGGAGGACCTATAACTAAACATGCGGAAAAACCCACTTTCCGCATTTCCTAGGTAAGCGTACTATGTCTGTACTATACATGAAATAGTTTCCCATATATGGAAAAGTGCCACTTTCGGTATTTCTTATAGAAAAATATCTGTTATTTTTAAGCCAAAAACAAAACAACTAAAATTTTGAAATTTATTAATTGTCTTCATTTATATTTAAATACTAATTTTAAATTCTTCTGCATTAGAGCTATTAAAATATGGTCCCTTTATAACATATTAACTTTTATTAACAAAATTAGTACGTTGAAGCATATGATAAAGGTGTTCATATAGGTTAAGGTTGTATGTGACTATAAAGAAAGGGCGAAAAAGGTAGACAAATTAATTAACTAGCAAATTACTTTTATTTTTGGTCAATTTCCATATACCCAAGGGGGCTCGCGCCCCCTCTAAATATGCGCTTACTGGACTTGTTTTCTGGAAAATTTAATAGTCTTGTGTGATAAATATTTTGAATTTTTTAAAGTAATATGAATAATGATCGTTAAGTTAAAAAATCTGGGGATATTGTGGTTTTTGGATGTAAAAAAACTGGATTGCAGCAAATGTTTTGTGTTAGCCTGCAGGCTTGAAAAATATTATAAATTTCTGGTACTTTAGTGGGGAAACCCCATGGCGCGTAGTGCTCCTGGTTTTTTTTATACCTACCCTATATATCTGTATGCATTTTTAATTAAGTAGGTAGGTAGGTAACTATGGTCGATGAGTCGTCTTTCTCTTCAATCGTAATTCGTTCTGATTGAAAAGACTGATTTTTGTGTACAAAATCTTAAATCAAATAGATCTGCTGACAGAATATGCTTTACTACTAAATTGATTTTGATCACTTAATTATCCATATCCAAGGTTATTTTTACCAAACTCCCCGTAGGGAAATTTATATTATGTTGGCAACATTGGTCAAAGATAAACATATTTCTGCCGATGCTGTGTTACCCCCACCACCATTTTTTGCTTGTCTAGACTTCTATTTCCTGATTGAGTCAGTGCAGTCTTTTTTTTTGGTTATTGAGGTTACATCGATGTTCAGGTTGTGATTTGATTCGCTAGCGGCTAAATTAGTTTGTTTTATTCCCGGTCTCTCTAAGAAAATAAGTTTAATATCTAATTTGTTAATAATATAATGCCCTTATCACAAGTACTTTGGAAAATGAAATCTCGAATACTACTAGAATATTAGTGCAAAACGCAAAAGAAATATTTTTTGTGAAGAATAGAAGTGTTCGCTGTGCTGTAAAATTAATTGCATGGAAAATGGCGTCTGCATGAAGATTCTCATAGCTAATGTTGCTGTTCTGGCCAATCCTGTAGGTACGTATTAATCAATATTTGCATAATTAATATAAAATAATCTGTTTTTTTTAAAGGTGAGTTCATGTAAGCTAACCGTTGATTAAAGAAAAAATATGTTGTTTCATTCTTTTAGGCGCTGCTAGGTATTATATGTATAGTGAAAAAATAACGTTTTTTATAGATAGTTATACAAAAATAAGAGAAGTTTGACGTGTTTCGTTATTTTTAAAAGCTTTAACTTTCTAACTTCATTTGTATGTTAGTATGTATATTTGGGTCAAAATCAAAAACTTTTGGATCAGTTCCCGTTCTCGGAATTGACAGAGAGATTTGGTACACATGCGTAAACCCGATGACAATACAATATTATGGTGTTCGTGTGTATATCTTAACGTAAAACTTATTTTCAACACTACATTGAAAAACTGAATAATTTCTTCAATTAATTGTAAATATAATAAGTCGGAAGTAGGCATTGCTTTTTCAACTTTGTTTTGAATCACCATCTTTTAAATACTGCCGTATTGAAAAAAATACTGCCGTATTGAAAACACAACGTGTTGAAAAGTGTTTTTCAACACTCGTGTGACATAATAAGGCACTTTGTAGCCCAGTTAACGGTGCGATTTTTCTGTTTCATATGTGAAGAAGTATAAAATAACTAAATTTTATAAAGATATATTTATTCAAAAATTGAGGCGTGAGACACACTTAAAAAAATAATAATTTTTTTAACTCTGATAAAGTCTTCTGAATAAAAAATTCCTGCCGAAACTCTTTATTTCTTAATTCAATTTTGTATTTACTTTTCTTTTGCTGAAATGTGATATGTGAAATATATAAAAGCTGAACGCTTTTTAAATAAAAAATATATGGGTTTAAGGAGAATTTTTTTATTCCCAGAAGCTATTCTGAATATAGCAAAAAGAATTATAAATTTCCCTTATGCGGAACTTCCCATGTTATGAATATTTAGGTACTTTAAGGAATAGGGAGTGTAACCCAATTTAGTTCGATACTTATTATTTTCAAACATTTATATTGGGCACCGTTTTGTTCCACCATACCAATATGTTACCAGTTTCTACCTATGCGACACTTGATGTTTGGATATAATTTAAAATAAATTATATAAGTAGTTCACAGCCGCCATTTTGTTCCGTCATTTTGAATTAGTACCAGTCCATATATTACATTTAATTTTTCTGCAAAATTTAAAGCCAGTTGAATAAGATTTTTTTACCTTGATTTCAAATAAAAATTATTTGCCCGCCATGTTGAATTGGTACCACAACTTTAGTTTATCTCTATATCATACTTAATGCTTGCACAGTATTTGAAATTAATCTAATACCTAAGTAGTTTTTTTCAGGCCTATTTTTTAAATATTTTATTAGGCCTCTGTTGTTTTGTTATGTTATATGGTTATCAAAATGTATCAGTTCATTCCTACGTAACACTTGATTTTTGTGTCAAATTTGAGGAAATTGGATAATCAGTTTTTTTATATTTTTTTTTAACCTTTCACTAGGCTGCCATCTTGTTTCGGCATAATGGATGTTTACCAAAATGTTACCAGCTCATCCCCTATGACCTTTAATTTTTAACCGAAATTTGAAGTCAATCGGTTGACTAGTTTTTACTTCCCTCGTAAAAAGGAAGGATTGTAATTGTGAAAAATTCACCCTCTTAGGTTTTTACAGGGGTCCCTAGACCCCAAAAAAAATGTTTTCTCAATTCAAATTTTGATCAAAAATTATTAATTGCGTCTTGGGGATGACCTGGTAACATATTGGTAAGAATCCAATATAGCGGCCTAATGAAATACTAAAAGCGGCATAATGAAATACTAAAAACATTCTTACTAAAAAACTATCCGATTTACCTGAAATTTTACAAAGAACCAAGTAGGTATTATGTAGGAATCAGATGGTAAAATTTTGGTACGGATCGAAGATGACGAAACATGGCGGTTTAATAAAATATTAAAAAATTCAGCTTGAGAAAACTACTTCCTAGATTGATTTCAAGTTATCGTCAAAAATTAAGGCACATATGTTGAATGACCTATACTTTGGTAAAAATGTTAAAAAAATTATTACTAAAAAAATTAATTATGCGAATTACCTAGAATTTTGCATAAAAATCGAGTGTAAGGTGCATAGAAATGATCTATTTTGGTAGGAATCCAAGATGGATAGAATATTTATGAAACAGCCTGAAAAAACTACTACTGAAATTATGGAATTTAAGATCGTGACATGGAATGGCGCCTAAATAAAATGTTTCTAAACCAGCTAAATGCTTCCGTTTTTTTTCATTTTCAAGTGGCTGTTTCATCCTATTCACTATTTGCTACCCTGTACAGTAGAAAAAAAATGTTTTTATATACAAAAAAATAAAAGTAATTTAATATGTTCTCTTTTTTTCTAAGCAAGGTAGGCAAGCAAAATACATTTTTATTTAATTTTTAGGTTAGGTTAGTTTGTTAGGCTGTTTTATCCTAGGGCTATCCTATATAATTATAAAAAAATGTTTTTGTTTCCGGTACTTAATAGCCTATATAGGTAGTATATTAATAATACACTATAAGTGTTATATGAGGAAGTAAAAAACAAATTTGGGATCTTCCTATAAAAGACAAATGGCTTTGACATGCAAGAAATACAGTAAATTTGCCCTCTTTATTCGTGTTTTCAAGAACCGGAAAATAAAAAATATATTTTAATTTTTTAAAACACGCTCATTACCCTTTAGGCCAATCTCGAGGCCAATCTTGTATCGTAAAAGAAATGTTTTACATACAAAAAGATAAAACATATTTGACCGGTTTTCCCATTTTTTTTTATTTAACTGCTTTATAATAATATAAATTATTTTTATTTCTTTGGGACTTTCATTCACCTAGGGCTACCCTGTATTGGTAAAATGTATTTATAAACAAAAAAAAATAATTGTTATATTTTTTTGTTTATAAATACGTGTTTTCACTATTTGTTTAAAAAGCTAAAAGTTTTAGAAATATTCTTTTCATTTCAGAGACTGTTTCGTCTCTTTAGGCTAGGTTGTTGCTATAACAAAAAATATATTACATAAAAAATATAATAAATTAGATGTGTTTCACTGTTTTCCGAAGTATTATATTTCTTGTTTTTGAAAAAAATATCATATATCACGCCAATGATTTCTACAGTTTTGCGATGTTATATTTTTTTTCTAAAAATATGTTTTTCGTGTTCTAGGGATTCTAAATATTTAATTAATATAAAAGCACCAAAGTCTATTAATACCAAATATGTTCAATACTGTGAAAAAAAAAGAACAATCAAAAAACATACCATTAAATAGGTACATTTGAATTCCAACAAAATGCGAGAGGTGGATTTTGGGTATTACAGATTTCCTCAGGCAGACATATGCTGCTATTTTCGACAGTTCCACGGCTGGCAATTCTAAATATAAAAACATGTACATCGAAAATACTATGTAGTACGCAAAATCCAAAATAGGTATCCTTTAAAGTACCGTTAATGTTTTAATGTCGGTATGTTTGTTTGATAAAGAAAACCGACTTTTACAAGGGATATAGAGTTAAAATTTGGTATTCCATGCATCTGGGCATTGCAAGCTGTGTCAGTATGCAGAAAAAAAAATCTGAAATGTAATAAATCATCTTTCGGTCTTTCATAGTGGCACAAAACATTTCCCATAAATACAATATGTTAAATAGAAAGCTTCAATGTTCAGGTATTCGCTATTTGCTATTAATATATAGCATTAAATAAACAACTATTAAAAGTTTGCCTTTCCTATCTCGATGGAAAACAATTTGTAACCTGTATATTATTATTTTTAACGTAGCTAATTTCATTTAAAAACACTACCATTTACAAATAGTTCAAAAGATATTTTATAGAATTTTCTATCCGATCATCAGGTCATCCTGTATAAACAAATTATGCTAAATTGGCTTGCAAATAAATTTGTCGGGTTTTGCTTTTTTGTAAATATTAATACTCTCTGAAATAGAAATATTTTCACTTTTAAAAAGTTTAGGATTACCTCGTACGGTCGAAAAAAAAATAAAAAAAATAAATATTGTCCTCCACCCTTAAAAAAAATGTTTTATATATTTTTTAACGAGCTGAATCACTCCGTTAGATTTATCCTGTATTAAGGAAAAAAATATCTCTTAGGGTTCCCTGTATAGTGGAAAAAATGTTTTACGTACGATGAGAAAGAAATATTACATGTTTCGTTTTTTAAATTAACTGCTTTAAACAAAGAAAAAACGATTTTGGGGGCTGCTTCATATTTCTAGGGTTATCCTGTATAACCGAACAAAATGAATTAGAAAATAAGACTTTTGACGTGCTTCACCGTTTGCTAATAAAGCTAAAGGCTCTTGATTTTTTTTCGTTTTCAGAGGGCTGTTTCATTCTTCTAGTGCTACCCGTATAATGAAAAAACATATTTTTATAAGAAAATTAGAAAATAAATTTGACCTATTTTATTTTTTTCCAAGCAAGCTAAATGCTTCTGAAGTATTCAATTTCAGATGTTTTATCATTCTAGGGCTAACCTGTATACTAAAAAAAATTCTTTATGTAAATAACTTAACTTATCAGCAGTCTGAGCGATCTGAATACTTCTGAAATACAATTCTTATGGCTAACCTGTATAATTGAAAAAGGATTTTTATTAACTACAATATTAATTAACCTTATATACTTTTTTATACTATCCTATTCAACTTAAAATTAGATTTTCAATGATATATCACAAGTTGACTTTTGTTTCCAAAATTTATAATTGTCACTTCATGAAAACAATACACTAATATTTGTTTTAGACAGTCCAAAATTATTTTGTTTCCTAATTTTTTATTTCGATTTAAAAATCGTTTTGGGTAAGAACATTTTTTTTGCTTCTTGTTTTATGGAACGTGTTTTATGGAAAGAGCAATTTATCCAATATTTTTAATGGCACCTTGTAATTTTCGCCTTAAAATTGGCTTTTTAAAGATGTTTCACATGTTATTTTCAATATGACTATAGACTAGCATTTGTTACAAAAATATTCCCTGTCTTGTATTTTAAATTGTATTTAAAATATACAAGGTGCTATTAAAAATAATGCAGTAAATGTTCCGTTCATTAAACCAGAAGTGAAAGAAATTAAAAAATTGTCTTAGTACTCAAAACCATTTTGAAGCCCAATTGTTTTAAAAAATGAATTAAGTTTGGTTTAGACGCTTAACAAGTATTTTATAGTGACTGATTTTTTTTGTATACAGCAACAATGTTGAATTTTTAATGAATGGTTGTCCAGCTGCCATTTTAAAAACAAAAGTTAATTTGTGATATAATGTTGAAAAGCTAATTTTAGGCTGAATATGATCGTCCATAAAAATAGAGAGGGTGCTAATTAAAAAAAAAAGTAAAAAGTATGGGTCAGCTCCTGTAAAACCTAAAGTAAGTAACTTATTTTTCTATCGAAAATTTGCATCTTATGAAATTTGCCTCTTATAGAATTGTCTCAAATTTCAAAAACTAAAAAAATGACAACCTGTTCATGTTTCATGTGCCCGGTATTGGCAAATTTGGGTCTAAAAACTTTTTTGTAAGAAATTTGAGAGAGAAAATAAAAATCCGTTTGTAGAAATTAAATTCGTTTTTATGCTACAAGGTGTTGAAATATACGTACGTGGTCTTTATTATCGGTAGTTTTTTACTAATCTTAACATATTTTGCACGCTCTGTATATTTTCTGCGTAGTGGTAATGTTTTGGTACGAATCCAAGATGGCGCCTTAATAAAATATTTTAAAATTCAGCCTGAAAAAACTGCTTAATGGATTGATCCTGATATGCCTTAGCTAATTATGCTATAGGGATCAACTAGTGAAATTGTACTAATTTAAGATGGCCGAACAAAACAGTGATCTGTTGGTTTGTTTTTCTGTCTGTCTGTTCTTTCACAGCATAACTTAGACTAGTTACCCGGTTGACTTCAAATTTTGATAAAAAAAATTAAAGGGTCATCTGGGGATAACATAACCTAGTAATATTTTCGTAAAAATTTAATATAGCGGAACAAAATGGCGGCCTAGTGAAATGTTGAATTATTATTAAAAAACTAATCCAATTTATCTCTAATTTTGCACAAACATCAAAGTATTATGTTGGAACCAACTGATAAAATTTTGGTAAGAATCCAAGATGAAGAAAAAAAAATGGCTTAATAAAATATTTAAGAATTCAGCCCGAAATGGCTAATTAAGGTTGTGTGCTGTAACTAATTGTGGTATAGGGGTCAACTAGTAAAATTGTGAAGGTAGTAATTCAAGATGGCCGAACAAAATGGCGACTAAATAAAATGTTTGTAATCGTGAAAAAATCACCCTCTCAGATTTTACATATCTCCATGTTTTAGCGACTCTAGATGCCAAAAAATATGTTTTATGAATTCCGTCTGTCGGCCCGTCTGTCTGTTACTTCGCGGCATTACTTAAAAACTACTTATCCGATTGACATTTCGATCAAAAATTAAAGGTCATATGGGGATGATCTGGTGGTAATATTTTATTAAAAAGCACAATGGACCAATTTTTCGGAAGTTTCGGCAGATAACTTATTTCTCACTTTATTGTGTACATAGGTCCAGTTACTATAATAAACTCTTTCTGAGCTGATGAAGAATTGACAAAAGTTTAATAGCCAGTTTAGCGAGTTCTGGTGTTTTCTTGGGACATAATTTCCAATATAGTAATGGACTTAATTCTGTTTTTGTATTTAAAATTTTACATTCCTTCACCCTCTTAGTACTTTTGAAGGTCAGATAATCATTTCTCATTCAAATTAAGTACAAGCTAGTCACCAACTTCTCTCTGTTCACCATTAAGTAATTTTCCTTACACTCCGGATGTAAACAGTTTGCTACAGATAAGCTTCCCTTTTAAGGCATAATTTTTTTCTTTTAGTTAAAAATTCTTGTGCTTCAACAAATCCTTCTGGTAATTTTAGTGACAACCGTGCTTCTGTTGCACATGCAATACTAGCCGTTGACTTTTGGCAGGTATTAATCAGTTTGCAGACAGGATCAAATAGAGAAACTGCATTTTCGACATTCTTTATAAAATTTGCAAAAAGATTTGGTCGTTATATTTTGTGGAATTGCAGAATTAAATGAGGTAACTCATTTAATTCTGCACCAATTCTTACTTCCCTCTTACGAGGGTATAGTATACCTAGTAGTAAAAATGTATATATATAATTTTAACTTTTGTGGAAGCGATATGAAAATTGGCAACACCTTTGGACCTTAGAACAACATTTTTTGTTAATATGAAAGCATTAAAATTTTTAGTTTTACGGTTTTAGAAGCTGAAAGTGGTCACAAAAATCATATAATGTAACAATATAATAATAATAATAATAGACCACATACGACATTTGCTATCAATAAATTTTACTAAAAATGGTTTTCCAATACATACAAAATAATTTTATAAAACTGCCTAAATAAAAAATATTACTTGTATAATATTTAATATTACTATCCATTATCAATTTCAAGTTTAAATTATACCATATAAAACGTACTAAAAGAAACGTGACTTTTATACAATTATAATACTTATACGTTTTATACATACATTTTATACATTACACGTATTATAATAGTAGGCATCAACGTATTATACTATCCCTGAGTGTTACATTGGAATGATCTCGTAACAGTATGATTTGATTTTAAGATAGTAAAACAAAATAATGGCCTAAATGTCTGCCAAATAAAATTTTTTAAAAATCTTGTTCAATTAACTTAAATTTTTGCACAAAAATTAAATGTGGGAATAAAAAGGTAAAATGATGTAAACTGATATGAATTCAACATAACGTAACAAAATCGAGCGGTACGTGTCAATGTAAAAACTAATTTTGAGTTTATTTTAAATTATGCCCAAAAGCCAGTTGTGGGATAGGTAGAAAGAAACTGGTATATTGGTAGGAATCCAATATGATGGAACAAAATAGCGCCCAAGAAAAATATTTTACAGTAAATATAACACATATATACTGTGACTATGTATTGAACTAAATTGGGTCACACTTCGCTATCCTAACAAATGCAAAAAGAATCATAACGAGGTAAGTTCCGGGTAAAGGACATTTACCGATTTTTTTTTTTATGATCTTGGTGTAGAAAAATCTTAGGGGAACTTCATAGATAATCATAGCTGTCATTAATAACATTTTAGACCGCGTCAAGCCTACTCCAGGAGTCAGCAACAAAATAAACATTAAGATTCTAGTTAGATATTTTCATAATTCGCTATGTGGGGTAGCAAACGACAGGGATGAAATGGTGCCCAATAAAAATGTTTGGAAAGACAGTATATATGTTACTAAAAGACTAACGGAACTAAATTTATTCACACTTCACGATTCCTAGTAAGAGGAAAGATTCTTAACGACCGAAGTTCCGGGTAAAGGAAATGTTTTAATGTATAATCGAAAAACAATTTTTAATGTCAGTATTTATTTACTTATTTTCTGTTTTCCATTTGACTGGTTATCATTTGGTGCGTTCTCAAGATATTAGATATATTTATTTACGCTCATGATATCCAAAATCTTAATCATGGCGAGACACTGACCTAGATTATTTTTGGTTCAAATTTGAAATAATAATATTATCACACATTGCATGTAAAAAATTCGAAAGTCTTCATGATTTTAACGGGGAAATATATATTTTAAACCGCCTAAAATTTAAATTGAAAACATTTTGGAGCTCTCAAATCAGAAGCTTAAACACCTAAAATCCGATATGTGCTATCCATGTATAACTTTGATTTGATGAAGACACTTTTAATCAGCTAAGTATAAGTAAAGTGGATATTATTGGCAATAATATAAACATAAAAGCCCGTGAGAATTTTTGTATAATTCTCTAATTTTTGTATTAACTTGTCTTGCGAACTGGTTCGCCATGGTAGAGGTCCGTGGCTGCCAAAATTTTCGAGATCATTCTCTTGAAATACATTAGAATATTAAAATACGGAAACTCCATCTTCCCTTAATCAGTGAATATTTCCGAGTCACTAATAGATACTGTTCAATTATCAGTCAATTCGGGGACCTAAAGCGAAATTAGTCTCATTATCTTAGACGACTTAGGTCGCTAAGCTTAAACAATCTGAATGCTGCATGGCAAATAAAAATTAAATATTCAAAATTTAATAAGCATGATTTTGAACCTTCTGAACATGGCTTCTCCGCAGGGGAAAAGCGACCAGAAAGCTATGTTACTAATAGTCAACAAGAAAGATCATCTCCAGAACATGACTCCCTGGTGGGGAAATTCAAATCCCATGAAAGAGCTGTGCTTCGACAGGCAAAAAAATACAAATTCACGTCAATGTTTTGTTAACACTTATCTCTCATCAGAACGTTTATGTATGTTGACTAAGCACATTCATAGGTTCTATTACGTGTAACTTTTATGTTTATCCATATAATTGGAATTATAGTTATGAAAATGTTGTATAAATTAACAGTGATACCCGTCACATCCAGTTCCTTGCAACTATCAACATTTTGCAGCGGACCAGGTAAATCTTTGACATAATATTAATATTCGACCTAGATAGTTCCAAAAATGTTGCCAAGGACAAAACTATCTTTAGGTTAAATATATTTGCAACAAAATTGTGCAATTTCTTTTGCGTTGTGGGATAGCAAACGACACGGACGGAGCAAAAAATTATTTATTTTTAAAAATGCGATATGTTTATTAACTTGAATATAAGAAAATATAAGCAAACATATAAACCAATATACCGTTAATCTACAGTTCTTCGCTAGATGGGGTGGCAAATGACAGGGGCGTAGTACAAACATATTTTATTTTTAACATGTTGGTGTAATACGCAAACAGATAAACCAAAATACCGTTAATATACAATTCTTCGGTTAATATACAGTTCCTCGCTAGATGGGGTAGTAAATGACAGGGGCATAGTAAAAATAGTTTATTTTTAAAAATGCAGTGTTTAACATGTTGACATCTGTTTGCAAATTCTATATTGATAAATTATGCTGCTAATTTCTTGATGTTATTGTTAGTTGGAAGGGAAATTGTGAATATGGGTTTTCTTTAGTGCCTAATGCTTTTCTTAGTAATATATCCCTAGTTGAAAGTCGAAATTAGATTGTATTGTCTGTTTAAAATTATTTATTGTTCAGCTATTTTGTATTGTCAATCGTTGAACTGGTAGAGGTACTAGAGTCTGTAAAAAGGTTACCCCTATTGGAATATATTTAATTACTTGGAGAAATTAGATTTTGTTTTTTGAAATTAGGTTTGGAAAAATGGGTGGCCGGCACACTATTTAGTAGAATATGTAAATATATATGGTAGAAGTTTGTTAATTTTTTATGTTTTTATAAATATATATTTGTTTTAGTTTTATATGTTTTTTGATTATTTTTAAACTAATTATATCAAGTTCGTAAAATTACAACATTAACTAAATCAGTTATATGTTACAAATTTCTTATTGTTAAACGTAAATAAATAACAGATAAAATGACTTCGAGTGGGTTGATAAAGGATTTGTTGAATAATACGTAAGGTTTTTCTTAGTGTTAATAACTCTGAATATTCTTTATTAAAAGCTGCTGTAAATAAATTGTTCGGATTATAATCGTCTTTGCTTATAACAATTCAGAAGTGGTTGATAATGAGTTGCATTGATAGTTGTAGGGCAATGGCGTCTACCGACAAAATTCGTCGAAAATAGTGTTGCCAGGTTTACAAAAAGAAAAAGCGGGAGCAATGTTGCCATTAGGGAATTCAATCCTGTAAAAATTTTGTGATTTCGGATCCCGGGATTTTCAAACGCCATGGGATGCAGTGCCGGAATTTTACTAGAAACGATAGTTTTTTAAATAGTTGTAGTATAATGTTACCAAAACTTGTGAAGTTATTACTAAATAAAATTTTATTAAAATTAACGTTATTAAAAATAAAATCAAATTCTTTGAAACAAAATCAAAAGTAAACATTTTTATTAAAGGACAAAACAACTAAAAACTTCGTAAAAAAGAAAGAAAAAAGAACTGAAGTGACACAGATTATTGTTTATTAATTAAAAAAAAATAGCAAAAAACTAATATTGTCTCTATCTGCCATAGCAAAACGAAATTGTCAATACTAATCCTGCTGACAAAAAACATCTTTCTGATTCAACACTTGTAGGGGGTACAGTACTCACAAAATCAAACGCTAACTGTAAGTTTGGTCGACGTTGTCCATCCTTCTGAAAGGTTTCCATTACATTTTTTATGTGTGCTTTTAAGTTTTGAAATTTTGCGACTGGCGTCTCTACTGGTACTGGTGGTTTTTACATTTTTCTTATTGCTTCATCTAGCTTCTCCGAAAATGAAATTATCTGAGGAATCTAATATGATTTTGCTTGTGTTACTGTTAGCTATTTCTAGTCGTTAATAGGTTTGTAAGTTCTTGTTGAGTAATGTTTGGAATACGCTTGTATTTTCTGTTCTGTTAGGTTCTTGCAGGTAACGCAAAATGCTTGAATAAACCGTCAAACATTGTTGAAGACGGTTCTGAATTGATTCTTTTAAATCTATACTTAGTGGCGATGAGGTTTTACCCAGTTCATTTATCAAAAACTTTTCCGCAATATCCTGTCCAGACAATGCTTCGTCAGTAATTTTTATAGGCTCCAAGACTAATTCCTTACTAATGTCGTATTAACTGTCACTTAAATAAGGTAAATCCATCGACGATTTTTTATGCAGCTGTCCATAAGACAAAATCTTTCCAGCATTATAAAATGACTGCCCCATCTGGTTCTATAATCTAGTTGAAGCTTTAGTTCCTCATTAGGTTTCTTAATATACTTAGGAAGTACATCATCTTTTCTGGGGGATTTCTTGAAATATTCTTCTCACTTTGTTTATTACAGAACCTGTCATAGTTATCCGAAATCTTCTGATTTATATTGCCATTTTCGATATAAGTTATTTCACTCCGATCTAATAGATCATCTAGATAGGGCGGCAAATCTTCATCTTCAGAGCCTGTAGAGTTATCTTAATTTTGATTTTTAGTTTTATAAATGGAGTCTATAACTGCGAATTGCAACCCATGGGCCAAACACAATTGCTATTTAGCATCACTAAGCTTACCAAGTTTGATCATAGTGGTTGACAAGCTTCAGGGGTTATTGAATTTTTTAAACGCACAAATCCCAAATTCCAAAAAACTTGCTTCTGATGGACATTCAATACATATGTTTATTCGACACCGAACTGCGTTCGTCGAAACTTAGATTCCTTTTTTATAAATTTTTGAATTTGATCAGAAACAACACTACGAGTCTTTCCACTATAACTCATAACTTTTTCTCGGATGGTCACAGGAGACCTGGGAAGTTGCATTCCGCTGGTTTCAAACAATTTTTTTAGACTTGCGGAAGTAATATTTTTGAAAATGGTGTATTATCCAGGGCTACCATGGGTGCCAAAATAGTCTCCATTGATGAACTTTTCCTAAAAACAAAAAAGTCGGCTATTTTTGTTTGTTTTTCTTCTCTACACAAGATAGATGTTGATCTTGACTCATTTTGACTGCGTCTGGTTACTAGATCCAGTTTGAGTTGTCTATATAACTACTTTTTTTTAGCCACCATTCGTCTTAGTTATTGCTCGACATTTTTTTACATTTTGCAGTTTTATTCTGGACCTTCTCAATGGAATACAACCACGCAGATTGAAGATCTTCAGATCTTTTATGTACAACATATTTCCAGTCTTCTGACAAGTCGCTAGAAACGTTCGTTTCCATAATTTGTTTCAGTTTTAGTTTAAAAATAACATTTATTCTAGTTTTTACAATTTATTAGTATTATAAAATACAATACACTACCATAAAATAGAAATAAATCAGTCGATCAGTGCTTCGCGTCCGCTTGTTTACTATTCGACTATTCTGGGAATCACACCGCGCCGCCCAGAAATGCACCTGAAAGAAAGTTTTTGCACGGGCAGCTTTAAAAATAACGATTAAAAAGGGCCAGGATCCGGGGATTGAATCCCCTAGTTGCCATACATGTAGCTGCTTTTATTACCAGACTTGAAAATCTAAATTATCTGATTATTACCAGATTTTAAAAATGTGAAAAATCCTTACAAGAAAATCTTTTTTTTTTTTGTTTTAAAGATTTAATATTCTCGAGGTAAAATAAATTACAGTTCTATACAAGAAATATTTTTTTAATACTTAAAAGAAGTTTTTCTTTTTCTATTTCGGGCTTAGTATTTTTCAGAGCAGAGTGGGCAGGTACAAGAAGCGCTTTTAGTTTTACCTTCTTTAATTTTTTTTGAATAGCTTATATGTACAAAAAATTACTTACAATGATTTGTATACAATACTAGTGTTGTATAAGTAGTGTTGTGATCAACTAGGGAAACAAGGTTCAAGGGAGCAACCATTAAGGGTAGAATGCGCCTCGTTTTTGTCTGATATATATTTCAAACTGTAAATAATCTTTCTAAAAAAAACCTATTTACTTATGTCGTAAAAAAATACACATACATGTATTATTATTAATAAAAGGCCTTCGAACAAATTAGGTACAACTTGAAACAGTCTCGACGAGTACCTGTATTAGATTTTGGAAGTTATGTAGATCTTCGATATCTTTAGGGGTTATAAAAACGTAAAAAAATCATATTTTGAGACCGCATTATTCGATTACAATGAAATTGAAAATAGATATATAAAGGATTTTTTTTCGTTTACTTAAATAACAATATTTCGAAAAAAAAGGCCAAGTACCTGCATTTTATTTTATTTTTTGTAAATAAAAAACATTTTCAACTATACAGGGTATCACTAGTGGATGAAACAGCTACCTGAAATAAAAATGTATTTCAGAAACATTAAACTTGCTTAAAAACGGTAAAACACGTCAAATTTCGTAACATTTTGTATATATAAATATTATTTTCCACTGTGCAGTGTAGCTTAGAAGAATAAAACAGCCACCTGCTGAAAATGGAAAAATATTTCAGTTTTTAATATTTTTAATAAACGGGGAAATGCGTCCAATTTCTTCGAATTTTTTGTCTATATTTTTGCTACTCTCAAATGACTAAAATATTATTTTCGTGTAAAGCACAAAAATGTCCAGTTTATTCTATCTCTTCCTACATTAAACATTTTCTACATTATACAGGTGGGATCGTTCGGGCGCTTTTAGTATTTTGCGTACTGCTTAGTATTTTTGATACACATAATTTTATATTTAGAATTAACAGCTGTCAGACTTCAAAAAATGGTAACAAAATATGGGTCTAAAACTCGGTTTAAAGTGTGAAGCCTCAGTTTAAAGTGCCAGAAGTCAGTTGGTGTTTTTTTCTGGGAAATATACGTTTCAGTACTATATCCTTTACCAAAATAAAGAAGTGCTTGTTAAAGTAGGCGTCACGGCTAAAGCATCACTTGAATTAAAATTCTGTTTTCAGCAAAGATTGGTACACAATTTTAAATATTAGTTTAGCATGGGGAGATAAATATTTGCCTCTGAAAGTGACACTAAAAGGTGTCCTACTAACAGCACAAGCCCAAGGACGTCAGTCTAACGCTAATACAACAAGAATTATCACTCGCCGGTGAACTACACACTCATTAAAAAACAAAAATCTCTGGATGGAAAACCAATAAGAACTAAAATTAATAAAAATCATTTTGTTATTTATTGATAACAGATATTTATACCTACTTAAAATTGTCCGAAAAGGTGATACATTTGTAGCATTTTATGGCCAAATGGTTAATTAAAGTTCTTGGCAGTTAAAAGATCAAAGGTATAATGTGAACCATATTATAGGGGTAAATACCACTGTGAAAAATGATAACATACCAATTGTTGACCTGGAAAAAAGTGACTTAGCACTTATCAACTAAATACATAAAATTAAACAACTGGCTATAATTCACGGATGGAACGACAGGAGCGTAGTAAAAAATATTTAACTTTTAAAAATGCGATATAGTTTTAACATATCTGTTTGCAAATTTTATGTTGAAATTATGCTGGTAATTTCTTGCAGTTATTTTCAGTTGGAAGGGAAAAAAACGAACAGTGATTTCGGAAATCACTAGATTTCCTATGTAATTTCCTGATTTCCCTTGTGATTTCCGGATTTCCTATGTGATTTCCGGATTTCCTATGTGATTTTCTATTTGATTTCCTGATTTTGGCTGATTTCGGAGGAAAACGTAGTACGATTTCGCGAGTTCTCACTCCGAAAAAAAGTACAGTTTCGGAAATTGCTAGATTTCGGTGGAAATATTTTGAATTCCGACTAATTCGTGGAAAATTATTTGATTTCAGAGATATTTTTTTTTTAAAAAGGCAAAATATCAGTTGCGTGACTTATTCCCCTTTTTTAAGAAATTTTGATTAGGAAGTTCTTCGTCACTTACTTCATAACCAATATGTTTCGTGTCTATTCTTGTTTTATGATAGAACATATCAACATTTCAGACTTAATTGCATTGCCTAGGTTTAAAAAAACCATAATAAACTACTTAACAGAAAAATAAGGTTCTCTACTTTCGATTTGTCTTTACCGCCTTTTTTTGTTTTTGGTCGTTAACAAAGTAACCTTATAAAACGACATCGCATCTGAACTATTTGTTCGGTTTTCGTCAACAATAATACTGCTTTAAGAAGTATTATTAGTATTAGTTATTTAAAACGATTTTTTCTCTTGGTTCGAACTAACATCAATCTGGCTTTCCTGTAACTGTATATGGAATATTTTTCTATTTTTTATTTCAAGTTTTGAATCGACTTCATTAGTTTTTTATTGATATTTTTTACTCATTTTATAGGAAAACTTTAAATTACAAAGTCGCTTTTAAATATTAATAATATTTTTCAGAGCCATTTGGGTTTTTTTTAGGTATTTTTGCACTTTATTACTAAATGGTTCAGAAGTTATATATCACCATCCACAATTGAAACAATGCAGGTTCTTCTGTTGAAAATTAGCAAGCTCTTTCATAGGTTGGACATTTGGACAATTGTATTTTTATTAATATATAGTCTTAACTATTATATTCCTTTTTCTAAAAGAATGTCTAAATCAATAATTTACGCTGTAACAATAATTTATTGACATAGATAAATATGTTTAAGTACCACTGCTATTGGTATTTCTTTTACACTGTTTGTCCGGAGCGGTTCAAAAGTGACAATAAAGTCAGAAAATTATTATTTTTTAAATTTTTCACTTCAGTTGGTTGAATGGTAAGGTAAAAGGATTTATATGAAAATTCTTTGGGTAATAGTAAATAGTGAAATACTAATAGTAAAAACGAGTAAAAAATATCTAAAATTCTTTGTCTAGGTTTAATTTAAAGGCTGTTTTAATGGACTCCCTTGGTGCTGGGAGAAATTAAACATGACTTAAATTTTTCAAAAATATAATAAATTGTTGGAAACAAGAAATGCATAGTTGTAATAAAAATTTTTTTAACAAATAATAAAAAACAGATACACGCCCCTGGTGAAAAGCCAAATAGTTGTTTTAGCATATTAATTATATTTGATTTGTCGAGATGACATGGCGAGCTTCAAACCTCTTAGAGGTATTTAAAGAATATGCACAATTCATTTTCCTTTAAATTTCAAATAAACTATCTAGAGATTACATTGTTTGAAGAATTGCACCTTGAAATATTTTACTTTACTTTTACAGTGTATATTTTAACTGTCGGGTTTTAGTTTTCCGCCTTTAATATTGGTGAACCTACAAAAAACCCTGTTTACATGAAAACAATTTTAATTTTAATCATAGTACGACGAAAAATTTATAACTTGCACTCTTAAATACTCCCAGACACCGATTTTTTAGTCGAACCTGAACAAATGACAAAATTAGTCCGCCTTGTTGGCTCCGCCATTTTAAATTCTCAAATATTGTCTAAAAATGCATAACTTTACTATTAAATACTTAAATAATAGATAACCGATTTGCACAAAAGACAAAATTCGTCCTCTTTCTTGGCACCCCTATTTTATATTTTCAAGGTTGGCGCAGCCATTTTGAATTTTTAATTGTTGACTAAATTATATTATCACACAACTATATTTATGTCAATTTTAAAATCAGTCGGATATGGACAAATGGTAACAAATAGGCATACAATCAGACCAGTGGTGAAGCCAATAAAAGCGCGGTAAACGTAAAAACAATTTAATCTGATGTATTACCGTTAAAACTAATAATTACTCAAAGCCAGCAGTGGGCTTACAAAAAAATGCAATCCAAACTTCCATGAAATAAACTTTATTCTATATTAGTTTATTTACACTACTTGAAAAAATAGTCAAAACAAAATATTTTTCTTAACGATTCTGGTAGATTGAGATTTTATCACTGCTATAACCCAAAGTTATTTTTAAAGAGGAGTAATATCAAAAATTATATTTTTGCTAAATGGAATACCATATGTTTTTATGTGGCAAATGATACCCCTTTGGGTTCTATATTCAATTTGAATTTAGCACGTGATTCGGCTGCAGCGTTTCCAAGTTACGTTTTTTTTTTAATTTAGTCAAAAACATTGTGACTATCTGTTACCTCCGCCACTGTTTGTTAATTTCCTGAAAAATTTACATATGTAATTTAATATTAGCTTAGTTTCTTCTAAACTATCTTTACTTTTTTATTTAATTATACATTTAATTTTACAGGGTGTCCAAAATATTTGTTCAATCATGTCTATTTTAAAATCTATTATAACTGAATTTCTTAATCACAACACCCCGTATATTATTTTGCCGTTTAAAAGCTGAAATGTGCTGATCTTTCAGAAAATATTGCCGCATCTGTCTCATAATTTTGAGATATTAAGAGTTTTCCTTTACTTTATATATTATATTTGGTTACATTATGTCGTAATCTCAACTTTTTGTGACTATTTTTCTCATAAATAACATACAAAACTAAATATACATCCGGCCAAAACCACGTCTTCGAGATTCACAAATCTCCAGGTCAGTAGAACGCCGCGATCAGAAACGAAACACTTTTGTATAAAGGCGATATCCATTCGGGAAGCTTAATTCCTTGACAATCAACCAATCAGGGTAGGATTAAGAATGGCACTAGCAGAACTCTCAGACAGTCCAAGGTCTTCATATCAGGCCCTTATAGCCGTTCTAATAGACTTTTTAAATCTAAACAGAGGCCCATTTAGAACCATTACCGGGGTTCTAACTGGACACTGGATGGTGAAATAGTACCTGCATAAGATTGGACTCGATAACGATCAATACTGCTTTTGTGTTGAGGTAGAGGAAACTACCGAGTATCTAGTCGTCGATGTGAGCTTGTGGGACGTGCTCCACCTGAAAGAGTCCTTTCCTTTCTAAAAAGGAGTGGGCTCTTGGCCTGACACGTCTACTTGGGGGATAACACAATGCTAAGTGCTATCCTTGTCGGGCTCCCCATCTATGTCTTATGTCTAATCACGACGTACCACGCCACACTTGTCGAGACAAGCAAACTTGCGCGCCGGTATAAAATGTAATTTTCAAAAATTAATTAAAAATACTTCTAATTAAGTAAGAACAATGAAACTTTGGGAAAATACGTATTTTTCGGAAAACTCAAAATTTCCCAAAAATAACAAAACACTTTTTCAAAATTCTAATTACGCGCCTAGAAAGCCTCTAACAAAGTTCATTTTAGTAAAAGAATTACCTCAATCGATTAAGAAACAAAAAAGCTATTAATGATTGAAATTTCGTGAATTTGCAGAAAAAGACACATTTTATCATTGGAAAATCTCATACTTGTTTTTCAAATTTTTTTCCCTTTGCTTTTGGACAAGTGCCGATTGTAGAATATCAAAGATATCGATACAACAAACAAACCATGAAAATTTGAAACAGATTGATTAAACCTTCTAGAAATAATCAGGAAAAAAAATTTGCAATTTCCAGGGAACTTCTTCCTCGAAAACCAAAAAGTCTCAAATCTCGAAAACGGTAATAGATACGACAAAAATATATTCTTCCAAAAAGATGTGTTTCATCGAAATACGTCTTACGAAATTTTTCGGATTTTTAAATCCAAAAACAAAAAAGTTGAAATCCACATTTTTGGACTTGAGGAGCCTCAAAAATGAAAAGTGGAAAAATCAAAATTTCCTCGGATCCGTTCCGGACAAAAAGAAAATGAACTCTAATGCAAAAATAAGACATAACAAGAGTAAACATTTTTGAAAATACTATTAGAAATATGGAAAAACAACTTTAAAGTTTGTATTTTTACTAGTAATAAAAAAGACATTACTTATTTAGTTTTCTAGTTAAGCTTTTAGTTAGTTAACTATTTTGTATTTCTAAAATCAGATTCTGTAAAAAGTTGTTTTTTTGCGCCCAAATGGCCTAATTTTGAAACAAGGTCACTTAGTAGAAGTGATTGAATGACTTTAGATAAACTTTGAATAACCTGAAAAAAAGTATCAGCAAGTAATTATTGCTGGATTGCTTGTGTTTTCAGAAACTATTTCGACTTTTTAAATAAAGTTTAACTTCGAACTTCGTACAGACTGTTAGTGTGAAGTGCTGAACACTAAAAGTGACAGTGACGCTTTTAGTGAATTTCGTTGAACGTTCCTAATAAACTTTTGAATCAAATAAAATATCTTAAGTCACGGTGAATGGATTTAGGAAAGCCTTTACAAAGTCAAGGACTATAGTTGGTCAAATTTCTTAAGAAAAAATAAATCATTAAGATTTTTGATTTTTGTAAACTAGGCTAAAGAATTAGGCGTATCCACTCGGAAGCGTTGTAGATTATTTGTGAGTTATTTCCCGTTGCTACTCTCATATTTTTTGTCCAATTTATTTGGGCTTTGTTAACAAAACTCAACAAAAAGCATACCGTGGCTACCCCAACTTCTGAGGTAGTTTCTACAAAAGGTATGTCAAGTAATTTCATGTCCAGCAACCCAATCCCCTCTTTCGAGTCAATAAGACTCAACCTTTGCCTTGGCGAGTGGAACGAACATCCTAAAGCTCCTCGGAATAGTGGTGGGCGCCCGACAAGTTCTTCAAGCTTGTCAACTAGCAGTTACCCCCTGTTCACGATAATCCTGATACGACATATCGTAATTTTAAGTATCGAACTTTTGCCTGACTGAGTGAGTTAGAAAATAACAAATCTATGGAAATCCCTCAAGCAAGGGATAATCCAATATATTTTTCATCCCCAAAATGTAACAGATTTTGAAAATATGAATACAAATAAAATAAGAGCAACTGGTTTGTTCAATACAGCCAGCCGACCGCGTGATTCTCTGCAAACAGTTTTCGCTGATAGTTCTTTAGAACTTAGAAAAGTAAACAGAGACTTACATTCACCTGTATCTAACCGACCTGGACTTGCCAGAGCCGGGTCGGTTCAATTATGACAGAGTCAGTGAGAGAGTTCTATCTGCGATGGAAACTCTAAAATTCATGACGACCGCAGGTTATTACTTTCTATCGCTAAAGGACAAAACGATTAATTTAATTATTTTTCAAAAATAAACCACCCCTATTCAGAACATGACATGATAGATGGTGTCCCCACCATCATGATAGTGAGAAGGAAAACACCCTTGAAAATATTTTGCCAAATCTATCGGAAGTCCCCACACAAGAAGCAATTAAAAAACAAACCCAATTTTTAAATGAAAAACCAACTTTCGTACATTTGGAGGCAAATCAATCTCTAATACGTACCCATCTGCTTATTGAACAACCCCCATATGCGACTCGAGGAAGTCAACGACTTCCCGAGAAGTCAACAATCGATATGCAAAATTTCACAAACAATAATTTAGTTCTAGCGCAGCTAAAAGTAGCTAAACAACTAAATAAAATGGGAAATTGCCTGGCATCCCTAAAATCCAATGACAAATTTAAAAAACCAAAAATCACATTTAGCGGTCTCGCGTATTTCTGCAACAGATAAGTCACTATTGCATGTAATACAAAATAAATGATCCAGACGGGCAACTTGATATCATTAAGTGTCAATTGCGAGACGAAGCTCACAAATGGGCAAATACGTTTACAAACTATAAAATATCCTTAATTCAGATTTGCGATCGATTCATTGGTTTTTTAGATAGAATCACATATTTGCGCACGAAACTGTACGGCGAAAAACAAACTTCTAATGAAACGTAAGAAAAATCCATTTTAAAAAAATACGCTTTAATTTCCCTGGTCATATCACAACTTTAAATATTTCCAAAGTATTTCCGACTTAATCTCGGCACAATGGTCGAGAAAGACATTGCAGAAAAAAATCTGTATAAAACAAACCATGAAATACACCCCAACCAGCAGTAAAAATAGAATCCCAAAACCAATTTTGTAAATACGTTTGTTAATAAATCAAATAACCCAACACTAATTTAAATTTTAGATATAACAGTTCAATTCAAATCCTGGCAACAAAACGTGAATTACGAAAACAAATTTCATAGAACAAAATCCTCAAAATAGATTTCAGGGTAACCCCCAGAATCGACTTGCGAATACTTTTGTAAACAAAAATCAAGATGTCTCGGAACAACCGAAACCAATATCCAAACTTCTCAAATGTAAATAATCAAAACAACTCACAAGAGCGTGCGCAGCCCCCTAAGAGAGGAAATAACAATTTCCGACTTAACGCAAACACAAATCCGCAAAACGCGAACAAGGACAACCCGTCTATTGTAGGTACCTCGGGAACCACTCGACAACCAAGACAAAAACAAAATACACAAACATTTCAAAAAGTGGCAGTAATAAGGGAAGGGTTCCTAAAACAAACGAACAAAAACCTACTTCTACAGAGGGGACTGATCCACCTCAAGACGAAGACTTGCAGAAGCAAGTCAAAAGTCTTTCAAAAAAAAGCAAGTGAGCTTCAGAAAAAACTCAGTACAAACAAAGGAAATTCTGAAGGTCCAGAAAATTAAAACAGGGCCGGCCTCAGAATATTCCTATAGACATTTTTAACTTTGATTCAACTAAACTTTGATTCAAAATTTTTCCAAATTTTCGAAAAATTCAAATAACAATTCTAAACAATAATGTTCTCATTCCTCTTTTTCCAGAAGTAGAAACTTCTTTGAAGGGGAATACGGAGGTAATCCGTTCCTCCAATTTTATATAAAAAATAAAGTAATTTTCAAAAACCAAACGACGACGTCATCAAAGATACCCGAAAGCTCAAAGGGATCAGACGTTTGGTCGAAAGGCCAAGAGTCATCTCTGAAACAAAACATATTTCTGAGAACAAGAATTTTTCTATAAAAATTATACCTCGGTCGAACGTAGTGTAAAACTATCTATTGGTGCCAGCCACCAAAACAAAACAAAAATGAAACACAAATTCCAGATCTAAATGATCAACAAACTTCCCCAGAAGATCTGGTGGAAAATTCAAATTTCAAAAAACAATCAAAGATCTCGTGAATAACATAGTTAATTCACGGGATTTGCACACAAAAATCGCGAACACCCAGAGCACAAACAAAAAGTATCAGAGACGTATCGTCAACTCAATTTTTTGGCCACTAATAAGCCGCGATCACACAATGATCGAGAACGATTAAAGAACTATGTCACCTATGACTTACCGGAGAAAAACTTGTGGTTCCTCGAAACCAAACCAAAACAGTCATCCGCTCGTTTTATGATGACCCTGAGGCTGAGCGTCCGGGCATCAACGAAACGTTAGAAAGGATAAAAAAAAAGCTATATTACTGGAAGAGAATATCCCGTGATATATCAAAATAATATGTCAGAAAAGAAATTTACATCAAACAACACGATCAAAAATAAATTCAACCTCACGTCAAATTTTCGATATGATAGGTCAAGGATCTTTCGCTACTACTTGGACAGGCCCACATACCGTAGTTAAAGCGATAGGGGACACTTCGTACTTGGTTAACATGCATGAACCGCGAGTGGATCGCTCACCTAGACGATCTACGAAAGCATACGGCGGGAAATCAGGTTAACAATGTCGATGATCTTTCGTCTGGTTCTGAGGACTGTACGTTCTCATTTCCTGAAAACGAATCTGACTCTGATGAACAAGAGTTACAGCCTGGCTGAAGAGAATTCCTCTGACCCTTTAGGTTAAAATACAGCTTTAAATACAAATGAAAATACTAATGAAAATCCTAATTAAAATCTAAATAGAAATTCTAATCAAATTACTACTAATCAAGCAAGCACAAATTTATCTAACACAAATGAAAGCAGTAATTCGAAAACTTTAAAACTAAAAAAGAGACCCCGGAAACACCTCGGCTAACCCTGATCAAACCACCGGGACAGAAAAAAATGTTACGACCCGAAGAAATCACCACCACAGAAGATTAGCCACCCTAATCTTTTGGGCTTAAATTGACAGTGGAAAGACAATCAATTTAAAGCTGGGTGGGGGAGTGTGGTAATACCAACTTTTTGTGACTATTTATATCGTTAGTGCGAAATATGCTGAACACTAAAAGTGACAGTGACGATTTTAGTGAATTTCGTTGAACGTTGCAAATAAACTTTTTAATCAAATAAAATATATTAAGTCACTGTGAATGGTCTTAGTAAAGCCTTTACAAAGTCAAGGTCTATAGTTTGTGAAATTTCTTATGAAAAAATAAATCATTAAGATTTTTGATTTTTGTAAACTAGGGGTTAGGTATATCCACCCGGAAGCGTTGTAGATCAAGTACCGACTTTGACTTTCCGTGTGACTCATTTCCCGTTGCTACTCTCATATTTTTGTCCAATTTATTTGAACTTTGCTAACAGAACCCAACAAAAAGCATACCGTGCCTACCCCAAATTTTGAGGTAGTTGCCACAAAAGGTATGTCAAGTAATTTCATGTCCAGCAACCCAATTTCCTCTTTCGAGTCAACGAGACTCAACCTTTGCGTTGGTGAGGGGAACAAACATCCTAAAATTCCTCGGGTGAGTGGTGGGCGCCCGACAAGTTCTTTAAGCTTGTCAACTAGCAATTATGCCCTGTAATTGACAGAATTAGAAAATAACGAATTTATGGAAATCCCTCAAGCAAGGGATAATCCAATAAATTTTTCATCCCTAAATTTAACTTCAAATTTTGATAATGTGAACGCAAATAAAATAAGAGCAACTGGTTTGTTCAATACAGCCAGCCGATCGCGTGATTCTCTGCAAACAATTTTCGCTGATAGTTCTTTAGAAATTAAAAAAGTAAATAGAGATTTACATTCACCAGTATCTTTAATCGACTTGGACTTCTCAGAGCCAGAGCCAGATCGGTTCAATTATGACTGATGAAACTCTGAAATTCAAGATGACCGCAGGTCATTACTTTCTATCACTACAGGACAAAAATAAACCACACCTATTCAGAACACTTAATACATTTATTCAAAACAAAACATTAAGGGAGTAATTGTATTAAATATTTATTCTTATTCGTTCCCACATGTCTGCTGCTGTAGTTGGGGGGTGTTCTGTGCACCAAATTTTTAACGTATCCCCATAGAAAAAGTCAAGTTTTGTCATATCTGGTGATCTTGGGGGCCACAAAACAGGTCCTCGTCTTCCAGTCTAACAGTCTGGAAATTTTTCATCTATTTCGGTCTCCAATGTTATAATGAGCAGGAGCCCCATCAAATTGAAACCATATACTTCTTAATAGTCCTAGTAGTATGTTTTCCCGCAGATTATCAAGATCTTCGTTAAAAAAAATTAAAAATATTTCCATGAAGGTGTCCATCAAAAAAAGTGCGTCTATTATGTGCTTTCCAATTATTCCTCCCCAGATGTTTAAACTCCACCTATGTTGCTGATCTACAGTTCTCATAAAGTTTGGATGCATATCGGCATAGTAGTGTAAATTAGGTCTGCTCACATATGACTATTATTGTAGATTGTCGCCTTGGTAAACAATACAATATTTACAAAATCGTACATCTTCTCGAATTCGAGCAAGATCCCAATTACAGATATGTATCCTATTTTCAAAATCTTGTCCCCGCAAGTGCTTGATTTAGTTGCACACGATATGGATGGAACTTGTTCTTTAAAATTCTTTTCACAGAAGGTTGACCTATGCCCAATAACTGACTTATGTACTTCTGTGTGAATCTTTATCAACAGATGCGAGAACGTTAAATTTATTTCTATCGTTTAGCACTCGCTTTGTTCTGTTATGCTTTTCGCAATTAACAGTCTCATACCTGTCAAATCGATCCATCAATATTTGAAATAAATGATCTTGCATCTGGATATATTCTATCAGGAATATATCAAGGATATAAATCATATCAATTGATTCTTTGTTCGTATATTTCATTATTAGTACAAAATACTTCTTAGAGAAAAATGTATGTACAAGATGTCGCCAAATCTCACAGGATTACATAAATAATTAATAACACTGACATGCCAACGAGTACCAATTGTTGTGATTTCTTGGCCATGCCGCTTACGATGTTTCCCATTTTATTAATACAGCAGCAAACGTGCGGGAAATAATAAAAAAGCATTTAATTCTGTTATTCCCTTAATGTTGCAAACGTTAAACAAGGTCTCGTGTTCACCACAGTGGTCGACGCTCGAGCTTTGAAGGGTTTTTAGTGATTTGTACATGGTGAGCGAATAAAAAAATAAATAAAATAATTTAAGATTACTCAGTTTGTCGTAGCCCTAGAAAATATATTTCTTTGTAAGTTTCGTGGATTGGCTTGGCAGGAAAATATTGGAAACCCGTTTTTAATCATGCCTGCAAGATTTCTTCCTCTGCTATTTTGTTTCCGTATATCCAAGAATTCAATTTTACTTTAAAATTAAAAGATATTAAAACTCTCAATACAAACTAAATATCAAGCCCTCAATTTTGCAACATATTCGATTTCCTTATTATAATTACGCCTTTTCAGCTCTTCGTTGTTACTGTAATACATTCACTATAAGAATAGTATCTTGAACGATTTACACAAAGTTGGGAGATGGTAGAGGAAAATTTGTCTAGATTTCTAAAAACCACTTTAAATATTTATGTCAAATTTCTTTCTAGTCCGTACTGATAAGGATTTTTTTAGGATTCGAATATTTTTTTGTAGGATTCGAAGACGTGATACGAATCCTTTTTTAATGAGGGATTTATTATTCCGATTAGCTACACGATTTAAAGGATTTGGAGTCGATTCCATTTTTATTAGTTTGAATCGCCTGTATATTATATGAACTAGGTATTTTGTATTGTAACATAACTATCTCGACAAGCAGAAAAAAGCTAATATGTAACAAATGATGTTTTTTTCGGCTTATTTTTTTTCAGTGTTATTACTTTATACGACCCTAAAAAGAGTGGCTCCGATATGCTCCACAATATATGGAAAGCCTGTATATTGTTTGGTAAACAATATCTAGTTCAGTCAACGAATGGTTTCGAGACAGACTTTTGTTCGCACATTTGTTTTCTCTTTTTGGCGTTTGGAAATGGTTATACCAAAAATCTTATGTTCCCCGAGACGAACGGATTTTAGGGCTTTTCATTATGGTTATCTCCAGTGATTATACTAAAAATCCCGAGTCCCTGAAAGGAACGAGTTCCAGGGCTTATAATTATAGTTTAAGACAGTTGGTACCTTAATGTTGCAAAAAGTAAACAAATCTTTAACCCAGAGGTTCAATATGTGTTTACAGCAAAATGATAGAGTGTTTGAATATCTGATGACTTAATTTTGTTTACGATAATGTTATGTTAATTAATCTTGTTCTGAATAAATGTATTATTGTTATACAAAAAGAAGTAATATTATTTTACCAAATAGTAGCAATTGTTAAAATTTCTTGGTCATGTCGCCAACTATTATTCCCATTTTCTGAGAAAAGTTAGGGAAAACTCTTATATCTCAAAATAATAATAAGATAGGTACGACAAACATAATATTTTTTTGAAAGAGCAAATTTTCAGCTTTTCAACGCCAAAATCATATACGTATTTAAGAAATGCAATTAAAATGGAGATTTTTGAACAAATATGTTGGGCACCCTGTATAATTAAATCGAAAACTCAAGGTAGTTTGGGAGAAAGTAGACTAAAATTAGATTATATGTAAAATTTTCAGGGAAATCAAGAAATAGTGGCGCAGATATGACAGTTTAAAAATAAGTATGTTTTTGTCATAACGTGGAAACGCTGCATTCGACCCACATATGAATTTAAAGTTGAATACAGAAGCCAAAGAGGCTTCATTTGCTATATAAAGACAGGGTATTCCATTTAACAGAAAGACAATTTTTGGTATTACTCCTTTTTAAGACACTTTGTATGTGTTCTACTATAATTTTGGGTTATAGCAGAGATGAAACGTTTTAAGAAAATTTTCCCATAACTAAGTATTGACCGACGCGTAATTGTTGGACTACTCTGTATAAATAACTAAGTTGATTTTAAATGACCGTAGTTACTGGTATCACTTACATCAATCATCTATCTAAATTCTTGATTTTGTATGTGAATCGGTCATGATTTCCGTGATTTCGGAGGAAAACTTACAGCGATTTCCCGAGTGAGATGCTTCTCGATTCTTTGGAGACTAATAATATACTTAGTAATATATCCCTGGTTGAAAGACGAAATTAGATTATCTTGTCTGTTAACATTATTTAAACTAATTGTTACCTCCGAAATATTTTCAGATCTCCACATTTCAGGGTCCCTAGATGCCGAAGAAATATGTTTTCTCAATTCTGTCGGCCTGTTTGCCTGAATGTTTGTCTGTTTGCGGCATTAGTTAAAAAACTACTTACCCGATTGACTTCAAAAATTAAGGGTCATATGGGGATGATCTGGTAAAAGTTTTGTGAAAATCCAATATGGCGAAACAAAATTGGTAGGAATCCAAGAGCGCGGAACAAAATGGCGGTATAAAATATTTAAAAATTCAGTATGAAAAAACTACTTAATGGATTGATTTCAAATTGTGTGGCATAACTAATTGTGGTATAGGGATCAACTAGTAATACTGTATTACTAATTCAAGATGGCGGCCAAATAAAATATTTGTAATTGTGAGAAAATTGTTCTATTAGGTTTTACATATCTTCACGTTTTAGCGTCTCTAGATACCAAAAAGTATGTTTAATCAATTCCGTCTATTCGTCTGTCGGTCTGTCTGCTAGTTTGTGGCATAGCTTAAAAACTACTTACCAGATTGACAAGTTTTAGTCATAAAGAGTCATATGGGAATTACCTGGTAATATTTTGGTAAAAATCCAATATGGAGGAACAATATTAAAAAAATTATGATAGCAAAACAAAATAGCGGCCTTATAAAATAATTACAATATCAGACTAAAAATACTGCTTATCAAGTTTATTAAAATTTTTGTGTAAGAAATAGGTGTATAAGAGATAAACTGGTAATTTGTGGCTCGAGTTTAAGATGACGAAACAAAATAGCAAAAACGGTGGTATGTGTCAATGTAAAAACTATACTTATTAAATTTATTTTAAATTATGCCCAAAAGTCAAGTGTGGCATAGGTAGTAAGGTAGTAAAATGTTGGTAGGAATCCAATATGATGGAAAAAAATGGCGCGCAATAAAAATATTTCAATAGACAGTATATGTAATGTAATGTACTGAACTAAATTGCGCCACACTTCACTATTCCTAACAAATGGAAAAATAATCATAACGAGGGAAGTTTCGAGTAAAGAACGTTAAACTGGTAAAGGTGCTAGAGTTTGTAAAGAGGTCGGCCCTACTGCTATATATTTAATTAGTTGGAGACATTGGATTTTGTTTTTACTTCCCTCGTAAATGGGAAGTATTGTGGATCACGTGATGATGACCTGGTAACATTTTAGCAAAACAAAATGGAGGCCTAGTAAAATGTTAAAAAAATTATTATTAAAAAACCACTTAACCAATTTATGTCAAATTTTTCGTCCTAATCAAGTATTATGTAGGAATCAACTGGTGACATTTTGGTACGAATCCAAGATGGCGGAACAAAACGACAGCTTAATAAAATATTTAAAAATGTAACCTGAAAAACTACTAAATGCACTTGAAATTGCGTGCTATACCTAATTGTGGTATAGAGTTGAACTAGTAAAACTGACTAATTCAAGATGGCGAAAGGATTTCCATATATTTAAGTTTTAGCGTCCCTATATGCAAAAAAATATCTCTCAATCGCAGCATAACTAAAAACTATTCATCACTTCAAATTTAAAGTAAAAAATCAAGGATTATATGGGGATGACTTCGTAATATTTTGGTAAAAATCCTATATGGCGAAAAAAGATGGCGGCCTAGTGAAAAAACACCATGAATCATGTTACATAGTAATAAACTGGTAACATTTTGTTATGAATATAAATAAGATAGCAAAAAAAATACGGCTTAATAAAATATTCAAAAATCAGCCTAAAAACTACAAAAAAGTTTCGAAAAAGGTTGTAGAATTATCCTAAATTTTGGTTTCTCTGAAAAATGAAATATGATATAGGGATAAACTGGTACGAATTCAATACGACGTAACGAAATGGCGGTGTGTGTAAAAACTATTTATTGAATTTATTTTAAATTATTCCCAAAAATCAAGTGTGGTTTGGGTAAAAACTGTTAAAATATTGGTAGGAATCCAATATGTTGGAACAAAATGGTGCCAAAAAAAAAATATATATATATGCACATGTAAAAAACAAATTACAACGACGATAGATTTATCCAAATAATTTAGGTTGGGCAAAAAATTCCTACGATTATACATATTTTTTTTTACTTTTTAGAAAATAGTAAGAAACATTATTTAACTACAGAAATAATGGTGTATAAATTGATACCTACACGATGGTGATGAGGGAGGTTGTGTAGGAATGGGATCTAAAAAAGTTCTGTAATTTGTCTTCGTGAGAATTCAGTTTTGTTAGTTTTTCCATAAAGTTTTTAGAAAAGGTTTTACTGGGGTGGGTATAAATATGTGACGTGGTAGTAGTAATATTTCCTCTTCCATCATTAAAAAGAAAATTCCAGAACATAACGTTACCTGGAAAATGTTCATTAGGCATAAGGGCAAACGATACAAGTTCAGTGATGATTTTCCATGAGTCGCATGGTTTAGTAGTTTTGATTACATTGTTCGAAGATGCATTTAAACTATAATTATTAGGTTGCACACTGGATGCCGTCTAATCTCAGGCCATGTTTATCGGATTGGAATGAGGAAAAAGCCATACTGTGAATGTGGACAATTGGAGGACATTGATTATATTTTTCTCCAATGTCGCGTAAATTTTGTATCGGATCTGATTACAATATATGTCGATGGATTTAAAAAATTGGGCTTCACCCTTTCTTTGTATGACACGAGTGCTACAATAAAATCGAACTGAGGTTATGTTACAGATTAAACCTTGAGGTTGGAAGTATCCCCCTCGGCCCTTCCATCAGTCCTGGTTAGTGAATGTATTAGACCTTGATATGTTCACCTGGTTACCCTCTGACAAGGCTACTATTAAATCAGTGCCCTTAACATGGTTTTGAGCCAGACTCAGTCATGTGCAACCTTAATGAACTTGCAAATTGCACCCTAGGAGCAGAGCCACTAGAACAAATAACAATATTTCATTGACAAGATTTTTTCGGTTTTAACAAATTATTGCAAATCCTGTTATTTTATAGGTTGGTCTTTTTTATATATATTTTCCAATCTTCTCAGGACGGTGCCAGACTGCGATACATATAGCGTTTTTAGGTACTTCAAACTGACAGCAACTTTTCGCATGGCAATGACTCATATTTTTGTTTTTTTTATATTATATTTTTCAGCTTTTTGAAGGCGGTGCCATAGACTAATTTTGTCGACCAATGTACGTATACTAAAACAAATTAATTTATGATAAGTATGTTCTAAGGTCTTTCACATATAAAGAGAACACGTCTAACATGGGATTGTTGTTTTCTATTTTTTATTAAGTGTTGGATATGTTCTACAGAATTATTTTCTATATAACTTCCTAATGGACCCCAGTAAGTACTTAGTGTAAATAATTTTATAATAATATCAACCCTTGAAAATTCAAATTTGGAGTGTTCAATTTATAGTTGCACTGTACTGGGAAATGACAATCACACATTTTTACAAGGTTTCAAAATATAAAAGCAGTGAAGAAGTATTGCTTTTTATTATTATCTGATAACGTTCCGTTATTCCATTGGTATATAAAGTACTTAAAAACGGAATACTTCAAATTCCGAGTTTTCATCAGCGAATACTATCTAATTAAATTTTAAAAAGTAGTAGAACAGCAGAATCCAATGAAAGCCTTAAATGGAAAGTTTTGGTTTGCCCCTAGATCCGCTCTTTGCGGGACATCTTCTGTCATCGCTAAAAGTGCTCCCTTTGTACATCGACATGACGTTAAGAATTTCAATATTTTTTGTTACAGAATTGTCCTAAATCTACTAGTGTCGAAAACTAATACTAAGTACACATTTTTGTGTCCTTTTTTAATATCGAGTTGATTTTTATTTTTTTGAATCGATATGGCGGATATCCCCACAAACAATATTTCATATTCAGGACGTAACACACTTTTTTTAGGTGTGCTTTTCTCCTTTTATCAATGGATTTAAAAGTGTAAGTATGATATAGTTGCAAAGTTTAACAATCTAGTCATAAATAGGTATGGCGGATATTAGATTTTACTTATCGATAATCGATAGTTACATAACATATTTATCACTACCCAAAAATTATTGAGCAAAAAAATCCTCACTTTCATATTGCGACTAATAAAGGTCTTCATCTTTGTAAAATATAATCCGTTTACCCCTAACTATCGGTATTCTGGGCTAACTATCGGCATACTGCGCAACTATCGGCACTTATCGATAACTATCGATATTTTTTTATTTTCCTATTGTTATTCGATATGTGGCTGACCCACTGATAAAACGCCCATCCTTACCCATATATTCTATGAAGCGGATATTACAGTATACAGTTTGTATAAAGAAATTAAATCCTCTCCTACTATTTATTTAACGCAAAGAGTTTGATGCTTTTACATTTGTAAATATGACGATGGTCCCGTTCTCAGAATATATAGCTACAGTATCTATCACAATTTTTCTGCTGGACGGTCAATTGAGGAGTAGAAGTAACAAAGGGGCTATATGTCATTAAAAAAAATAAGGTTTTCACATTAAAATAATCTATATATTATCAAGAATATATATACAAATACGCCAAGTGCCACAATAGATCTAAATAAAAGATGTCGGAATGCGTATGTTCCCTAGTAGGGCTGTGCATAAAAGTGCCGACACACTGAAGCGGCTGCTGCTGTATAGAACAGATGTTAATGATTATTTTCATATTGACTACGAATGACAAAAGATAATACAAAGTTTGGACAACAAACGACAAAAGAAATGAGTGTTCAAATGGCAAAATTTGTTGGAAAATAAATTTTTTGTTTTATTTTGCTTTTAATTCATCACAATAATGCTAAGTTAAATGTCCGGAATGAATTATTGATACTAAGATTTGGATTTCTGAAATTGTTATTTAGGTATTTATTTTCTCCTATTTGGCACTTATCCCCTTGGTTACTTCTACTTGTCAATTTCAATGGTGATCGCTGCGATCACCATTTTTTTGAGCAGAATTTAAATAGGCTACTTGCAATCGATCATTGATACATCAGCATGTCATGAATTTAGACATAAATATAAAGATACTGTACCATAGGACTGAAATGTTGGATAATGTAAATGTATTACTAAAATGAGTTTGCGTACAGAATATTTATTTAAAAATTAAAACCACAAGGAATAACCATTCGAGCAATGGAAAATTATTAATAGCTTGTTAGGTTAGACTGATATTTTCATGTCCCAAACTCGATTATCAGAAACAACTGATCAATTATCATCGCACCTGATAGATACCCGATTGCTCGATTCTGAAAAATGCAACAATTGTCTCTGGTTAAAAAAACCATAAAGTTATTGTGTTTTATTTATATTATCACAAAGAGCGTAAATTTAAGAGTACTGCCAGTATTTAAGTGAAACCCAACGCACACGGTATATGTTAAAAAGTCTCAATAATGCCTACTCATGATAATTACAAATTATCTTTTAGAAAACAAGACGAGGATTCGATTAGTAGTAAGTAAGGCGGATACTGTCAGAGTCACAGTGACTATTCTTATTTTTTGAATGACTCAAACAGCGCTAGAAGTATCACTTTAGCTTGAGATATGGGGAGAAATAAAAATATGCTGCTTTTTAGTTGAACATGTGTTTACCACAACTGTTAACCTGAAAATGCTAGATGTGATAGAGATAAACTGGTAAATTTTTTTTAGAACTTATTCGGTTTTCTTTTAAATTATGCGCAAAATTAAAGGGTGGCAGTACAAATCCAGTATGGTGCAACAAAATGGCAGTATATAAATGTTAATAAATGATTATTTGCGAATCTAAATTAAGTCATATTTTACTGTTTCCAATAAAAGGAAATATTCATAACGAAGTTTCTGGTAAAGAAAATTTACCAATTTTTTCAGTAAAAACAAGTCACTGTTATTTATACCCCCTGAGATATAAATAACCTCTTTGTACCTCCAAAATTATTTACATTTTATATACCAGTTAATTTGATTTTTTTTTAGGTGTCCTTCCTTTTCCTAAGTCTGTATTCTATAGTAGAATACTAGCTTCTTGTCATTTTTGATTTTCGTTGTTGGAATTTTTGGTTTTGAATCAATCTACAAATATTTGATATTGTGACGCTAGAGCCATATCGTACCAAGATAATAAAATTATAAATAAGCTTAAAGGAACCCGATATGCATGCAGAATAATATACAGTCATGGTAAGTTGTGAAATCAATAGATTTACATTTAGTACATTTATTTATGAATTCACCAGAAATAAATTTTCTGCCAACTTAATTAATTACTAAACAGTTAAAAAAATTACACTTGGCAGCAAAAGTAGTGACACATAATTTTAAAAATCGTCTAAATTTGTTGTAAAACTATTGTAGTTAAAATATTTCTATAATACCTTGTGGAATGATAACATATTTTTTCGTAGATAATTTTTATATACTTGTTTGAATAAAAATAGAAAAATTTAAAATAATACACCGAAAATAGTCTGAAATTATCATAATTGTAACTATTTTAACTACAAATTGCGAATCATAAAGGGACAATTACAAATTATTTTAAAAAATGCTACTAAATTGTAACAGTTTATTTATTTACTTCGTCCATGTATTTATTACAAATTGCGTCTTTTATTTTCGCATAGAAATCATATTTTTTAAAAGAAACTGTAAATATAAAATTTTAAACTTTGTTCCAATTTTTCTTGATTTGTTTGTAAAATTGAAATTGTTTCATTAAAATTATTAATTACTTGTTTCGATAGAGAAATTTGCGAGTTTAACTCTGTTACGATGTTTTTCTGCGTTTTGTTCTAGGTTTTAATTGCCCAACGTCAAAGGTGCACCGTCGTCGGCGTCTAAAACACGGAATTCCATTTATTTGCTTTTCCTAGTATGCCTATAAGACCTCTTTTATTTCTGATACATGTTCTAGTTTTTCTTGCGTAGTTTGTATTAGGTAGTTCGTTTTTAAAATAACATTTTCGGATAAAACTTGATAAGATATAGGATTTGTTACGATTGCTTTAAATTGATTTATAATTACTACAAAATATTTTTCTTTAGTTCTTAGTTGTAATGTTATAGCTTTCTAAAGTCTACGTAATGAATAAAATATTGGTTATTATATACAAGTTGTGCTTCGTGCAATTAAATAAGGAGAATGGGATTTTTAAAGGTGGGTTATTTGAATATCGCTAGGGTCACTGATTGATTTCTTAAGTCAAAGTTACATCAATAGCAGTTTTGGCAATACCCTTTTCATTTTTACCCTGAAAAGTAGGTTTTTGTTTAATTCTAGTTCTTCTTACTATGTTTTTGTGGTACCCTTGTCCTTAGTTACTTTAGTATGTTTGGTTTTTTCTGTTAAATTTTTTCAATTTTGGACAGTCTTTATTTTTAAATCTAGTTCGTATATATACAGAGGGTTACTGTCAGGGGGTTCTGGGCAGTTATTTCGGTTTTCGTTTATTTTTGAAAGATTTTTTTCTTTAGTGTTGACGTTTACCTTTTTAATTTTATTACAGATAATTTTAGCATTTTCTTAATGATTTTGTACGTAATTCGAAACTATGTTATTTATATGTCCTTTCATTATTTCGAATGGTGTATATTTGCTAAAGCTGTGAATAGAATTGTTTTAGGTTAGGATTACTCTTTTATTATTTGAGCGGGAGTGAAATTTTTACTTTCTTCTCTTAAGCATCGATAGGGTAGAGTGAAATCTTTCTAATATAGTGAGTTGCAATTACTATTTTTTGGCGTAGTGTAATGAAGTTAGTTCTATTTTGTCAATTTACAAAAATCTTCGAGTTCATTCTCATTTAAATTCGGTTCCGCATCTGTAGTAACCCTTAGAGGATGGCCATGATGAGTAACGTGAGACATTTTCGATTATTGAGGGTCCTGTAAGACTATTAGAATGGTACGCTTAACCGTTTTGAGAAAAGGTATCAATTATCGTCAAAAATGATTCATTGGATATCTTAAAAGTGTCCATGTGTATGTGTTCCATATGTTTTGAACTAGTGGGTGTAAGATTGAATTTTATTACAAGTGGATTTCTCTCATATTTATTTTTTAAAGAAATTTCAGTTTAGGCAATGTTCTATATTTTGGGATACGTTGGGTCAATAAAATTTCGGGGTTATAGATTCCTTCATTTGATTTATACCTCTGTAGAACATGTTTTTGTTGTCTGGTATAATTCGAGCTTTTCTTTTTGGACGTTTACTGTTTGTCTGTCTTTCAAAAATTTGAAGACTTGCACTAGTCTGAAAGTTGCCTTTTTAAAAATATTTTGTAATGTGACTGTGAAGAATTCAACTAGTTTGGGAGGTCTAAAATAGATCTAAGCGTATGTTGTTTTTGGGTCTACAAATTCTTAAGGGTTAATAGTATTAATGCCAGTTTGGAGATCTCTGTTTGATATGATTACACAAAGTCGGGTACTTTCGAAAACTTTTTCGAAATTACATTTGATTTTATCAATATCTTCCGTTAGTTTTTATCTGATGTTTAAATATATTTAAAGATTTTTCGGAAATACGAATGTCGAATATAGAGTTTTCTTCTTAAGTTGAGCGGAATGCACGGTTTCTAAATCATCTTGCTCGTTTTTGTCGAGGGAATTTTTGGGATGTTTTAATTGAACATCTGCTCTTATTTTTACCTTTGGGTTGGGAATTGTATGAAAAACACTAGTTTAGTGGCTTTGTGAGTTCAGTGTTAAACTTGTGAACCTTCACAGGGAGCTATATGATATCCAAGACGATTTTTTTACTCAACTGCCAAATTGATTTTATTGTTTTTTTCAAGAGTTAACGAAATGACTAAAAAACTAATTTTACGCGATTAACCCGTAATGCATCTATATAAATAGTACGGAGAAAGGTTTTTTGAGATGTATGTAAAGATGAGCTACGCAAATTTTATTACATTTTTGTACCTATTACAGCCTTATTTCATTATTAACTGGCGAAAATAAAATACAATTTGCCTCTTAAAAAAAAAATATTTTTAAGATTAGATACTTTTGCTGCTATATATAATCGAAACTTCGTGTTACACAATTTCATGTTTTGTTTAGGAAACAAAGAAGTTCTCTCTTCAACGTTTGTCGATCTGTGAGACTTAGACGTTTGTTCAGTAACCTCGACGAAACGGATAATCTTTATGCTGAAGTGGCATCCGAAATTACATGCAAAACTCCCATCACACTTACCGCCCGAAATTACATGTAACTCTCCCACCACACTTGAACCACCAAAAATTACATGTGAACCACCCATCAAACCTGTAACAGAAATCCATAATGTGGATTCGTTCAAAGATCTCATTACTGTAATATGGATCACAGTGAAGGTAATCGAATTCTGAATTTTTTTAGTCGACAATTCATTTAGGATGTTTCTGTTTTAGCTACTAATTATTAAAATATAACATTGACTTCTTTAGAACATGTATTGTCAACCACACTAGAATTTCCAAAAATTTACAACCTTAATATGACTTACCTGTAATTAAAATATAAACTTTATACAAGTTGTTGTATGACATAACAGTATCGGTCGAATTTTTTGTTCATATATTGGGGCATTTTAAGACGTAAGAAATAACTACCAATTCCAAGTATGTTTGGGGGGTAATTTTTCGGTTAAGCTTACCATCCGCCAATTTTTGGTAGATTGGCAGATTTTGGAGCGAATCTAAAGTCAGGTTTTGTCGGCGACGTTTTTCGAAACATATTTGTAGTGTAGCGCCAACTCACGTATAATTAAAACTAAATTTGAATTGTAATATATTCTTTTTTTCTGTAGGTGTTAATTATTAGAGCACAATTCAACGTAATATATTGCTAAAAAGATTGAGCGAATACTCTCGAAAAGTCGAACAAGGGCTAGACCAGAAGTATTCGACCGTTCATGATATTGAACGGGCCTTGGATAAAGAGGTCGAGTTAAAGAACTATTTTCAAGATTCGATCGAAGCTCCAATATGATTTCAAGCAAATACGTCTCGATACAGGTGCAAATCCAACAGGACGCGCCATCTGATGATAACTAGATTTAATTTTTAAATTTCAAAATGTATTTTCTATATGATCATTAAAGCACGGAATATATATGTGAAAAAATATAAGTTTTCTGTGGCAGTTAGTTAAAACGGTCATACGTTAATTTTCTATGTATTTGGGACTGTGACTCTTATTTGGCGTTTTTATTACAGTGAAATCAAGTTATGGCATTTTTCATATATTTATAAATTTTACAATGTACGTTCACATAGGAAACATTGATTTCTATTAACATTTTACTAGATATACCATTTTAAGAAACATAGCCTACGTACTAATCCCTAAAAATATGTCGATTTAATTCCAAAAAAAAATAAAATAAAAAGTTTTAATATGCAAGTTAAACGGCCAGTAATATTACTTATATTTTTAGTAAAAAAAGCAATATAATTGCTTCTTTTACTAAAAATGAAATAAGTGTACTTGTATTAATTATATTTATAGGGCTCCACACTACAAGCTTCATAAACATGAGCGGTTGTTTATATAAAATAAAAAACATATTAATAGAATAACAAAATTCTCTTCAAGGTAGTTAGAATGAAATAATACTAGATACTATTATTAGTTAGATTCGTCATTAGACAGATACCTGTCCACATCTGGGTCGGTACCTATTTCAGCTTTTTATACTGTCAATTCTCTGTCAAAAAATGGCACGTCTTTATCTGATAGATTAACAATTTGTAGAAGACTGATGAGAAATATTCTGAATTTTTCTAAAGAACAAATTTCTTTAGAAATATTGTGAATTTTTCTAAAGGAACTATATTCTTTAAAAGATTATTCAGTGAGCAAACTGCAAGAAAAGTTCTACCCCCCCCCCCCTTTCGTTACCAAAAAAACCCAGATTTTAAGAAACTATATTTCCAAACCGTTTTAAAAGTTATTGCAGGAGTACACACAAGCAAACCTACCTATTCTGGCTTGCACCCGGCTTTTTCTGTACATTATTTTGCGACTCTATTAGTAACTCAAGGAGATATTACCCTTTACCAATTCATCCATTCTTACTGTTAATACTTCAGGCTCAGCGTCATCATGACTATCTAACGAGTTGTAGTAGTAAGTTTAGAATTCATTCAGGTTCAAACTGAGCTACGAGTAATTCGTTAACATTGTACTTAATCTTTTTTGTTAAAAGTGAAATAAAAATCTGTAAAACAGTAAAATAATTATGCATACACTTTAAGAAATTATGGTTCTTGGGATTAGACCGTGTCAAAATGGATTCACGAGATCGGAACAGTGAATGAGCTCGGAGAGACCTCTAAGCCTGGGATGGTTTTAAGAATATTTTAAAAAAATCTAGTTACTTCGAGGTATCTGAGAACACCAGCCATGTTTAAAAGCAGATTATTTTTGTTCCATTTAGCGAGAAAATTTCTAAAAACGTGCCCGAAAATGCATTTTGCCTATTTTGCGCCTTTTATCCTTCTTATGCATAAATTGCAATTTTGCTAAATAACTTTTAACTGATATAAAGTATGGTATCATCAGTGTGAGGTTCCAAAAATTTAAACAAAAGTGTGGGAAGTCTGGTTTTCTGAGTAAAATACAATAGACATACAACAAAAGTCAAGGAGGTGTGAGTTAAAAAGGAGAGTGGGGAAAGTAACAATCTATATATTTTTTTAATCTATAGCCATTTTATAGACATTAGTCGAAAGATTAAACATAGTATAGTAGAGTATGTTTTTTCTAAGTCGAAGACAATAGAGACATTATAGAACAAAAGATGGTGGATGTTAAAGTTGTTAAGATCCGGGAAAAAGTAACAATCTGTATTTTTTTAAAACTATAGCTGTTTCATAGACATTAGTTAAAGTATATCGTTTGCCAAATTTCAGAAAGTAATCTCTACGATTGTACAAGGTGTGTGAAATAAAACTTTTTGGACCAAATGCCCGTAGACAAAAAAATCTCAAAAAGTGTAAGTCACTATTCACTTTAGACAAAGCCTCAACATATCGTACCTTGTGATTATTTATTGTTTGTAATTTATCACCTCTATATTTCACCATTTTTCTTTATAATAATAGTAATACTATAAACTCTAATGATTACTCTGCAAATATAACTCAACAACAAACTAAATATAAACAGTAAAGGACATGCCACGTTCTAAATGTAATTTATCGCACGGTTTAAATTTCTGAAATATGCATATATTGTAGTTAATATTGCAAGGAAGACTTTAATCATTGCAGCAAGGTCCTAGCTCTACTGGGTGTACCAGAAAAATTGGGTTAAAACCAGCTATTTTGTCATTTTCCAACTCGTAAGAATGTAAAATACGTATCGTAGGAGCGCCGTTTAAAGGAGGTAAGGAGTGTTTGGTTTTAAAGAAAATTACCAAAAATTAGTTTAAGCCTTTAAAAACAAAATTTATCAATTATTATTGATAAAATGACAATATTATCGCCAGATAATTAGGAAACTCTTGACCTAAAAAAAAAAAAATATTATATTTACATCTTGTGATCAGTTGAGGAACTAACTACAAAATATATTCAACAGGAAATATGTAGAAATAAGTAAACTACCAAATAGCATTATTTTTAATAAAAACTGCCGAAACCAATATTTGTGTTATGATTACTTTTTCAAACAAGCAAAAGAGCTAAACGTTTTGAAACTATTTAGGCATCTGTTTTGACGGGTCTACCTCAAATAGAAGAACAATAAAAGAAATAATATTCTTACTTTTTTTTAGCACTTTGTTCTTCAAGAGCAGATTTTCATAGGTTGCAAAAGTATTATTAGATACAGATCTATACATTTCGTTCTAAGTGTGTTTTAATGTAATTAATAAAATATAAAATAAAAACAAAATTAAGACAGGCTTACAAAATATGGCGATCAATGTCAAATAAGTAGTAGTTGTTTTTTCAAGACCTCATTTTTTTTTGGTGATCATGTCTTACTACTATACTCTGTAGCATTATGTACGCATACATGATGGATATTGGTAGAAATTGTCCTAGCTGCTGTTTTCATTTATCATGTCCTAAGTTTTTGTCACTTTCTGTACAGTTCATTATATAACAGAGAAAATAAACTTAACTTTTTATTTATTTAGAAGCTATGACACGGACATATTGATTTAGGTTGTTAAATCTGCATGGTAATATATGAGATTTCCATCCTGTAATATATGATACCTTAATATTTTATTTCATCATTAAAGAATACTTGAACTTTGAACTAACACGTGAAAATAACGTCAAATAATATTAAATACAAAATATTTCAGTCTATATTATTTACCTATATTTTCCATAACTCTCTGTACAATATAAGTAACTTATTATTTTAGAAATGATTAAAGCATATCCATAGGCCAGTATTCCCAAAAAATTGAAATTATCTTGCACTTATTTTAATTTCTTGAACCGCTAGTTAAAGTAAAAATAATAAAATCACTAGATTTAATTCCAGTCTTCTGGTATACCAGGTAGAGCTAGGACTTTGGCGCAATGATACAACAAACACTTCTTTTGACATGAACTACAATATATCAATATTTCAGACATTTTGACCGAGGGCCCAGTTACATTTAAATCGTGCGTCGTAAAATAACGCCAGTCTATCCAATAAAATGGAATTTTGTGGGTATGATAGTGTTATTTCCATTAAATGTAAGTATATATTTTATTGAGCGGTAATTGGCAAACTTAGATATATTCCCCTTTCATTTTCCTTTTTTCAAATACCGTTTTGAATATTAAATTCTGCTGCTGAACGTTTTTTATAGAAAAATACAGTCAAATGTCAAAATCAAAAAAGATGACTCGTGACCCTTAACTAATTGCCACAGATATATGTAATGCTTTTTTAAAATATATGTAAACATTTGTCAAAAATATGTAATACAATAAAAAACATATTTAAAGGGAGATTTTCAAAAACAAGCATTTGAAGCTTTCTTTTTACATAAATACAAAAATGTTCTTTAAATATGTTTGAAACATTCTGAATAATTTTGAGACCTTTTCTAATTTTTTTTTTGAACTTGCTCAAAACGATTGTGCTAATTTTACCCCCTACCTTTGACATTCTCTTTAATGTTATCTTTTATTATTTCAACAAAATCAACTAGAGGTTCCAAATTTTTCTCTAGTGACAAAATTGCTTATGGAATAAGGCTAATTTACTTTAATACATTTGTGACTTATGCACTTATTTATTTTCAAAAATAGCTTTGATGTAACAATCTAGGAAAGATCTGAATTTCTGTAAAAACTTGCATTATTTAACCACGTCCTCAATCGAGTTGATACGTTGGGGAGGTAGCTGTATATAGCGAAGCCTTTCTGTATATGATTGTATTGGCAAAGGAGCCTTAAGGAGCACTTTCTTCACATTCATTCGATAAAAAATTAAGAAGTCTGTTTAATCGAATGGCATTTGAAATAAATGAACTAGTCAATGTGTATTATTGGAATCGTGTAACAGTTAAATGGATGGCGTTTTTAAATTGTTTTGAGGATATTAGAAAAAAGTTTCCTGTGTCATGTTCTTGTAGCGTGCCAATTAATAATGAACTATGTACCTTCCACATACATCGGTAATTTCGTCCACAATAACATAAACGTAATTATCACTTGTCTCTTGTTTGATTTGTATCAATGTTAATTTATATCTAGAAACAGAATAAGAAGTAACAAATAATGCTCACATCTATAAGAACTCCACACTCAAAAATCATCGAAATCGAGTTATTAGCACAGAACTTTTCGCTATTTTTTCTGTTATTTGGGAATATATATCTCCCGTCTCACTTAGTGGCTTTGTCTAATATTAGTGGAATGAGAACGACCAGTTGGGTTCTTCGAGCGTGAATGCTTCATTAACTGAGGATATATTTTTGGGTGCGTTTTACATGAATTTTTTGTTCGAGCTTTTGGCACTGATTTCTCTGTTACAAAGATGCTCTCCTTGATATTACCGGAGAGACACGGGGAGAAGCATGTTCCGAAAAATAACAGGAAACAATAAAATGTTCTTCTAGAAAAGTACCTTATTTGCGATTTGTAAAAATATTTTCTATGATATTGTGATATGTATTACTATTCAAAAATGTACTTACTTTTTGTCCAAAAAAAGTTCTAATATATTATGTTTGAACAATCTTTAAAAAATAGACTGCAGGTACCTTTCACTTTAAAGCTAACATGACTTTCTTGATGAAAAATAAATATCACTCCAACAGCGTCAAGTAAGTTTTGAGTTTTTGGCGTTCATCTAGCAAGTGAAATAATTGGAACAGGCCCCATTAAATGATATTTTTTTAATTCTTTTACTTGGTAATTAATAGCAAGTTAAATGAATGTATTTAGGATTTTATCTATAATCCGCCCTTTAATTATCATATGTTATGGCTAAAAATCAAAAACAGTTAACTAATTTTAACTAAGTCGTAAAGTTAATGTCGGAATAATAGTGAAGAAAAGTAAACACTGAAGATAATGAAATCATAAGGAAATTTAATTTTATTTTCCTTTTTTACGATACTAAAAACATTAAAAATTAATATATGTTTAGTTATGCTGTTTATAAACATAATAATATTAACCCAAAAAACTCATACAAACCTGCCACAAAATTAACTGAAATGTATCTAAGGTGGTTAAGCGAGACAAAACTATTTTTAATTTATTTTGAGTTTTACCTACACTAGCAGTTAAAATAAATAAAAAAAAATAAAAAAGTCAAAAACGAAGCTATTTTGTTTATCAAGTTCGGACAACTACTAGATTAATGATGTCAAGATTTAAAATACTGGCATGTTTAAGGGGTAAATTTCTTAACCTAGAAATTAATCGGTGAGAAGAAACTAATATATTAACTACATACTAGTTTGGTTTTTTCTGGATACATTTTTCTGACATTGCGTTCTCTGTACTATTTTGTATCTTTATGCCGTGATTCTGGATCAGAAAAAAATCTGGCAGTGTTACCGTCGTTTGTGTTACCGAAACCTACTTCAGGAATATTAATCAATAATCCAGTTTGCTCTCTAAAAGATTCAATAATTTTTTCTTTTCTTTTATTAAAATCTTATATATGCATGAAGTGATGACAAACCTAAATTAAGAGCATCTGATCAAAGGGTAAAGATTTGACGTATTCTAGACTTATAACCTGTGAAGGTCCGATTTTACATAAATAACATTTTTGAGAAATGGAGATAAAAGAATTAAACATCTTATCATATACTATTGTTTTCAGCATTTATTAAAGTATTTCAAATTTAGTTGGTAAAAGCTTAGCAATTTGGCTTTCTACATAAAAAAATTTGGAAATTTTGTCGGTTTCTTCTAAAAACTTTTACTTAACTGGTCTGCAAAAACGAGTTGATGATAATAGAGGATTTTGCAGAAAGCTATTTGAGTTATTATCAAAACTTAACTGTTAATTGCAGCACTTGCCCTAGGTAATGGAGGGCTAAAACTGAGCATCATGGTGATGGTCATATTGTCTAATATTATTCCGGGGTTCGATTCAGTCAATATGTGTCGTTCAGAATTTTTTTGCTAACAATGGTTGGCAGGGTATGGCGCTGTCCAGGTAACACTTCTTGACGGCATTGTATCGATGGCCGGAGTTGTTGGGCTATGTGACCATTAGTATGCTGGGGCTTATTAAGCAAATAATTTTATTCCAATTCCTTTCCGTTGACTGGGGATGCATTTTTATTTTCATCTGTATTTTTTCCTAAAGTTGCTGGCACTGATTTTTTGCTCTCTTTAATATTACTGAGAGAGACGGGGATTTATGTTCTGTTTAATATTACCGGGAGAGACCGGGAGATTTCGAAAAATAACATGAACGAATAAAATGTTTTTCTGCAAAAGTGTTAAATTATTAACAATAATTTTCTTTTTTTTTACCTAAAGCATTCTGTCAAATATATTAAAGTGGGAGTTTGTTAATAGACTTGGATCCGCCAAGGTACTTGATCATCTAAAACATAACATAACAACTAAGGAATTTAAATGACTATTATGCATTTACATATGCAATTTTAATTTAGTATTAGTATTTCTAACAGCTTTGTGACGATACTTTTGTTCTTAAACAGTAAAACACATCGTCAGCCTAACTCGTAAACCAACCATATAAGTCCTATTCTATCAGTTTTACAGAAGATCAAAGCATCAGAATTTATTTTTTTGGAATTTTTATGTAATAATACAATTACATCGTTTATCTGAGAAAGGTTAAAATTTTGCACTTTTCGAGAAAATAAAAAAAAATCATACCTTCCTCAAATAATCGATTCAATTTTATCTATTAAAGAGACCCAGTAAAACAATTTTGAAACAAGAATTTGCTGTCCGTAATAATAAAATGTTACTCAAGTTTTTTTCCACTTTAGGCTGACATATTGATTAGTAAAACCTTTTTTTTATACATTTTAATTGAACAAATTCATTAATGGAATAAATGCTTAAAAAAAAAACAAAACAAACATATGAAAATGGTAAAACATCTTAGTTAGGATTGCCTGAAATAAATGATTAAATGTTATCTGTTTTGTTGAATAGACCCGGTAAAACAAGTTCGAGACAAGAATTTGCTCTAGTAATATTAAAACAGACTTAAGTGTTTTGTTCGCTTTAGGCTGACGATTAATTAAACCTTTTTTGTTGTTTATATTTTAATTAAATATATTCATTAATAAAATAAATGCTTTTTGTTTTATTCATTTTTCTTATGGAAAACGAAAATCATCATGTTAAACTAAATGAATGTTTAGTTTTGGTTATACATTTTCAACAGAAATATATGGAGCCAAGCCAAGTTTCATTTAAGGTTTTTGATTTTTTTTAGAAAACGAAATCTTAGTTGTTTGTGCAAAGATGGCATCTGATGAATACCTTTCGCCGTATCCACCATTTTGCATTTTTTCCGTTAATTGAATTTAATTCTTAACGGATTTCAAAATTCAATTGGACTAGGTATTTTTTATGTGTGTACATACGGTACATATATCTTGATAACATTTAAACCTGCTATACTTTCTCTAGTTTTGGAGTTAGCCATATGAATTTAAAAAACAAACTGAAGGATTGCGTAACAAGTTTTTTCTGATAATTAAAAAAAGCTATTTAATTTTACAAGATCACATATATTATGTCTCTCAAATGGGTCTGTTCTAGCAGATTACAAAATATATGTCTACCACCTATCTTCACGATACCCAAAAAATTTTAAAAAACCTGCCCTGACAAGTAGAGTATTGGGGAGAGACAACATAGTGTGTTTGATGGAAATACAATACACTGTGTTTTAGATGGTTTTTCTGAAATTTCTCCGGTTTCTAAGGATAAAGTTATCGAACCAGATATATAGTATGTCCAAAATGTTCTCTACTATATTAGAGGATATTCTACATATAAAAATATTTAAAAAAGTTCCTAATGAGCATGGGTCTGGAAACGCTTCGTTTTTAAGATACAGGGTGTTAAAATTTTAAATATTGTCTTTTATCCTTTTGAATTTCCAAAGATGTTTAACTTAAATTTACCAGATTTTAAACTATATGTCTAAAGGGACCAGAATACGTTTTAAAAAATTATACATTATCTTTGGTGTCTCGTCCCAATTCACAACCCCACAAAGTTTGTTGTAGCGTCGCTGACGTTGGTACGACTATCGAATTTCCTGCTTTTTTACTCGAGAGGGAATATTGCAATAGTGAAAAAATTCCTTCAGAGATTTTTTCAGTTCTTTTCGTTTAGGGTCCCTGGACCCCGAAAGACATTTTTTCCATTTCCGTCGGTCTGTCTACGCGGCATACCTCGAAAACTAGTTAGCAGTATCCGATTGGCTTCAAATTTTAGTCAAAAAGTTAATGCTCATATAGGGATAGGCTGGTAAAAATCCAATATGGTGGAACAAAATGGCAGCCTCAAAATGTAAATTTTAAATTTGGCAATAAGATGTGATAAGGTATAAACTGGTGAAATATTTGTATACAGCTATGGCGGAACAAAATGGCGGCCTAATGAAATTATTAGAAATTCAATACCAATAAACTATTCCAATTGCCTTAAAATTTTGCACAAAAATCAAGTATAAAACGGGATTAGACTTGTAAAATGTGCGAATTATATACAATTTATTTTTAATCACTATGAAAAGTCCTAACACTGGAAACAGTGGTGGAAGATAGATCAAATACAAGAGTTCTAGCCACACTACACCACAACTTGTTACGTTCTAGACGCGCGTTTCGCTAACCAAGTTAGCATCATCAGCAGATGTTATTGAGGCAAATTGGCATTGGTACAAAGGAATGAACTGGTAACATTTTGGTATGAATTCAAGACGGCAAAAGAAAAATGCTAGTAAAGAGAAACCAAATTGTTCTTACTTATGGTGTCATGCTTGTGTATGTCCTCTTGAGTCAGGAAACGCATTCCCTTTAGCAAACATAAGATTTTCTAAAATATACAATCAGAATACGATAAGAATTCTCATACTATTAACCGCATTCTTACAATCGTCTCTATAGTTGGCATGCGCAGGAACCCTTACTGCTCTTCCCTCCAGGGTAAACAGCCGATGAAGCCCCGATGAATCTCCCCATGCAAGAATGGTACAAAAATCATGTATCACATAGGAATGAACTGGTACCATTTCGGTACGAATCCACAATGTAAAACAAAATGGCGGCCTAATAAAATATTTAAAAGTCAGTTTGAAAAAAACACATATTAGATTAATTTCAAATTCTATGCAAACTGGTACGAATTCAACACGACTGAACAAATTAACGGTCTTAAAAAAATCAGTGTAAAAACTACTTATTCAACTTGTTTTAGATTACGCCATAAAATGAAGTGTGGCGTAAGTATAAACTGGTAAAATGTTTCTACTAATCCAATATGATGGAACAAAATAGGGCCCAATCAAAATCCTTTAAAGGACATATATGTGTTAATAAATGTCTATGTGTGGAACTAAATTGGAGCACACTTGACTATTCCTAATTAAAGGAAATATTTATAACGGGGGAATAAAAATAAAGTACTCTACAATTGTGGTGAATTTTGTATTACTTTGGTGTTATAGTGCAAAAAAGCCAAAAATCGTAATTTTTTTAATATATTTAACAGTCTTTCCTTCTGAATGTGTTCGTGGCTTAATATCAAAAACATGAGATTAGTGGTTTATCTTGATCAATTTTCCCTCAAACAAAACTAAAATCAATAAAACCGGTCCATAAATAAAACGGTTATTATACAAAAACAAAATTTTTAAAAGTTTTTTTTAATGAGTAACCCTATATTGGCGGTCACTATTCTATCAAGAAGAACACATGTTACCACTTTATAATAAGACATCTTATTAGAGTAATGTTACATATGCAGGGTACACAGTTTATATATGGTAAACCTGACTTTTACAATAAAATTCGTATAGGTAGAATTAAAAATGATAAAATAAAATATTTTATATACAAATACAAAAAAGAAATAAAATCGGCTTAAAAAATAAATGTACTGATGACTTAAAAGTAATATTTTATTCCATCTCAAAAGTTTTTCTTTTGAATACTTATAATAGTATACCCCTTAATTCTGGAAACTTTAATCCTTCTGCTATATTGTAAATCGGGTTAACAGGTATAATAAGAGCATCGTGTTAATTGGTGAGTTTCTTAAAAAAACTATAGATACTAGAAAACATACTTAAACCTCCACAATATAGTGAAGGAAAGTTGATATTTAAATTTTATAGTATTTTGACGTGTTTCTATACTACATTCGAATACAAATACTTGACGCTTGGGATGTAGTTTTCTGTAGTAGACATTAAGACCATTTTAATGGGTTTGGTTTCCAAAAAAATATTGAACTAAAAGCAGAATATTAGCCATTCTGGTTACATTTCTGATACTACTTCCCCCGAAACGTCCAGAAAACATATTTTTCAGTACCGTTTCTCGGGTACCTTTATAGTGGTCCCCCAGAACTAAAGACTGCATATTAAACTTATTAGGTAATCATTTTCATTTTGTTTTGTAATTGTAATTGTGGCGAAAAACCCAAAAAATTGTTTTAAAAATTATTTACATGTTTAAAATTATTTTATTTAAACATCCAATCTTATTTGATTGTTTTTGCATTTTGTGACGTATTGTAACATTAAAAAACATTTTTGTGTATTAAATTAATTTTGAAGTTGAAATTTTAGAACTTTTGAAACGATTTGACCGGAAGTTGATGTCAGTTTATAGATAAATCAAAAAATTAGATGGCAACATGTAAACCGTTTAGATTTTACAGCTGGTTGAAGTGCTCAAAATGTCAAGTTTCAATATTACGAAAACAATTTGGGTATAGGAGATGTCACATATAAAACGTAAAAATATAAAGGTTTCCTATTTAATATAACGAAATTGATGGTGTCCCAAAAAAAACGACTCCCCCTGTATATACAAAACTATTATAAAATAAAACTCCGTTTTATAACAATAAACTTTTATATTTAACTTTATACTGTAGCTCCTATAGTTTTCCAGATAAAATACTGACTTTCCTTACATGCGCCGCCCTGCATTTAACATCGCAATTAAAATATTTGCAACGATTTCCTAAACAACATTCGAAAACACTCGGGTCGGCTCAACTTCTGTCAACGTTTAAGTTAACGCCAGACGCTCTACTCCAACCTGATCTGACAGATTTCCCTCCACGTCGAAAATGTATTCCCCTCCGGAGATGATATGATCGATATTTCATGATACAATGGGCATATACATATTGGAGACTATATGTATCGTAACACAGATATATATATATATATATATATATATATATATATATATATATATATATATATATATATATATATATATATATATATATATATATATATATATATATATATGAAATAATTATTTTGATTTCTTTTTTAGACAGCCAGTCAGTGCTTCATTTCCAGTCTGGCCTAATCAGGTTTTTAATTTCTATAATAATTATTATTAGAATAATTAATTTTTAACAATACAATCTAATTGTAATTCCATTTCTCTCTGTAGTCAATAAATAAAGAGCAGTAATTGTCATTTTATATAACGAGCAATAACCGCGATGCTATATTAAGAATTTAATAATTCAAAAATAAGGGCACAACGGCACTTTGGTACGCACATATTTTATTTAAGTTGGTATCTATTGAATTGAAATTGGATTGGAATGACTTACAAATAGGGAACTTGGATACGTTTTTAATTACGAAAAAGTACTCAAGATTATAAGGCTACGTGGTATTAAAACACATATCTAAAAAAATCAATTTTATTGTCTCGCCGGCCGGCAAAAGGCAATTAAAAAAGATCTTAAAATAATTCAAATTACGTCACCCGACCAAAAACAGGACGTAACGCCATTACGTTTACGCGAAATTTGGCAACGGTGCAATGTTTAACAACAACAGGCGTCATTCGTCAAGCCATCAGCCAGTCGATACTTGTCTTTTTTGTGGGACGACATTGACAGCTTTTTGTGATTTCAGTTTTATTAGTCTCGAGTCTATTTTGTTCAGTTTGTTGTTTAGCTGAATTATATTAATTTACCGGTAATACACCCTTTTCTTTTAAATAAACATAAAAATTAAAACTTAAAATCACAAAATTAAAACAAACAACGCTACCAATACTGGCATCAACCATGACAGCTGAAAGCCAGCTGATATTGCATTTTAGTTGTGTTTGTCTATGGTTCAGTTAGTTCTTCGGTTCATTCAATGCATCATCGTCGTTTGTAGGTCTCGGGTCCGAAACTGAACGGCGGAGCTAACGACCGATATAGCGCCATTTTCGAACCGGTGTGATTGATAAGAAGAACGGGGTGGATGGGTTGGTCGGTCATTAGCTTGTTGAATTATGATTGCCATTAAATATGAATTTCTGTATCGACAGAATCTCGTGTAAAAATTGGGGTTGGTTGGCTTGTTGATTTCGGAAATTATCGTAAAAGTATCATATTACACCAGTCCTTTAAAACTTATATTTATGTTGTGTGGATTAGATAATAGATTTAAATTTCTACTTTTTAAGTGCGATTTGTATATTGAAGTTCAGATGGTCTTATAATTAGTGATGATAATAGGATGATAGTTAATAAAAAGCATTATAAATAATATTTAAAATCTAAATGTAACAAGTCAATTTATAGTTCATAAATTAATACATTAATAAATAAATAAATAAATGCAAATGGAAACATAAAAAATGTCAACTTTAAAACCACTATAGCAACACTCTTAAGACTTTTAATTTAAAAGTATTATATTTTTAAAAATTATATACTTATTACTTTGAAGAGGCAACCAAACACAAAGGAACAGCCTAATGTGCCGTACGGGCCTACCATCGCTACTTTTATTTCTAAAAAGAGTATAAAAAGGGAATTGAAAAACAAAATCAAGGTATAAGCTTTCTAACATTTCTACCTTTAAAGGATGCCCAATTGAAATATTATGGTTTACCAATATGATGGAAGGCGGTAAAAAAGTAAGATATGTTAGTCACCAGACGCAATACACTCACCTAATATCGACCCAATAATATCTCTTAATGATGACTATTGCTAGCCCTAGTCGGGCAGGTTCGGATTTTTCTTTCTCGTTACTATACCTATACTTCCATATCACAATCTCTTACTTTAGATATAATATTTAAGTTGAGCGCCACGAAGTTTTAATTTAAGTTAAATAAAACTTGGAAAAAAAAGTTGCATTGGATCTAACCACTATCAATAGGTAAAGACTTATCTTGATCAATTGAAAACCAACGCGTTGGAAACCAATGACTTTTATTGTTTAATTCACAATGTATACAGTGACTTATCCCCAAAAAAAAAAAAAAGAAAAATGTACTGAACAAAAAAAATATGGATTGTTAACTCAGTTCCATCCACCAGGAAGCTTAATAGCATCCCAACAAGAAGTGAAGGAATTAAGTTTTCTCTAACAAGAGTTTAAATTTATTTTAAGGTTACACTAACTGAAATCTCAACTAAATTATTTGATTTGGGTACGTAAATACAAAACCCAGAAGCTTATTCTTTATCTGTACCATTCCAGATTAATAACATTTGGATTACACAATATAGACAAGAATTAGATCAAATAATCAGTTTAGAATCCCAATAAGTTCTTTTCCCCCCCTTAAATGATTGAAGTTTAATTCTAGTTAAAACAAATAATTATGTTACAAATGATAATGGTTAGGATTAAGTATTAAAAAAAGTAAATTTTGATTAGCCACACGCTGAGTGAGCACAATAAATATCTATAAAATGTCTATTACATAGACTTAAATGTCTTAGATATTACCAAACCTATTGTATTTCTATCAAATAAGATTGCAGTAATTAGGCATTTCACCTTACCGAAATTCTGCACAGTATGATATATACTAGACAAGGTGACACCAGGAATTAAATTAATATGCATAAACAGTTTGATTAACAGAAATAGTACTATAGGTTAAAATATTATACTACTACTTAGTTGAATACTCTAGTCACTAGTGTAGACTGTTAATGGTGGTAAGGCAGATGACATCCAAGTGTTCCTCATTGATCACTATCTCCTACAGCTCCGCTACGTAGACCGTATCCAAGACATCATGTCTAGTCCATCAAAAGAAAAGTTCCAATTCCATAAATAACTACCAGTTAGGAAACCATACCAAAACCTTGCTAATGGTTTGTCTTTAAAGTTCCAAAATTATCCCAATGAACTTGGAAGGTTCAACCTTATACAAATACCCCGAAAAAAGAATTGCCCCATGTAGAAAAATCTCTACAACAAAATTTGGAATATAATTCCAGACAGGCAAAACAGCACACAATATATACGAGAATATAATACAAAATTCTTACCTCATTGTAGCTACGAGGGTACCAAAAAAAATTGCTTGATGAGCACCAATGTTAAGATGACCGATGTTAGTGGCACGTGGAAGTAATTAAGACAAAATCCCCATGTAGGCCGTAAAGTTGAAACCCAAAATTTACTAAACCATAATATTCAACTTCACTTCGTCAAATCGGATCCTTCTCATCTCCCATTTGGAATGGAATTTAGTTAATCAAAAAAAAAAAAAAAATCAGAACATCCGACACTTCCGTTGTTGATGAGACTTGATGCTAAAAAGAAAGATCTTTTCCTTAGCCCTTCTCACGTACACAAAAATGGCTTCCATCACACAATATTACGAAACACGGTAAATCTACATATCCTTTTTTACATTCCAAAACATTATTTGAAAAAAACAACTTTCCTCGGTATCAACCAAATAATGTTGGTACAATAAATCCCCTAAACGAAATATTAACTTGTCAAATTAGAGTTCGGTTTATAACAAAAATAGCCTTGATATCCATGAGTATTGGAAAGAGATGAAAATATATTATTACTCCTCAACTAATCCAAGCTACCCTGTATTTTGTCCAACCGAAGAATAACCATCTAAATTAGTAATATTAGCTCGCCGATACGTTAAATCAGTAGGACTTACAAAAAGAAAGAAAAAGAGAGAGACAATACTTCCACTTCTATGCCTATTTCGACTGCATTATTCTATCGATTGAAAGCATGTGGCTTTGAACTGACTTATCATAACCCCGTGTAAAAATCTGACAACTGATAAACAATAACAACGCAAATCTTTGTAGATTTTAAAATATATAATAATGAACAAATTTACCTTACTAATTAATGCAAAATAGTGAATCAAGTTATTAAAGAACATTTGTGTTTAAATTTACGTGCTTGTGAAATTTCCAAACAAAATGTGATATGCTATTTGACATGTAAACAACAAAATTCTTCTGAACCAACTGATATAAACAAATGGAATCTTAGAATATTAACACAAGAAAACTATATACAGGTAGATTTTTGAATGTTCTAGTAGATTATCTTATCAGAAACATGTCACTTAGATTTTACTTTCATTTGTTTGTGTTATATGATTGTTGACCTAGTCTTCGAGTCACAGCATATTAAAAATGTTAATTCCTATTAATTGGAATATCTTAAAGTTAATTTTCTATATAAAACAGTAATTTTGTGATAATACAGTACAATATGAAAGTATATTACATTGGCTCTATCAAAAATAAAGTAAATTCACATAAGGTTCTAATTTTGTACTTTTGCTTCCGGCTATTTGTGACAAGAAATTTCTGAAACTAGCATTATTTCTGTAACTTAGGTATCAATGGTAAATGTAAGCCTGAATATAGCATAAAAGAGTGTTTTTAATTATAAATTAGATTAAAATGACTTAGATATCAGAAATGATATAATACAAAAAAAAATGAAAAAGTGTCAAGCGAAGATTTATTTTACTGAATTTTACTGCCCTATGTACTGACAGACATATATGACAAATCTAACTGTAACAGCTTATTAATCCTAACGGAAAGTTGGAAGTTCCGAACCTATTAGATTTTTTACATTTAATCTACCGGGGTGTATAGGAAAAATTTAGTGAAAAAATATTAATATGTTATTTTACTTAAAACGTTTCCCTTTAAATCACATACAAGTTTGTAAACCAAAAACTATAGACTGGAGAGGACGCAACTTATTTTACATGTCGCGAAATACTAAAAAAAAGTTCGGACAATGCTGAATAAAACTGAAGTTGCCTTCTTACAAAGATGGAGCTACGCATACATACCCAATGCCTAGTATGACATAGGCCCGCCTATATTAATGAATTTAAAGAGATCCGAGATCCGGATCACTGTTCCGAATTTTTAAACTGAACTTTTAAAAAGATCCAGATTTCCCATCACTACATTTTTGCCGGTCGTTGGCGACGTTGCCGTACTGGTAACGTCAAACCGTAGACCGTGAAATGATCCGTTTGCACGCGAAATTTTAGAACTTTGTTACAAAATTATTATTGATTTTTAAGACGTTATATTTTAGATATTTACTTTTTATATGTAAGAGAATACATTAATGTAATAAAAAAAGTTCCCTATTATTGTAGAAAAGTTGAGCGTGATGTTAATAATATTAAATCAAATTTTAACTCATAAAATGCGTGAGATAGTAAAGTGTATCTAAAGTAAATTGAGACAGCGGAAATGTTGGGGTATGCTCAATTTACTACACCACGTATATCAAATAAATTCATTTTTATTTAGTTAATCGGTTCACAAAAGCAAGTTTACATTTCTATCACGCTGCCCATGCTTCACAAAGAAATCGCCGGCTGTTGACGGATATTTAGTTTTTATGTTGTCTCAGTTGACTTTAGATATAGTGGTGGGCAATCCGACTCTGGGAGTGGATTCGTTCCAGCTGAATCAAGTCCGCTTCCGGATTCGTTCCCATGGATTCGTTCCAGGGATTCATTTTTGGGATTCAAAAAATATGACAATGTGCGATTTTAAGGTTCTCAAAGGGGTGGCTTGGAATCTTAGCATTTTTGAATTTTATTCTATTCTAATAAATCGATCATTTTGAAATGCAAATATTTTGTTATGACAAGTAACTTTGTTTTTAGGTGTTGGATTTGATTTAAATAATATAATTTTCACAATAAGTGATTAAACACGAAATAAAAATCAACGAAAAACCAATTTCCACAAAATGGAAAAATACATGTATGTAGGGTAAAATATACTGTTGTTTATATGCAGCTGGTTCTGGTTTTATTTTAGGACTCTATAATAAAGAAAAAGCAATTATCACTGAATGGATATATAAATTGGTTTTCCGTTGTTTTTTTTTTCGAGTTGAATTATGAATTTATAAATGTATGTATATGATACATCCATATTTGTGTTCAACGTTGAATAGTACTAAAAGTGAAAACGGCAGCGCCGCAACCAGCAAAAAGCGCTCTTATCACCTCGATTGGGCTGACGCAAGACTTAAAAACGCGGGGAATCGCGGACGAGTTGTGTCACATTTTTTCAGTGCGATAAAAATTATTTCAGTCTTGGGTGTAAAATAGTTTTTTGTTGATTCTAGTTTAAATTGTGTTACTATGTCGGATAACAATAAAAAAAGAAAACGTAGTGAATTGTGGACCCATTTTAAAGAGTCATCGCGAAACTCTACAAAGTGTCTTTATTGCAATGAAACTATCAGTGTATCTGGCGGCTCGACAAGTAATCTTTCCAGACATTTAAAGCGTAAGCACCCAACTGTTCCTCATTCTCGGCTGGCAACATATTCAATTAGTGATGTAAGTCCACAAGAAAGTGTTAACGATGTAATTAATGAAGAAATTTTAAATGTTTCTGTGGCATCTTCATCATCAACGGACTGTTGGTCTAGTAATAAAACGCCAGTGCGAACAAACGGACCTACAGAATTGAGAAAATATATTGGCGTATCCCTAATGAAGGGAAAATATTCCTTTCAGTAGGGTAGGGAGTGGACTGTAGCTTATTTTTTAGGTTTACGATGGTTCGCCGCTTTTTTCTATTATCGCGTGCCTTTTAAGGTGGCTTGATATATTTGCCTTTTACGACGTATGTAAGGGCTCAAAAAAATGTCCTTTAAAAGGAATAATGTAAAAGTTAAGTTACAAAACTCGACTTTTTTGTAACCTTGGATAACGGGAATAGTAAATCCAGCTGTTTTTACTGTAAACGGGAAAGTAGGAACGGAAATTTGTAAATGAATAAGGTAGGTTTGTCGAGTAAAGAAACATTAATTTTTAATGTATAAATAATACATAAGACTATTTAATTATTATAGATGCATTTACGATAAAAACTAAATAAAAAAAAATTCTAATTTGCTAGAATCCCAAATAAATTTAAGTTAAAAAATATACAAAGGGTCGAAACGCGTATTTTCCGGAATCTAGAGAATGTGATTTTTTGCTAGATTACAATATTTCGCTTTTTTGAGGGAAGTCATAAAAAGGAGTACTTAAGTCTACTCTTGAGATGTTCCAAAGTTCATATTTGTACCTTGACTCGTTCTAAAAATATAGGGGGGGAGGGCCCTACACAGCCACACACTATATGGAAATCATTTCTTCTAATATTTATTTCTATATATTTTCCCTGCATGCCTAATGATTACGAAATTACTTTAAATATTTGGATTTCAAATTGCAACATTAAACAAAAATATACCAGATTGTAAAAAAAAATGATATTGAAACTTGAACGTAAATAAAATGTGTACCGTCTTATTTTATTAACTGTGTACTAATCAGAATTCTCCGAATTATTTTACATACCCGCGTAACGAGCAATATCAGCTAGCCATATTGGTATATTAATAATTTATAAATTATTAGCCAAGAGCACTTCGCAAGGCGTACGTTTTATTTAGATCAATTCTGGCTGATTTGAACCAGGATTGCAATTAACTACGGCCTCAATATTCAGTAATTTGTTAATAACTGCTTTTGAGTAATCAACAAATTAATTGCGCGTAATAAACATGCTCCAGGATGTTAAAAATACTATTTGCTGTCATGTTGAATTCGTACCAGTTTACCCCATTTTCACATTTAATTTTGCTGCAAAATTTAAACTCAATTAAACAAGATTTTTTAACGTTGACTTTTTAAAAAATTTATTGGGCCGCCATTTTGTTCCGCCCTTTTGAACTAGTAACGCAGTTTTACTAGCTGATCCTTATACCACAATTTGAAATCAATCCATTAAGTAGTTTTTTCAAACTGAATTTTTAATTATATTATTATGCCGCCATTTTGATCCACCATCTTGGATTCATACCAATATTTTACCAGTTGGTTCTAATATAATACTTAATGTTTGTGCAAAATTTTAGATAAATTGGATAAGTAGTTTTTTAATAATAATTTCTTTAATATTTCACCGGCCGCCATTTTCTTTCGCCATATTGGATTTTTACCAAATCATTATAAGATTATCACCATATGACCCTTAATTTTTAATCAACATTTGAAGGCAATTGGTTAAGTAGTTTTTAAGCTATGTTGCGAATTGATAGATAGTGAGACAGACCGGCAGACGGACCGAAGAAATTAATAAGACGTATTTTTTGGCATCAAGGGATGTTGAAACGTGCAAATACTTAAAACCTGAGAATGTTTTTTTTACGATTACAAACAGTTTATTTGTCCGCTATCTTCTTCAGCTATGTTGAATTAGTACCAAAATTTTACCAGTTGAGCCCTATACCAGGCCGAATTTTTAAATATTTTATAATGCCCCAATTTTGGGATTCGATTTTACCAGTTGATTTCAACATAATACTCTGATGTTCGTGCAAAATTTGCGATAAATTGTATAATAATTTTTTAACATTTCACTAGGCCGCCATTTTGTTTCGCCATATTTGATGTTTACCAAACTATTACTATGTTATCTCCATATGATCCTTAAATTTTAATTAAAATTTGAAGTCAATCAGGTAAGCATTCTTTAAGCTATGCCGCGAACTGTCAGACAGACATATAGACCGACAGACAGATCGAGGCATTTAACAAAACATATTTTTTGGCATCTAGGGACGCTAAAACGTGAACATATAAAAAAGCTAAGAGGGCGACTTTTTCACAATTACACAATTCTATTGGGCGCCATTTTGTTCGGCCGTCTTGGATTAGTCAGTTTATTAAGCCGCAATTTTGTTTCGCCATGATTCCGAGATGGATTCGTACGAAAATGTTACCAGTTCATTCGTACGTATATATTCTTGAAAAAGGAAAAAATTAGGGGCCTCTTTTACGAGATCTTATTTTTAAAACATGGGTTTGTTATTTTTATTAACTTTATTTGCTAATAAGATTAGAATCTTTAGTGTTATTTTTTGAACAAAAAAATTTTTTTTCTATATTTTCTTTAATTATGTCCTTTCTATATTAACTGGAGATATCTTTTAAGCCAAACATTATTTCTTTGTATTTATCTTATCTTGCCAATAGTGAATGTTGTCACGATCTAAAACATAAAATTCAATATTTTACGTATTTAAAAATAAACTGATTAGGTACTTCCACCGTAAACATCTGTTCAAAAAAGCATTTTGATTTAGATACTGTTTTTCTCTACATCATGAATATTCGCAAAAATGACTACATTATCAAACCTATGGTTGTGAATAGCCAAAATAAAAAAAATACTCGCTCGCCACCGCGTTGATTACTTCTAATTCAAATTTTGGTTTTGATAGATGTGGGCAAAAATGATTTAATTATCGTATTGCAATACTACATAATGGTTTGGGGAAATGCTGTATAGTGAATATTTTTGATATTGAGTGATGTGATGAAAGAGACGTCTTAAGAGAGACGTAAGTATACAGGTATTAACCCAATTTACAGGAACTGAGCGGCAATTAAATATTTTTCTCGAATATATAAAAACCATTATTCTATTATAAAATTTTAATTGAACTAAAATCTAACAACAGTATATATTCTCTAGATTTAGCCATCAAAAGGTTAAGTAACAAATATGATTTTTCTGTGTGTTGTAACACATTCTTTTCTAGTCACTAATTTTAACAGAGCTTTTCCTAAACAGAGAATTAAGCCTAGGAATAAAAAACCTTGGGTTACAAAGGGAATTCGTGCATCGGCAAAAAACCTCAGATTCTTATGTTTACTTAGAAAATATAGTTTTGATGATTTTATTATTACCTACGTTAGTAAATATAGGAGCTTCTATAGGGGCATTATAAAATTAGTAAAAAACTGTATTATAAAAAAAGGTTACAGGAGTCCATTAATAAAACCAAAGAAAATTGAAAAACATTAACAATTTGCGTGGAAAAAATAATTTAACTGAATCAAATCCTTCTATTCACTCCACTGATATTAATATGTTTTATTCTTCAGTTGCAGACCAGCTAACTGCTAACTTAGACTCTAAGAATGAACCGTTAAGCTGTTTAAATAATTTTTATATCCCAGACAACTTTCAAATTGCTACCACTAAGGTTCTCTCAGAAATTCGCAATAAAAGTCTGCTGGATCAGACGGGTTGTCTGCTCGCATATTGATGAATCTTCCAGATGAGGCGCTATACACATTGGTTGAACTAATAAAGATATCTTTCTTAAAGGGTGTGTTTCCCAGTCGCCTAAAAAGTGCTTCGGTTATTCCTTTGCACAAAAGTGGAGATCTCGACGACCCTGCCAACTTTCGACCAATTACATTACTGTCATTTATCTCCAAAATTATGGAAAAATTGGTTAAAACACAGATTTCATCCCAGCTGTTACGCTTCAATACAATTAAACAGGTGCAATTTGGATTTAGCCCTCCAAAAACACTAACGATGCAATTTTTGCCCTCTTGGAACGGGTGTACTTAGCTTGGAATGAGAGAGATGCAGTGCGGCAGTGTTCTGTGACTTTTCAAAAGCATTTGATTATGTATGTCACAGGACACTGCTACAAAAGCTACTTTTATTTATGGTTTTCGTGGTCGGTCTTCGCAGTGGATAGAATCTTATATAACAGATAGGTCACAGGTTATCAGATATAGTGGATTCACTTCGTAAGGGTCAGTTTTAGGCTCAGTTTTGTTTTTACTCTACGTAAATGATTTAGCTTTCCTTAATATCAAGGGTCGATTTACATTATTTGCGGACGATACAACCATCCTTTGGCGTGGCTGTGAGAAGGATTTGAGCACCATAATGTCGGAAAATATTGAATATTGAAAAATATTGTTAAAGAATGGTTTAACTCAAAATTCCTTTTGCTTCAATATTAAAAAAAAAACAATATTTTGTCTTTTAAATTTGCACTTGGCTCTCTTGAGTTTAATGACCAGATCATTAAGAGCAAACCATTTATTAAATTTTTGGGAATGACAGTGGATGATAGACTAAGGTTCGCTGAGCACATCAATAATTTAAATGCAGGGCTAGCTTCGGCATGCTTTGCAATAAAAATAGTTTCCAGAGAGCTTGGTCTTCTGCAAGACTGGTATATTTCTCTCAGGTCGACTCTCAGTTATAATATGGTATAACTTTTTGAGGCTTAAGCTCTCAATATTCACTTGATTCAGTGTTCATATATCAAAAGAGAGCAGTTCGATACCTTAATAAGGCTAAGCTAAGGGATCATTTTAAGCCACTTTTTTATTTCCTTAAGAATTCTCACACTGACATGCTTGCGCATTGTAGAAACTGTACCGCACTCGTCAGTCATACCATCTCAATCTTCCATTGCACATACCTCAGTTTTCCTTGACCAAGAATTCACTCATCTATGAAAGCATAAAAAATTAACATAACCATATACCCGTAACTTTTGTCAAGTTGGCCTGAAAATGTTAAAAAAAAATGTATCAAACATATTACTTAAGAAAGTATATTATAACTTATCAGAATACTATGCAGATAACCTTTAATTGGTAAAAATTTTAACCTTACTTTTAATTTTTAATTTATTTTTAATTGAAAAGTTTTATTTCTGTTTTTTTTCTTCCTTTTGGAATCGTTTAAAATGTGACGTAATGTAATGTATTATTTTAATTGTATGTATGTATATATTTTCTTTTTTCTTAAAATGTTTTGTTTATCTATAATTGTTGTTATATCATTGACATAAATCAGAAACATATACCTACCTCATAGTTAGCTGAGTGTTTGTTATGAAGCTTTTGAATTTTTAGGTTTTAAGATTTTTTCCCAGCTTTGTCAAAAAGATTTAATTCTTTGGACAATAAAGCGTATTTGACTTTGACTTAGATACTACCATACATAATTCCTCATGTTTAATTCAACATAAACTAGCCGCTTTTTAGAGTAAGATTCACAGACTAATCTCCCTACCTTTAAGAAAAATTAATTTTCAGACAGAGTTAAATATTATTAAACAGATTGCAATAAACAATGGCTATTAAGTTATATAAAAACCTATAAATATAATTTACCGTGATATCAAAGAAAATACAACTGGATACAAGTTATATCCTATATAGATAACTCTAGCTCTAAAAGAGGTAAATTTCTAAACGCTTTAGATATTAGAATAGCATATAAAAGAGAACTAATAATTCTTTAAATAAGTACATTAAAAATAATAAAACAAAATCTGATGAACATGAACAATCTTCCTATATATATAGGTCAAACAGGCAGATATTTTGGTAAACGAATAGACGGCACTATAAATGTTTCATCAAGGGAAACACCGAATCCAATTATGCAAACCTTAATTAAGACCGGTCATACTTTTGACAAAAATTTAAAATTTTTCTATGTCTTGTTTTAACGATCCAATATGATAACTCTTCGCTTTGTTTTTTAATTTGGCGTAGAGATCCAAAGAGAAAAATCAAATATTCAAAAAAGTCTACGTTTTGCAATTTATTATTGCATCTTCAGGGCACTAAAAGACATACATAAATAGATATAGCTCTACAATACATCAACTTAATAAATAGTAATGTAAAAAAAATGCTATACTGACTGTGAAAATTCGACACGAAATAGTGAAATTTTTGAAAATTATTGCTTACAGAAACACATAAATTACGATAAATACAAAACTAAAGATTTTGCTTTTAATCTGAAAAACAATGCACAATAAAATTAAAAACGATGTACTTACATTTTAAGGATTTGACTTTCATAGTCGTATAAAAAAATACACGGACACATAGGTAAAAGAAGTGAAAATCTCATACATGGGTTACAACAATAAAATGAAACAACACAACTAATTAAAAAATAAAAGTCAAATCCTTAAAAAGTAAGTAGTTTTTAATTTTTAATTTTATTGTGCATAATTTTTCAAATTAAAAACAAAATATTTGGTTATGTATTTGTCGTAATGTATGTATTTCTTTATGTAATAATTTCCAAAAATTTCACTATTTCATGTCGAATTTTCACAGTCAGTGTAGCATTTTTCACAGTCAGTATAGCATTTTTTTACATTAGTATTTATTAAGTTGATGTCTTGTAGAGCTATATCTTTTTGTGTACGGCTTTTAGTGTCCTGAAGATGCAATAATAAATTGCGAAACGTATACTTTTTTAAAGATTTGACTTTTCTTTTTGGATCCCTACCCCAAATTAAAAATCACAGCGAAGAAACATTTTAAAATTTTACAAAAAGAAAATAAACTGCCTCTAGAAATAAATAAGCTGAAACGTTCAAACTGTTTGCTACAACTCAACAATTCACCTCTGTTAAATATATTTTAATAATTTTAGGTAATTTAAGTGTATGGCTAGTACTTAAAATTACCAAACTTTTTATTCTTTAAATTTCTGATCCGTTGTATTACACCTAATTATATAAATATTCCTCGACTCTTTAAGTTTATTCATTCGGGATATACTGTCGGAAGAAGCTGCTGTGTAGCGAAACAGGTTACGTGTTGTTAACAAATATAGTTTTGCTTTTTTTCTGACACAAGCGTTTTGAATATTTTCATTTTAAGTATTACCTAGACGTTGAATGTTTCAAGAAAAATGTTACCGCTTTCAAAATATTGAAGGTAATTCCTGAAAACAAATACCTTTCCAAATTTATATAGACTGACCAAAATATACTTGATAATGCCTATAACAAGCTGCGAAGCTGAAAGTAGTTTTCGAAAATGAACTTGATAAAATAAATACAGGTCAACAATGTTCGATGAAAGACTAAATAACATATCTATTCTGTCAATTGAAAAGAATATAACACGATCCATCCTATATTTTAAAACGATCCGCCAATATAAGTCAGTAGAATGCAGATAACTAAGAATTTTTTAATTTTAATTATTTTTTTGTTTAAGAATTTTGTGTTCAGCAACGTTTGCTAATTCTGTAACACATTTTCTTTTTTAAAATGGTTCAGCTATTTTTTCCGATATAGTTTAGGAACAATGTCAATCCAAAAATTAAGTTTTTTAAAAACATGAAGGAAGCCTCAAAAAATTTCATTAGCCTAAAGCCTTCGAGAACCACAGGCTGCCACTGCTCAGAACTATAGTGTACCGAAAGTTCACACAATCTGGACAGTATCTAAACCAAAATTCTAACCATTCTGCAGCAACAAAACAGGGCAACACAGGAACAATTTACAACAGAACGGTAACAAGTTTTAACTATACGACCGACCTTGAGACAGAAATTAAAAACATAACAAATATCTATTGCTGAATCGTTACTCTGAAAGGTTAATAACTAATAGGTACATTAACAATATTACAAAATGATTATCACACTATGACACATTCCGAAACTCTGAAAAATTAAGAAAAGAACCTGGCATTTCAAAATCAAAACCGCTTTTTTATCGGGAAATACATCATGAAGTCTTCTGACGAAAACTTAGTCATGGGATATCCACAAGAAAATGTGTTTACTAAATCCAGTGTTAGTGTATAGCAGGTATAACCGAACATATTTGGTCAAATCAGCAGCTGATTCAGTGATCGAAGAAGGCTAAAACCTTGCACAGGGAGCAGCACTGGCGAAAACGAAAGTTCATTAAAGCAGCTTGTCTTTTTTAGAGGGGAATCAAGGCAAGTAATCTTAGAGTCGATATAGCTCAAACTTCATGGTTGTATAAGCTCATGGCTTTAGAGTTAGTTTACACTTGAAAACAAATGGGACGATCGGTACATGGTAAAACATAACATACACCCAAGCTTTGCTTAAGCACCGCCTCTAAAGCTAACAATCCGCAATTGCAATATACGCAAGACTTTTACGAAACACTAAACTGGAGTATGCTCTTCAAAGAAACTCGTTGATCATGACTTAAAATACGAATATTTCGAATCTAAAGTTTCCCCGCGAATTAGACGCGAGAACTGGATCGAATTTTGCTTATTTAAGATATTCCCGTATTCTGCGGCTTCAAGCTAATTAAGGAGATGCCTTTATATAATTAGGGATTTCGGTTTGTAAGCGGAGGGATTAATTTCAATTCCTGGATACCTTATAAATAATTCCGCTTCTGCTAAATGTTTGACAGACTAGTGTGTGGATTCCGTATTAATCGAATCAGAGTAAGACGGATGCCATCCTTTACCGAATTCTATCCAAAATAAATTGATAACGTTAAATTCTTAAAACAAATGTCTACTATACAGGGTGTCTAGATTTCGAAGGTTTTATTGGGTATCTCGGTTATTTGGAAAGATCCAGGTTTGCGGTTTTCACAGTACTATGCGATTTTTTTGTGAAACGGAAGATGCTGTAATTAAAATTTTCATAGCCCGCTATGAAGTTTCTAAGGTAAAGTGAAATTGAAAATGTTGCATTTTGGGATCACCTCGTATCTTGGTTATCGTTTAACTTGTCAGAGAAGTAAAAAGTGGTTTTAAGGTTGTTTTTTACGTAAAATCTAGTGGTGTATTTTAATTTTTGCTGTGGATAGTAATTTTTATGATATGACCCAAAGTTGTTTTAAATGGGCTACTCTATATATTTTTAAATATTCTATTTTTGTTTTTTACAAGTTTTTCAAAAACATATAACACTTTATGTTTATTTTTAATATTAAGTACAATATTAGCACTCTTTATATTAAAAAATCAAAAAATCTTACTAGGCCAAGGTGGGAATTTGAAATGACAAAAGTAGTTTTTCTCGATTTGCGTTAAAAAATTTTAGTAACATTAGACTCCTCAACTATGGTACAAGATGCAATATTCGAAAATTATGAAAAATACGACATGCTCGTCACTTATTATCCAGTGAAATCCAGATGAAGCTTTGGAACTATGTCTAAATAGGTAATGTTATAGATATTTATTTTTCTCTTTCTAGTTAAATATCTAAAATATGATATCCTTGTAGATATCCAGAAAGAAGGCAAGCGGATAAAAGATTTTTTTTTGGAAATAAAATCAAATGCAATATAACATGACTCCTTTCTCAAACTCGGTCTAAAACCTACAACGATAAAAATCGCGATATTGATGAAGCGAATTTGTTAGCTTCGATCGAGGCAGTTTCAACTAATTCTTGTTTCAAACAATTTCAAAAAAACAATGTTTAAACCATATAAATTTCATTTGGTAGAAAGTTTACATCCTGGTTTATAGAAGTAGCCTTCATAGAAAGGACTTGGGAAATTTGAGTAAGCCCAGCACAGATGTTGCTATTATATATAAGCCACTCCTAATTTAAAATAATTTTGTAAAAGTTGACAGTTCAGGTGACCACAGAGGGGAGAATTCATGCAAGATCACACACAACTAATATTTAAAACCGAAAAGCGAACTAGTATTTGGTTTATACTCACTTGAAAATTATTAGAGACAGTTAATATTGACGCTGATGTTATGCCTGATAAAGATTCCGCGCCTGTCCCAATGGGAACTGGAATAAATTTTGGAGATAATATACTAACTCGCTTAAATAGCGAATGTCACAATAGGTTTGTTAAACAAAGATCTGTACTCAGGTCGGGGTCTGTAAGATTCTGCTATCAAAGCATACAATGTTTGTCCAATAAAGTTCTTCCACTGACTGTTAAACTACAAGATAATCCTTGTGACCTTTTATTGCTTACTGAACACTGGCAAACAGATGAGCAATTAGAGCTTTTGTTTTACCTACTATTCTCGAACTTCCATGAAAAATGGAGGGGTTGCCATTTTTAAAAATATCGGTTTTGTATCTAATATTACTGTTCATGATATTGCAGAGTTTTCCATAGAAGGTATTTTTCAGTGTACTTGTTTAAGCGTCAATTCTTTCAACTTAAAAGTGGCGGGTATGTATAGACCACCTGGTGGAGATTTTAACCTTTTTCTGAACCATTTAAGTGGTTTCCTTTCAAATTTTTTTGATCCTTACTGTACTTTGATTATTGGTCTCCCCCAACTATAATTTTTTGGAATAAAGTGCATCGCTGTCGATTTTCATGGACTTAATATCAACTTTTGATTTAGAACCCGCTCTCCTATCACCTACTAAAGTGACTTTAAGTTCCAGCACTTGTAATGATAATTTTTTAATCAATATCGATAAGCTATTTGTTGCTTCCGTTGTAAATTTGGGCTTATCAGATCATTTCTCACAATTTTTGGAAATTGAATTTAAAACAGATAAACTAAATAACAATCCCAGCTATGCATTTAAACGAGATTTCTCAAATAAAAATATAAATAACTTTAAAGAGTTTATAAGGGAAAAAAATGGTATGATGTTTACTCTCGGGACTGTACAAACACTGCATTTGATGTCTTTTCTAGACAGTTATTTTATTATTATGAATTGTGCTTTCTTTGGTCAAAATTAATATTTCCAGCAAAAATAGAGGCTCAAAAAATATTAGTCTAAGACCAGAGCTACTTTCTAAAAGATAAAGTGACACTGTATACCGATTTGTCAAAACGAGATAAAAAATATAAGGATATCACCAAAGTTCTTAATAATATTTATAAACAAAAATTAAAACTATTTTATATACAACAAAATGACAATCATACTCAAAATTCAAACAATAAATCAAAAGCTATGTGGCAATTGATTAAGACCTTACAAAAAAAGACCAATCCAAAATCGAAATTGGGATTGTTAATAATGGCGAATTGGTTCCAAAGAATGTGATGGCAGATAATTTTAATTTTAGCTTTACTAATTTACCAATAAGCAATAATATTGATACTGCCTTTGTGCGTAGATGTGTGCCATCTCGTAACAGTACTCTACTTTTATTACCTGTATGTGAATGATATTTTAAATTTTATCACTAATCTCCAGAATTGAAATGCTACAGGGCATGATGGTGTATCCAATAATTTGCTAAAAAATGTAAATTTGTTTTGTGCAAAGTGTTAACTTATCTTATAAATATCACAGTTGAGTTTGCGATTTTCCCGGAGATAAAAATAACTATTCAAATTATAGACCGATTAGCCTGTTATCTAGTATATCCAAACTTTTTGAAATGAATATTAAAAATCAGTTATTAAAATTTATGAACAAAAATAACCTACTGAGTGTCTCTCAGCACAGCGGGGAAACTGTCGAGGTCTTACCTGAATAGACGTATGCAATATGTTCTAGTTAACGGGGCTAAAAGTAATTATTTACTAATAGAGCAAGGAGTGGCATAGGGCTCGGTGCCTGGGCCATTGCTCTACCTAAATTATTCTAATGATTTGATTTCGTCAAACTTCATCAGGTGTAAAAGTTGTGTCATATGCCGATGATACCAATATTGTTGTTGTAAAGAATGATGCTCATTCACTTAAAACTACTACTGAGATGTTTTATAAAAATGCTATACTTTGGTCTCAAAAAAACTGTGTAAATCTTAGCGAAAACAAAACTAAGTTTATTGTGTTTTCAAACACTAACCTATACCTTGGTTAATATGAAGTTTTAAACATAGGCAATTTATTTAATTCATAATATTTTAATATAGTAAATTTGTGGTTTTGCTGAGCACCATCAATTAGCGGACATCCTGTATATTCGGTTTAAGTTCCACGCGGCTATATTACATGTGAAAATATTAAAATTTCTCTACCTCGATATTTTGAAAGTATGATTTACATTCATGAAAGGCTAATGGCATTCTGTAGAAGAATTTCAAAGTGTATAAAGGCCACAAATATGGAAATTCGAATAAAATTCTCAACTTGGCAAGCATCATATTTGTGGGTAACATTCATGGGACGCGTGTCCTGAATCAAATGTTTATTAAAGAATATTTTAATATTACGAAAGTTCTATATTGGTGTAAAAGAAAAATCACTAAATTATGTTCTTAGAATAATAATGAAGGAGGTGTTTTTTTACATTTAATAAATATATACGTTTTTAATAGAAAAATGAAGATTTGTATAAAATATTTACTAAAATACTTTCTGGGAAGACTGCGGGAAAGTTACTAGAGTAACAGGGCGTGACATAGTGATCTAAATGACAAAAGTATCCAAATATTGCTTGAGAGTGAAACTCCTTATTCCAGTCAACATAAACAACCATAGGTAAACTACTTGGAAATCCAAAAGATAAAATAAAATTGGAAGACTACGGAGTATATAGCATCCCGTGCCAAGAATGTGAAGTTGTATGTTGGGCAGCATCAGAAATAAACAAACAACATCTGCCTTATTTTTATATCATCAGGAAACAGGGGCCACAAAATAAACTTCGAATGGTGTAAGTAGATTGCCAATATACAGCATTATCGGACCAGAATAATCCGAGAAGCCATAGAAATAGAAAAACAAGGTGATTTAAATAAAAGGGACGAATCATTAAAGTTACCAGCTGTATGGAATTATATATATATATATATATATATATATATATATATATATATATATATATATATATGTGGCCAATACCCTAATATCCAGATCCGTGCGATTAACTGAAACACAGACAAGACAAAACGAACTTAACATAATATCTAGTGCTTTAAAGAAAAATGGCTACACAAATCGCACCATAGAAAAAGCTATTAATGTACAGGGTTCCCGAACAACGAACAACAAAAATGATGAACTGTGAAAGCAACCAGTAGTCTCACCATTGTAAAAGGCACAACAAATAGAATCGGAAGAATTCTTAGGAAATACATCATACAAATAATACACCAGTCACAAACAACTATAGGTAAACTACTTGGAAACCCAAAGATAAAATCAAACTGGAAAACTACTGAGTATAAAGCATTCTGTGCCAGAACTGTACTGTAAAAAGATGTACGTGGGGCAAACTAACAGGCGAATATCGGCAAAAATGGAATAACATAAACTCAGCATCAGCAACAAACAATCAACCTTAGCTCTATACCTACATTATCAGGAAACAAAATAAATTTTGATGGGCGTAGGAAGATTGCCAATATAGAACATTATAAGACCAGAATGATCCGAGAAGCCATAGAAATTGAAAAACAAGGTGATTTGAACAAAAGGAACGAAACATTAAGACTACCAACAGTATGAAAGACAATAATCGACAAATCTAAAAGCACAAAAAATCAAGCGCAATTAGCGCAACAACACCACCACCCGGAAATCATAAATAACGACCAATAGCCGCTGAGATATAACCTTCGGCCCCGGGTGGGGGTATGAAAGGAAGCGTTACAGTCACCAACATTTCATTCAAACGCGAGAAACAAAGCTTCGAAAATGCCAAATGTGATTTTGGCGAACGTCAGCAAAACTGTTCTTTTCAGAACGACAGTAGTGAACGGATGTCCACCCGACCAAAATTTCGACATCTAGACAAGACGGGATTAGCCAAAATGGCTATGAGGCGATATGAAGCTTAAATCTGGCATCGCTAATATCTATGATTTAATCAATAAAAATTCATTTTTATAAGTTTTGAAGCTTCGAATTTTAAAGCAATATTTGGAAAAGTGTCTTTTATGGGTAGTTCAGTTTCAGCACCTAATAATTCTAAGTTTTTTGTTAAATGTAGTGTTTAAACTTTTTTCCTAATAATTGTACTTTTGTATCTACAAATTTTACACTAGAAAACTTAGAAAGCCTTTTAAATAATTTGTGGTTATAAATAATTAAATTGGCTTTTCCTACTGTATTTCGATCAAATTCTAAATAATTTTATTTAAAAGTAATCTGTATTGTAATTTAAATAAAAGTTTATTATGAATAACTTTAGCTAAGTGTTGTATATATCTTTTCGTTTCTGCCATTTCTCAAGAGCAGGTAGAACCCTCTTGTGTGTGCTTAACTCTTGTTGTTACTTTTTGGTTGTGTATTTTAGAAACAAATTGTTTTTTTAAGCACTTGTCAAGAAAGTCACAAGTTTTGAGAGCATATGGCTCTCAAAAACAGTTTAAAATTCCAGGTGGATTATGATTTATTTTTGATTTCTAATATTTTCCAAAAAAATTAGAAACACGATATATATTCTTCGCAACATGTTCTTGATATTGTGTTATACTGTAACTGGATTGGTTTTGGAATTTTGATTTTTAACCGAGAGTGCCATAATGAACTTAGTTGTTGTTTCTATACCACATGCATGAAAATGTAATCGTTATTCTGAATAGCATGAGTGATTTCTGTTAAAATATTTTCGGAATTCCTAAAATCACAACAACGGTTATTATCATACCATTTAAAATTATAACTCACATGACATACATATTATATCTCATTTCGCACTAGCTATTCATTTTGGACATACCAAACAGTAAATTACTGCATTGCAGCCAATTAACCTAAACGTGCTAGGTTTAAATATTCAAGCGTAAAACCGTGTGTCATCATTTTAAAATGTCAATATATAACCAGTTCCATCAATTTGTAACACTATACCCTTTAAAAGCCTCCTCTATTTTTCATAAAACGCCCTTTGATCTGCATATAGAAAAAGCTACACTTATCCCAGTTTATAATGCAACATATATTTTAGAATACAAGACGAATTTTTATATTATTGAGTACTTTCGTCTTATGTTATACAGGGTTAGGAGAAATTACTAGAACAGTCGAATATTTCAAAAGATACAAGAGTTATCAAAAAATGTCTTATACAAAAGTTGTAAAGCATTTAAAAATCCACATACCTATAATAAATTGGAATATACAGGTTGGCCCACAAAGTTGTGGAGAATTAAAGTTATATTTTTTATTAACCATATGTTATGCTAAAATTCATTAGTTTCCGAGATGTCGGTGTTTCAATTAATAACAGATAACAATGCGATATTGGAACGTAGTCATATTTACCTTACCAACAAAATAGACATTCGGCTTTCGATACAAGAAAATCCCAGATAATCCACCAATCAGTTTGTTGGATCTAGAGAAAATGCAACCGTACAAATTTCATGTTGTACAAGAACTTTGTGACGTTGCCTGTGATCGAAGACTAGAATTTTGGGAAATAATTACGAGAAAGATTGAAGAGAACCCGTATTTTTCAAACAATATTATTTTTTCGGATGAGGCAACCTTCACACTACACGAAATCGTCAATAATCAAAATTACCCTTACTAGTGGCGAAATAACTCTTACTTACACAGTTCCCAGAAAAAGTTAATGTCTAGACTAAATTATTTGCGGGACATGTAGTTGGGTCCTTTTTTATCGTGGTGAACAATATCTCCAGCTTCTTCGGCAAAAACTAGTTTCAACTATAAACAATTTAACTCCTCATATTAACGTAATAAAGCAAGATGCATCTCCGCATTTTATTCATGAAGTTAGAAAATTTTTGGATGCTACTTTCCCAAACAGATGGATAGGAAGAAGAGAGCCTATCGAATAGCCTTCATGGTCCCCCGATCTTTCGCCCTTAGATTTCTTTTATTGGGATCACCTGAGAAATAATGTTAATCGGAACAAATCCAATAATTTAGAAATATTAAGAACTACAACTTTAAATGAAAGTGAGAGGATAATAAGATCTAATAAAAATAGAGCCGTTTACATTATTATATATTAACTGATCAAAAGGTCATGATATCTCAGAAACTAATGAATTTAGGCATAACGTATGATTAATATAAAATGTTTTAAGTTGACTGGACGATCAAAATAAGTAATAATATACGGGAGTTCCATTTAATACAAAATAACTGTAAATATTTTAACACGTGAAAATACTGAACATTTTAAGCAGAAAATCTAACCGGGTGTAAAAACTTAAATTTTTGGGAAAGAGGGTAAATATTAAACTTATTTTTTTGTATTTTGAGCAAATTATATATTTTTTTGAGTTACATCATTATTAAGCCTATTGATTCAAACACACTCTAGCAACACGCAAATAAATCTACCTACCGTAGCAGATGTTTTGTGTAACTATAAACAGAGAAAAAACTTCCTATGACCAAAAGGTATATTATTTGAAACTTCTTATGTAAATGGAAATGCTATAATAATATTCGTGTATGAGGGTTTGTCAATATGAAAGCAACAGTTGAATATGTTTATTTATGGTAAAGCACGCATATTTATCTGCAACAATCTATACAAAATATATTTCAAATAAAAGATTATTAACTAAATGATAAAACATTTGTGTAAGCATCAAGGTATATGAGAAACGGGAAATATAATTTCAGTTCAATAAGTTTTTATTTTTGGAGTCATAAAAAGATATACAATGGTGGTGAAATTGTTGACGAAAACGATCAAATCAAATTTTTGCCGCAATGGAATAGATAAAAAGCACTGCATAGCAGTTTGTGAAAACTTGGTTTAAGAAATACTATATTCAAGGCTGGTAAAACAATTGTTTATTTTAGAATAATTAAACGACAAATAACTAAATACTGAGGTCTAACCTATAGTTCAAAATAACAAACTATGCTTGCAACAAACATTTTGTGTGTACTTTTTGGTGTGCGATCTTAAAGGAAATTTCCATTGCGAGATAAAGTCCAAGTTAAAAAAAATCAAAAAGAACTTAACTTTGCTTTATAAAAGATACCTTTGTAGTACTGTTTGAATATGATGGGTCGTTTGCACATATGACATTTTTAACACAGATTAGATTTCTAATGAAACCAAATTTCGTATACTAGATATTTACGATAAAAGTAAGTTAACAGCAAACTTTGGTCAAAATGAGTGATTCAGAAAGAAGCATTCCTTCGAATATTGAACAGGAAGCATCAAGAGCAATTGACGGGTTGCTTCCCGAAAAATTCAGGCCAAAATATGAGTGCATTTTCAATAGTTTCCAAAAATGGTGCAGATAGAAGAATGTGCAGAACTATGGGAATGAAAAGGTACTGATTGTATACTTCGGGGAGTTATCTACTAACTATAGGCCTTCATCTGTCTGAACGTTTTCTTCTATAATACGAACAATAATATCTGTTAGGCTCAATATTGATATTAGTAAATTTAGAAATTTAGTCTCTCTCCTCAAAAGAAACTGTGAGGGATATCAATCCAAAAAGTCAACTCAAACCAATATTACAACATTCCTTCTGGAAGCGGATGTCAAAAAATACTGATTTATGAAAGTAGCTTTGTTTATTGGGCTTGTTGGAGCTTGCAGGAGAGAGAAGTTAAGAAATTTGTTGTTGAAAAATGTCAAGGATAAAGGGCGATGTTCATTTTTTATCGACAACGAAAATAGCCAGGGAATTCTATGTAACATCTGGAAATATTCAAGAGATAGACATGGTGCAACTAGTTCGAAAATACATTAATCTTCGCCCATCTAACATTGAGCAAGGTAGGTTTTTCATCCAATTTCGAAATGGTGTGTGTATGAAGCAACCGGTTGGCATTAATACTTTTGGATCCTTGCCAAAACAAATTGCTTTGTATCTCAAACTTGAACATCCAGAAGAATATACGGGGCATTGCTTCCGAAGATCATCTACATCCCTATTGGCAGATTCAGGGGCTGACATTCTAACAGTAAAGCCTCATATTGACAGGCACTCCAACGCGGTTGCGGAAACCTACATTGAAAATTATGCAAAAAATAAAAGGGAAATAGCATCCAAAATTCTAGGTGAAATGGGAGAAATTTTGGACGATACCCGAAAAAAAAACGAAACAAAGCCATCAGACGACCAGTTTAAATAATGAAAACAATGTATTGACTACAAATTTAGCAAACGTGGCTGCTTCATCAGAAATTTATTTCAAAGATTGCAAAGATTGTACTATTAATATTTATAATAAATTATATATAAAAATCTTCTTCGCTTTTTCTATATAACATATTTCAAATTAGAAAAGAATGAATGAGTGAAAATACGTGCGGTAATAAAAAGGAGTGCGGTAATGAAGCTCTGAACTCACGCAGAATGCGTGGGTCAAAAGCTTCTTAGCTCATGGACGTAGATAAACACGTTTAAGTAACGGTCACAAATTAATTACGGCTTTAAAGTTTACATAGTTACATTACATTAGTTACATCATTATTAATTCTAAAATTTAAGGATTAATTAAAAGTGCCACACACTCTGGCAACACGCAATGGAATCTACCTATCTCTGCAGTTGTTTTCTGTAACTGTTAACAAACAAAAAACTTCCTACGACCAAAAGTTTATTACTTGAGATTTCTTATGTTAATGCAAAGTGCTACAGTGATATTCGTGCAAGTGTGTTTGGGGAAACTGTAAATCACAGTCGAATATATTTTCTACATTAAAGCATGACAACACGCATATTTATCAGTACCAATCAATAGAAAATGATTTTCAGATAAAAGATTACTAAATAATGAAACTTTTATGTAAGTATCAACGCGTACGAGAAACACAAAACGTAATTCCAGTGCAATAAGTTTTTATTTTTGGAGTCATAGAAAAACATTAGTGTACCATGGTGGTGAACTTGTTGGCGAAAACGATCAAATCAAATCAATCAAATTTTTGCTACAGCGAACCAGATAACAAGCACTTCATATACCTTTTACGAAGTTTGTGAAAATATGATTACCCATAGCCATGTTAGTGTAAGAAGTGAATGCTTTAGAAATATTTTCGTTAGTGAGCTGTTAACATTTTGGTAAAAATCCATTATGGAAAAACAAAATGGCGGCCCAGTGAAATGATAAAAAAATATTAATAAAAAACTACTAATTTATCTCAAATTTTGTACAAAAATCAAATATTATGTAGGAATAATTTTGGAGCGAATATAAAATGGCGGAACAAAATGGCGGCTAAATAAAATATTTAAAAATTCAGCCTGGAAAAACTACTTAATTAATTGATTTCAAATTGTGTGCTATACCTAATTGTAGTATAGAGATGAGCTACGTGGTACTAATTCAAAATGGCAGCAAATTATAATGTTTGTAATTTGAAACAACTCATCCTCTCAGGTTTTACATATCATAACGTTTAAGCGTCTCCAGATGCCAAAAAATATGTTTTATCAATTTTGTCAGTCCGCCTGTCGGTTTGTCTGCCTGTCAGTTTGCGATAAATATACTTTTTAGCTTGACTTTATATTTTAGTCAAAAATTAAGGGTCATAGAAAAATCCAATATGCCGAAACAAGATGGCAGCCTAGTGAGATGTTGAGAAAATTATTAGTAAAAAAACTAGTTATCCAATTTACCTAAATTTTGCACAAAAATGAAGTTACATAAGAACGAACTGGTAACATTTTGGCGTGAATATAAAGTAGTAAAACAAATGGCGGCCTAATAAAATATTTAAGAAATCAGCCAGAAAAGTTAGTTATTATTAGTTTCAAATGTTGTGCTAGTATTAAGTGTGACCTAAAGATAATCTGGTAAAGTTGTGTTATGAATTAAAAATAGCGGAACAAAAGAATGGCCAAATAAAATGTTAAAAAAATCAACGTAAAAAAATTTTCTTATTCAATTGACTTTAAATTGTGAAAAATTTGACATGACGTAACAAAATCATGGTGTGTGACAACGTAAAAACTACTTATTGAATTTATTTTACGGTATGCCCAAAAATAATGTGTGGCATAGGTAAAAACTGGTAAAATATCGGTAAGAATTCAATATGTTGGAACAAAATGGAGTCCAATAAAAATGTATGTATGTACTAAACTAAATTGGGTCACTCTTTACTATTATTATTTATTATTACTATAATGAGGAAAGTTCCGGGTAAAGGAAATTTTCCCCTTCTTTTTTTTAGAATAATTAATTGTCAAAAATATGAAATGAAATTTCTAAATCAAATACAATAGTCTAATTTGTCTAAAGTTCAAAATAGCAAATCATGCTGGACTCACATACATCTTATGTGTGCTTTTTAGTGTGAGATTTTAAAGGAAGATTTCATTATGGGAAAAGTACTGTTGGGATATGACGAGTTGTTTTTTTGTAGTTAATTTTTACCACTTATAACTGCACTGTAATGACTAGGACAATTAAAAATAACCAAAATTTCAAAAAATAACCCAGCATATAACTAAAAAAAGAAAAATGTTTAAATATATGTTTCACAAAAATAATTATTATTTGAAATATAAAAAAAATATTTCAATTGGTTGGAACTAAGATCCTTCTAAATTTGATTACATATTTTAATGTAATACCTTTGTCCTAGGTGCTTACTATATTCGGTCTTTTTTAAGAGTTCCACGACTACAATGTGATATTTTTATACTATGCACGTATCTATAAAAGAATTCTGCAACATTGTGGTTCTAAAGAAATAAAACCGTTTATCAAAAAGTGAAAAATAAAATTAAATTTTAAGAAATCATGGCTTTTGGGATTAGACCGTGTTAAATTGGAATTACTATCCGACGTTTCGCCTTCGAGTGCACGAGGCATCTTCAGGGATTTTTACTCCACAAGATCTGAACACTGAATGAGATCGAAGAGATTCAGGCGGGCTTTTATACCGGACTTGTGCTCGCCGAACCATGACCCTGTGTTAAGATCGATTTCCACGTGTGATGTAGACCGTAACCCGTATCTCTTTTGAAATTTTTTGTATGTTTAAATATTTCAATAGATTTTCTAACTTTTTGTTTATAAAAACCTGGAACCGATGCTAGAACCTTGGTTTCCTTTACATTTATGAAATGGCCAGTGTTATGCTGGTGTTCAGCTACAGCCGATTGAACAATTTGTTTCTTTTTAATACATCGTTCATGTTCCTTAAGTCTAGCTGATATTGAGCGTCCTGTTTCTTCCACATACACTTCTCCACAGGAGCAAGGAATTTTATATACTCCTTCTGTTTGGAAAGGTACAAGATCTTTCGGGGATCGCAAGCGTTGTCCAATCTTCTTATGTGTATTGAAGATTGTACGTATGTTGGACAGCCGAAGTAATCGTCCTATTTTGTCTGTAGTGCCATGTATGTAGGGAAGAACAACACTACCTAATGGTGGATCTTTATCATTCTCATTTAGCGGAGTTGGTTTACTATCTTTTAATTGAACGCGTAATATCTTCAGTGCAATAGCCATTCCCTCTGAGAGCTTCGGTCAGTTTCGATGTTTCTGATGTTAAAGAATCTTGATCAGAAATCGAAATAGCTCTGAGTACTAGTGAGTTAATAACCGATTTCTTTTGTGCCGGATGGTGATGAGAATTTGCGTTTAAGTACCTATTTGTATGGGTCGGTTTTCTATACACAGAACATCCTCATGTGTCATTTTTCTTCCTTTGAACACATACATCTAGAAAGGGAATTGTTCCATTAGATTCAATTTCCATCGTGAATTTGATATTATGATGTTGCTGATTAAGGTGGTCCAGAAATATGAGGAGATTATCCTGTCCATGAGGCCAAACAACAAAAGTATCATCTACATATCTAAACTAGTGCTTCGGTTTTAGTGGAGCGGATGTTAGAGCAATATCCTCAAGGGCTTCCATAAAGATATTCACTACCACAGGTGATAGAGGAGATCTCATAGCTGCCCCTGAAGTTTGTTTATAAAAAGTTCCTTAAAAAATAAAATAAGTAGATGTAAGACAAGCTTCCACTAGGTCTTTTAAGTTCTTATCAAGATTTTTGTTATCCTGTATGTCTGATATAATGGAAATTGATTCGTTGACAGGAACATTTGTGTAAAGTGATTCTACATCGAAACTGACCAAAATATCTTCGGGATCCAACTGGATTGTCTTGAGTTTTTCCACGAAATGTGCAGAGTTTTTAATAAAATAATCTGTTTTTCCAGTAAATGGATTAAAAAAATTTGAAAGATATTTACCTAGTTTGTATGTGAGCGAGTCTATTGCACTGACGATCGGTCGAAGTGGTACGTTGTCCTTGCAGCAGAACTTTCCTTCCTTTCCAAGGGCCAAAACTTCGCAATAGCACCGAGCACCATTCCCGTAGAAGGCATAGTATCTTCTGTTGAAGCAGCAATCAGAAGATTACCAGTGGAACAAGCCGATGAAGTCAGATATGAGACAGCGAAGATCATTAAAAACTCAAAACCACCGAAGTCGAACCTCTCCGCAGCCGAAAAAACAGCAATGAAGACCTTAAACGAAGACGCAAACATTCTAGTACTTTCAGCAGATAAAGGCAACGCCACAGTCGTCATGGACAGAACAGAATATGTGGAAAACGTTACTTAACTTTTGGACAACAACACCTATAAGGTTATGCAGGCAGACCCCACAAGTAGAATAGAAAGACGCATTACCAATTTGATTAACACATCCAGTCTACCAACAGCGGAGAAAAAATCACTAAAACCAAGCAGCTCCAAGACTCCCAGGTTCTACGGTCTTCCGAACATACACAAGGACAACGTACCACTTTGACCGATCGTCAGTGCAATAGACTCGCTCACATACAAACTAGGTAAATATCTTTCAAATTGTCTTAATCCATTTACTGGAAAAACAGATTCTTTTATTAAAAACTCTGCACATTTCGTGGAAAAACTCAAGACAATCCAGTTGGATCCCAAAGATATTTTGGTCAGTTTCGATGTAGAATCACTCAGACATACTAAATAACAATAATCTTGATAAGAACTTAATAGACGTAGTGGAAGCTTGTCTTACATCTACTTATTTCATTTTCAAGGAACTTTTTATGAACAAACTTCAGGGGCAGCTATGGGATCTCCTCTATCACCTGTGGTAACGAATATCTCTATGGAAGCCTTTGAGGATATTGCTCTAACATCCGCTTCACTAAAACCGAAGCACTGGTTTAGATATGTAGATGATACTTTTGTTGTTTGGCCTCATGGACAGGATAATCTCCTCATATTTCTGGACCACCTTAATCAGCAACATCATAATATCAAATTCACGATGGAAATTGAATCTAATGGAACAATTGCCTTTCTAGATGTATGTATTCAAAGGAAGAAAAATGGCACATTAGGACGTTCTGTGTATAGAAAACCGACGCATACAAATAGATACTTAAACACAAATTCTCATCACCATCCAGCACAAAAGAAATCGGTTATTGACTCACTAGGTTTCAGAGCTATTTCGATTTCTGATCAAGATTCTTTAACATCAGAAACATTGAAACTGACCGAAGCTCTCAGAGGGAATGGCTATTGCACTGAAGATATTACGCGTTCAATTAAAAGACATAGTAAACCAACTCCGCCAAAGGCGAATGATAAAGAGTCACCATTAGGTAGTGTTGTTCTTCCCTACATACATGGCACTACAGACAAGATAGGACGATTACTTCGGCGGTCCAACATACGTACAATCTTCAATACACATAAGAAGATTGGACAATGCTTGCGATCCCCGAAAGATCTTGTACCTTCCCAAACAGAAGGAGTATATAAAATTCCTTGCTCCTGTGGAGACGTGTATGTGGGAGAAACAGAACGCTCAATATCAACTAGACTTAAGGAACATGAACGATGTATTAAAAAGAAACAAATGGTTCAATCTGGTGTAGCTGAACACCAGCATAACACTGGCCATTTCATAAATGTAAAGGAAACCAAGGTTCTAGCATCGGTTCCAAGTTTTTATAAACGAAAAGTTAGAGAATCTATTGAAATATTTAAATATACAAAAAATTTCAATAGAGATACGGGTTACGGTCTACAGCACACGTGGAAATCGATCTTAATACAGGATCACGGTTCGGCGAGCACAAGTCGGGTATAAAAGCCCGCCTGAATCTCTTCGAGCTCATTAAGTGTTCAGATCTCGTGGAGTAAAGATCCCTGAAGATGCCTCGTGCAATCGAAGGCGAAACGTCGGATAGTAATTTTTGACACGGTCTAATTCCAAGAACCATGATTTCTTAATTGACCAAAGCCGTGAAAGCTTCGGTTCTAAAATTAAATTTTCTTTAAAAGCCGGGCCTACATCCAATTTATTCTTTGGAATTTCGCAGTTCGACCTTAAAAATACAATTTTCCTGGAACCCAAAGCTAAAAATGGATTTTTTATGGTAGTTTGGGATGTGTCTACTCATGTGATTTAATTGTACTCAGGAGCGTGCAGTCCATGGAAGCAAGGGAAGCAGTGCTTCCCCCAAAAAAAATACAAAACATCTTCTAAAATGTAATTTTTAAATAGAAACCTATTAATTTAGTTTATGTTTAAAAGTTCTAAAATATTATCTTAATTATCAAGCCCATAATAAATGCAGCCTTGACTCCGACCGAGCTACAAGAGAAAACGAATAGAACCTATGCGAGTTAAGTTTCGCAAACCCGAAATTGACTCTTTAAAAAACAATTTATTTTGAGAACCGAGTTACATAGATTCTACCTTATAACTAGCTTAACAATATTTTACGAATACAATTTATATTAAAATATATGCTGATGTCTGCAATCGAGTTCTTGTGAATATATACAATTAGTCAGCGTTATGGAACATATAACTTGCGGGCCGCTAGCTTCTCTGCAGCCAAGTCCTGTATGCTTGATTTCCTGTGAATCGAGCCAGTGGGGCAGGAAGCTATCGTTGGAGTAGGTTCTTTGTTTGAAGGGCTATCAGTGTGTTGTGTGATACGTACGTCGCGTCGTGCATGGTGCGATATGGAAGACAATAATACGGACGTGGATATGCAAATACCGTCAACTTTGGCTATTGATAATAACGTTGAAAATGTTGGAGAATTTAGTAAGAAGCATGTGTGTGAATGTGTAGTGTGTATCTTAATAATAAAGGAAGGGCAAAACCGCCTATGAAAAATTTAACCACAAAAATGAAAAACTGTATTTGATATTTTTATTCGGAAAAACAATACGAACAATTTAAATGGCTAACAGGGTGTGAAAATATAAGTAAATTATTTTGTTGGCCATGTTTACTTTTTGAAAATAAAAAAGGTCTCTGGTTTTTCCGATCTAAACAATTTCCATAAAGCAGTAAAAAGACACATTATGTCCCAAGCGCATTTGCAGGCCGTCATAAAAGAAAAAGTCTTCGGCAAAACCAGAATTGAACACACCCTTAATAAACAGTTGGAAATTAGTCACCGCCAACTAGTCGATAAAAATAGGCAAATATTAAGAAGATTTATCGATGTTGTTTATTTTCTCGGATAGCACGAATTGGGATTTAGAGGTCATGACGAAACAAGGGTTTCTTCAAATAGAAGAAATTTTCAAGATTTACTTTGTTTAATGGCTAAATATGATGATTGCTTAAAAAACCTTTTAGAGCGTCTAGCGTTTTTCGCGGAACGTCGAATGGAATCCAGAATGATTTAATTTCCGCTGTTGCAACCATTATTCTAAAAAGAATTAAGCAGGAGATTGGCGAAGCGCGGTTCATTGCCATTGTTCTGGATGAAACAACTGATATCACTAATTTTAGCCAATTATCTATAGTAATACGCTACGTTAAAACAGCCGGAAGTATTCAAGAGCGATTTTTAGGTTTTAAGAATGCGTCCGAAAGTCCTACACCAGATGCATTATATACCGTAGTTTATAAGGTTACTAAAGAAATTAATGGAGAGAAAAAATTAGTTGCTCAGAGCTATGATGGAGCTGCAGTGACAGCAGGACAATTAAGGAGTTTGCAAGCTAAAGTTCGAGAGACTTTCCCAAGTGCTGTGTTTGTTCATTGTTTTGCTCATAAATTAAATTTAGTTTTATCCCATTTCATCAATCATATTAAAAAGAGTAAAGTATTTTTCGTTACTTTAAGTGGCATGGCTGCTATTTTTCCAAGTCAACATAACGTATACAAGCTTTGGACTCCATTGTCCACAAACGATTGCCCAAAGTAGCCCCTACTAGGTGGAACTATAATGGAAGACTTGTGTTAACAGTATCTGAAAATCGTGAATCACTGATTGAACTATTTGAGATTGTAATAGAAAATAATGAAACGTGGGACTCAGAAGCAATAAATAGTTCGAGGGGGTTTTTTAACTGTTTGAAACGAGATTTTAATTTTAATTATTTGTTGAACATATTTTCAGAAATATTTCCATTCTCGGGCGATGTTTTTAATATATTACAAACTAAAACAAATGATTGCTTTTTGCCTAAAAAAAGTTGGATGATTTTAAGTCCACGTCAAGCCAAAAAAGACCTGTTTTGGGAGAAAACAATGCCGTTAAATGTAGAGCCACAAGCCAAGCGTCTTCGAACAGACAAGGTCGGAGATGTTCAAACATCATACAGACGCCTCTTTTATGAAATAATCGATTAAATTCAGCAACAAATAAGCTATAGATTTAACGGTTTAAATGATTTTAAATTCCTCGAGCTATGCAATTTTGATGAATTTAGAGGAAAAACTTTTCCAGAAGATGCGTTTAAATCTTTTGTTCTTCATTATGGTCAGTTCTTCGACCGAGTGTTACTGCGATCTGAACTAAAAGTGATTTACGAAACTGATGACATTAGCGCAAAAAATAACGCTAAGGAACTAATGCAATTTTTAAAAGACAAGGAGATGGAAGATTCCTGCACCAAAGTGTCGTAATTGTGTGAATTAGTATTGACAATACCTGACTCAAGTTCATCAGTAGAACGCAATTTTTTAACACTTAAACGTATAAAAAATTTCGTGAGAAATTCAACGGGGCAGGAGAGACTTTCGCATACATCGCTATTGTCCATTGAAAATAAACTTCTCCAAAATATGTCGGAGCATCGACGTTTTTATGATGACGTCATTGACGAATTTGCAAAAAATGATCGAAGAATCGAATTACATTACAAATAGGTAAGTTTCTAAAAATTTCTTCCCCTTCTTAAAATTTCACCGCACGCCCCTGATTGTACTGATTATTTATTAAGAAAGAAAGAAAAGAAAAACTTGCCTACTATTTTTTGTCCTAGTTTTAATCCTGGAAATACGTCAATGACTTTGGTTGTCAAAATCTGGGATAGACCAAACAAACTTCTTTTCTATTGATAGGACTGCCAATGCGTTTGGTCGATCTTGTGAAGTTGTGCTTCTTAAGGCCGTTTTACATGCTGCAATTCTTTCTTGCAAGTTGCAATAGTCTTGAACAAAAGCATGCGCAGTGGCAAGATTTTTGTACCTTTTGTCAAACTGCGCATGCCTTCGTTCAAGACTATTGCATATTGCAAAGAAGAATTGCAGCATGTAAAACGGCCTTTAGAAAAGTTTTAATGGCCGCGTTCACCCGCCTGATCGCTCAGTGATCTCTCTGAGAGCGTTACCATGAACGAGCTATTTAATCTTGCTACTTTGATAGCGTGTCGTTGAGCGGACGCCATGTTTTGTATCGTATTTTATTTTCGCTACTTAACTGAGCAACGATCAGTTGACATAACAAACGAGATGGCGGCATGTAATGTAAACATTATGAGCAATAATTATACAATATAATAATACACCAGAGCAATAACAGATTTTTTTAAATCTTTTTTTCTTAACAAAAGATACAGAATGTATTATCCAAACAAATTTACTATCATATTTCTTTTAATTTCAGTCGTTCCTTGTTCCCGTTGTCCCAGATTCTCATTCTCATCAAGGTTAAAGTCAAGAAATATTTGCTTCGTTCAAAATCTCTAAAAACCGTTCAAACCATTGCTATTATTTGAGCGCTACTTTGATGATCGATAGCCAACGAGCGATCAGGCGGGTGAACGCGGCCAATGCGTTTACAAATAATATGCAACAGTTTATGTGTTTCCGTCAAAACTTTTTTTAGGTTATTGTTTGATATGAACACTAAAAGTGAAAAGAATGTAGGTGCAGCTCGTGTTAACCTACGTTTAACTATTTTATCAAGAATTGCGGTTAGTTTGGGCGCTCGAGAAAAAAAAGCTTGAAAATGGCTGCAGATTTGTAACAAAAATTTTAACTTTTTTGTTGCACTGTGCCGCTCGTTCAGAAATTAAATTGAATTTACGTAACAATGAATGAAATGAGCATGTGAATATGTTCTTTTCATAATGGCTTCGACACCATTTGTCTTATCACTCATCATGGATGCCCCGTCATAACTTTGGGCGATTAACTTTTTGTTATCAGACTAAGCTTTATGTCTACCCGGCCTGAAAAAAGACTGAAATCGTTCACGCATTTGTCGATTGAATACATATCAAATGATAACCATTTGCTGATGATTAGACGTGTCTTTAGTTTCATCGGTGTCTAAAGCAATGAAATTTGCTCATTTGACTTCTTTTAATATTTCTTGCTTGTAAATTTCCCAACATTGCATCCAACAATTCATTCTAAATAGATTTTGAGACACCAAAATTTTACCAGTTGATTCGTAATATTTAATTTAGTTTTAACATTTCAGGTAGATGGGATAAGTAGTTTTTTAGTAATATTTTTTTAACATTTCCTTAGATCGCTATTTTGTTTCGTCATTTTGCATTTTGTACTAACATTTTACCAGTTTATTTTTAAATAATACTTGACTGTTGTGCAAAATTTTAGGTAAATTTAAATAAATTAACTGGCAAAATTTTAGTACGAATCTAAGATGGCGAAACAAAATGGTGGCTTAATAAAATGTTTAAAAGTTCTAGCTGAAAAACTTTTTATTGCACTGATTTCAAATTTTGTGTAATAATTCATTGTGTCATAGAGATGAACTGATATAATTGTGGTACGAATTCAAGTTGGCGGAACAAAATGACGGCTAAAATAAAATGTTTGTAATCGTGAGAAGAAACATCGTGCCAAATATTACGTTTTATTGGTTCCGTCGGTCGGTCTGTCTGCAGTTCGCAGCATCGCTTAAAAACTACTTGCCCGACCGACTTTAAATTTTGGTTAATCACTGGCCGACAAAAAAATTTTTTTTTTGTAACACAAATCAGAATAGCATAATCTAATACAATGGACCTACTCAAATACGAAAATGACAAATAGAAAGTTGTAGTACGTAGGGTTTTCTTGTTAGAGTTGTAGAACTATATCGAATGTTACGATACTTAATATCTATAGAAAAAATTATTTCACAAAATTCTTAACCCTGTTTATTGACTATGTTTACAGTTTTCGCCTATTAAACATACCATACATCTAAGAGAAAATCACACGAGAAAAATATTAACTTAAAACACTAATTAAACTTTATTTTTTCCGTTTATGAGGTGTACTATCTTCTCTCTTCAAAAACCAACAGTTGTCACTCATCATGACTGGATCCCATCGTCCTTGGTACCGAATTTCCATTGTTCTGATATCTTGGTTAAACCTTTCACCCTGCTCGTCACTAACAGCTCCCAAATTTTTAGGAAAAAATGATAGACGGGAATGGAGGAAGTGAATTTTTAATGCCATTCTGTCAGCAAGCGCATTATAGGCATCTAAGAGTTTGTTAATTAATTGTTCATAATTTTCATCAATATTGTTGCTTAAAAATCCTCTTTCTACATTAACAAATTAATTCCATGCTCTGAGTTCCTGCCTGGTAAGCTTTTCCGTAAAATTGACATCGTCCAGCAATTTTCTGATTTGTGGCCCAATAAAAATGCCTTCTTTTAATTTGGCATCACTTAACTGGGGAAACACTTCTCTTAGGTATTTAAATCCATCACCATAACTTTTTTATCCAAAGCCTTCACAAAGTTTTTCATCAGCCCAAGTTTAATGTGAAGAGGAGGCAAAAGGACATTTTTAGGATCAACAAGAGGTATAAATTTGGCCAAATTTTTATTACATAATGCTAATTTATTGTATGACTGTGCCATAAACAAAGAAAACAGCAATATTTTGTAAATCCCCCCTGGAGTCCCACTAAAATCCCTAAAACTTTTAAGTCCCATTTGCCATTTATACCTATTGTAGTTTATTTTATCCAAAATCGTGCGCATATTTTCATAATTTTCTTTCATTGCAACTGAATGGGCAACTGGTAATAGAGGGTTTTTAATTTCCATTATACAACAACACAGCTTTTAAGCTATATTTAGATGAGTCTATGAATAAGCGCCACTCACGGGGAGAATGTTTAATATCAAGATCTTGCATTAAACTGTCTATATCAGTTCACGCGCACAACGAATTTTCCATACTGTAGAACTCAGAAAACATAACATTTCTTTTTCTGAAATTCGTAATTTTTGTTTCTTTGGCCAAAAGGTTCCATTCCTTAAGACGAGAACCCCGAAGTTCTGATTGTTGCTTGGATAACCCCTAATCACGTACTAAATCATTTAATTCACTTTGAACAATCAAATGTGGCTCGCCGGAACTGGGACCTGTGGTTAAAGTGGGATCGGTGCACTGTTCTTCTGAGCTGCCTGATGATGCGTTATCTCTATTATCTCCTAAATCAATAGCTTGCCAATTTAAAGGCGCAATCGGCACTGGCAAATTTGCATTATGAGGAAAAGGTCGTATGGCAGATTGCAAATTTGGATATTCTATATTGTGCTTTCCCTTTTTGGAATAACCTTCAGTCTTTGTCAGGCAAAAATAATAATCGTCAGAATGATTGGTGGATTCTCGCCATACCATTGGAACTGCAAAAGGCATACTTTTTCTCTTTCCCTTCATCCACTGCACCAATGATACACTATAACTACCACAGCACACATGGGGAGCCCACCGCTTATCTTGATCCCCAATTAACACACCAAAATATTTAAAGTAGGCTTTTTTACATTTTCGGAAAATGGCCTGGCTTGTGACTTCACTAGAAATTCTCCACAAATATAACAAAATTTGTCAGGAGAAATTTTGCAACTTCGGCGCATTTGACTCGAAATTCTCGTCTTCATATACACTTGCTTATTGATATACAGAGAACCACTCAATTCTAAACTCAACAAAAGAGTGATGTTTAACGTTTATTTTATGTCTAAAGTTGTAAACAACCCAGTCTAGGTAATTTTTCCGTTGTAAAATGGACCCATTTTAGCCGCCCCACAATAAAATTGTTTACCTGTCAATATAAAAGGTTCTAATTAGGTTATTAAAAAACGGTACGTATTAGGGCTTTAGGAATATTTTTTTTTATATTAGGAGGGTATTTCCATTGTGAAAATAATGAGCTGGCCTGTGTTAGAAAAATCTTGTCGGCCAGTGAATTGATAGTCATGTGTAGGTAACCTGGTAATATTTTGGTAAAAATCCGATATGCTGGAATAAGATGGCGCCCTAGTGAATGGTAAAAAAAATTATTTCAGAAAAACTAATATTCAATTTACCCCAAATTTTGCAAAAAATCAAGTGTTACATAGGAATGAACTGGTAACATTTTGATATGAATCCAAGACAGCAAAACAAAATGACGGCCTAATAAAATATTTATAAAATGAGCCTGAAAATACTAATTATTGAATTAATTTCAAATTTTGTGCAGGCATTAATTGTGGTATAGAGATAAACTGGTAAAGTTGTGGTGCGAATTTAAGATGGCGAAGCAAAATGGCCGATTGTTTTTTAAATCAACGTAAAAAATCCTGTTCAAATAATTTTGCAGAAAAATTAAATTTGAAAATGGAATAAACTGGTGCGAATTTAACATGACAACAAAACGGCGGAAAGTGTTAGTGTAAAAACTACTTATTGAATTTATTTTATATTATGCCCAAAAGTCAATTGTGGCATAGGAAGAATGAAACGGTTAAGATATTGGGAGGAATCCAATATAATGGAACCAAATGTCGTCCAATAGAAATGTTTGAAAAGACAGTATATGTAACACATATATACTGTGACTGTGCACTGAACTAAATTGGATCCTCCTTTACTGTTTCTAACAAACGGAAGAAGAAATCATAACAATGATTTTGGTTTTGGTGTACGAAGGAAGAAAAAATGTAAATTTTACAGTATACAAAATAAAAATAGGAAACCAGAAAATACTAAATCTATTAATTAACATTATTACTTGTTTAAACAAACTTTTTAACACAGCGATTACTTTAATTACTTTCAGCTAGGTAAATCCTTTTGATATATTTAACCAAGTTTGATCTTTGTGCACTAGCTTTGGATGCGCTTTATACATAAGTAAATTAATTATAAGAAATCAAAAAGATCCCTGAAGATGCCTTGTGCAATCGCAGGCGAAACGTCCGAAAATTATTCCAATTTGACACGGTCTAATCCCAAGAACTATGATTTTGCTGAATGAAAGCTCTTTGTGCTAAATTTAATATAAATTTAAATTTTTAAAGTCACGCCAAGCACTTAGTTTTCTTTTCAGGTTATTATTACGGTACACATATGTGAGAATATGAAATTTATGAAAGAGTGAGATATAAATTGTGTTTTTCTTTGGAAACACACTCGACGTTCAATTTAAACTTTACAATTTCGTAATGCAATTGCACAATATAAAGTTCTCAGCCAACCAAAAAGAATTTTTCTGTTACGTTGCAGGAATTGTTAGACGTAATTTGATTGCCACCTACAAATTGATTTGAGTTTTAGGATTATAATTGTAGCTTCAGGCTAAGGGCTGACAATATTCAAATGAGTTTAAAATTAAAGCAATTTTGCTATTTACTTTAATTGGTTGTAGCTTTCCGGTATTCGTTTTTTTTTTATTTCTAACAAATTAACATGTTTATTAAAACTAAATATTACAACACCCCTTAGGGATTGTAAGTAACAATATCCAAGCTAGATCGGTAAGTTCCTGAACAGGCCATTCTGGTAACTCATAGTTAGGGTATGGACATTTTGTCAGAGATTAGCCATTCTGGTTATATTTCTGATACGAAACATAAGACATATTCTGCTTTTAGTATTTTATTTGTAGGTTTGCTGAAGACGGGGGTAGACTTTCCCTCGAAACGTCCAGAAAGCAGGCATTTTTCAGTGTCGTTACTCGGGTACCTTCGTAGTGGACCCAGAACTCAAGACTATCTATTCAATTTATAGGGTAACTATATTTTATTTTTTATTTATTTTTTTCAATTTTCTAAGGCGGAAAAACCCAAAAAATAGTTTTAAACCAAGACAGTCTCACTACACTAGCGCAAGAACCCTGAGAGTATGTTTTTGAGCGAATCTCTGACAGTCAAAGATATGCACAAACTCTTTCTAAGAGAATATTTTTGGAACATTCTCTATAAAATTTACTGGCAAATTTTTAAAAATAAATTCAATATAAAATTAGGGTTTCCGAGATCCGATACCTGTGCCGGGTGTGACTCTTTATTGCATAAACTTATTGTATATTAATTAAGGTATAACACCCGAAGAAAAGGGCAGGCTTTAATCGAAAAAGACTTACACCTTTGAAAAGCAGAACCATTCAGGATCATAAAAAAAATTTCAAGACAAAGGCTCAAGCTAATGATGTAGTATGTTTTACTTTTGATTATAATCCCGTTTTCTTTTCGCGGCAGTTGTGGTATTACGTATTCGGAATTCACGATTTAGCTAATAATAATGCCGTTATGATAAGTATATCATGAAAACTAACGTAGAAAGGGTGCCAATGAGGTTGCCTCAATGCTTCTTAACTACTTAAACAGTAGAGACCTACATTATCGAAATTTAGTGCTATTCAATGACGGATATCCAGGTCAAAATAAAAAATGTTATGCTTCATTTCCTTTATATGTTGGTGCACTGCTTAAAAATATTTGACAAGGTAGAGTACATTTTCCCCATGAGAGGTCACTCTTACTTACCAAATGACTAAAATGTTTCGTTGATAGAAAAAGAAAAGGGAAAGTTGGGAAAGCTGAAGTTCCAGCTGACTGGGACAAGCTTACATATATGAGATTAAAGCAGCCACGGACCCATTTTTCCTTAAAGTTGCCAAGCTACCTGTAAAAAAAAGGATATTCGAATGTTGAAAATAGAAAAAAAATCGCCACTGATTTTTTGAAAGATAGCTACCGGACCGTGGAGATCCAGCATTGCACGTAACAATGTGCCCATCCCTGAAGGATTACAACTAAATATTTCATATAATAGACCCGTTGACCTAGCTCTGATTAAAATCGAAAACTTAAAAAAACCTTATGGGATTCCTTGAAAATCCAGAAAATAAAATTTTTTATGAAAATATATTTGAGAATGCTTGTAACCCAACAGGAGAACAGTTAAATCCGTAAAACGACGATAAAAGCAGTGGGTGTTAGGATTAGGCAGTTACTGCTTTCATGTTACATTAAAACTATATTGTTTTTTAAGTAATAAAAAGTTTCTCAATATTCTATTTTCTTTCTCTTTAGAAACACGTTATGTCTGTTTAATTCCAATAAAAACAGCATAAGTCCAACTTTCTTTTTTGATTTTCTGACCAAAAAAAACTATAGACTAAAAAAGTATCAGCAACCAAAACCTATATACATCAAAAACTATTATATATAAACATGTGATAACTATGCTTAAAAGCCGTGATGGTAAACAGTGTTTTTTTAATTTCCTCGAAACTCGATTTTTGGACTTAAGCTGTTGAAATCAACGCCTCATATATTTAGGTTAGGGAGTCTTGCCTCCCTTTTTATTGGTTGGTTTTGGTATTTTAGATGCATATTAATGATAGCTGGAAATACTATAACGAGAAGGTATAAAACTCATTTAAAATGCCAATAAGGATTAACCCTGACTTTAAACTTCAGTTTAAACTACAAGTTAAACCTTAGTTAAACCTAAGTTCAAAACGCAAGCTATAGAACCAAAAACGGAATATATATTTTTAATGTTATGTGCAAATAAAAATTGCAAATCGTTCCAACAAAAGGAAAAATCGCTGAATTTCCTTTACCCGGAACTTCCCTCGATATAAATATTTCTTTTTATTAGGAATAGTGAAGTGTGACCCAATTTAGTTTAGTATACTGTCATTTAGTAACACATTATCTTTTCAAACATTTTTATTGTTTCTACCTATAAGAAATTTTTGGGCATAATTTAAAATAAATTCAATAAGTAGTTTTCACATTGGTACACACCGCCATTTTGTTACGTCATATTGAATTCGTACCAGTTTATCTCTATACCGCAATAAATGTGCAAAAACATTGAAGCCAGAGATTTATTTTGGATGATTCATTTTTTTAGTAATAAATTTTTAAAGTTTCACTACTCCTTCATCTTGTTCCGACATTGAATTTTTATCAAAATATTATCAGGTCATTCCCATTTGACCCTTAATTTTTTATTATAATTTAAAGTTACACTGAAATTGATAAAGATATTTTTTGAATCTTTATTTAGGGATGCTAAAACCTGAAAACTTATAAAACCTAAGAGAATGATTTTTTTCACAGTTACAAATATTTTATTGGGCGCCATTTTGTTCCGCCATCTTGAGTTAGCACCACAGTTTCACTAGTTTATCTCTATACCATAATTACTTATAGTACGCAATTTGAAATTAGTTCATTAAGTCGTTCTGATTCCTGCATAATATTTGTTTCTTTTGATAATTTGAGATAAATTGGATAAGTAGGTTTTCAGTCATAATTTTTTAAACATTTCAATAGGCCGCCATTTTCTTTTGCCATATTGTATTTTTCCCATATTGTTACCAGGTCATCCCCTTAATTTTTGACCAAAATTTAAAATCAATCGGGTAAGTATTTTTTAAACTATGCCGCGAAAACATAGACAGACCGACGAAACTGAGTAAACTTATTTTTCGGCATCTGCAGACCTTGATACGTAGATCTGAAAAAATCTCGGAGGGTAATTTTTTACGATTACAATGCTTCTCTTTACGATTTAAGTGAAAAATTGGTATGAAAGAACATTGGAGGGTAATATCTCTAGTGCATCTAATGTTTCCGGAAAAACGAGTCACATGGTCGGTTGCAGAAAGCTTAATTAAAGTTTAGAATAAAGATAAACTAGTGGCCAAATAAAATGTTTAAAAAATCAACGTAAAAGAATCTTCTTCAATTGACATTTTGCAGAAAAATTAAATGTAAAAATGGGATAAATTGGTACGAATTCAACATGACGTAAGAAAATAGCAGTATGTGTTTTCAATGTAAAAACTACTTTTTCGATTTATTTTAAATTATGCCCAAAAGTCAAATGTGGCATAGGTAGAAAGAAACTAATATATTGGTAGGAATCCAATATGATAGTACAAAATAGTGCCAGTTTGTGATTTAGTTCCCTGAACTTGATAGTTTGAGGAAGGGTTTGTCGGCATATAGGGAAAAATAAAAACCCTAAGGTTAAGGTTCTATCGCGACGTTTCGCTAAATTTATTAGCTTCTTCAGGCTAAAAAATACACATTTTTTTTTAATTAAAAAAAAAACTTTAAAAGTTGATGATTTAAAAACTAATTATTTTGATTTTTGATACGTTTAGTTAAAAGTTGAGCCATGTTTAAAAATATATGAATATACTGTTCACTTATTTTTGAATTAAATTTTTTCTTATCAAAGTAATATATAAAAAACGAAAAGGAATATAGAAGGTAAAAGAATTGGAAAAGTTAGGTTATTACTCACCGAAGAATCCTTGGTCCAAAATAAAATGTGCAAGACACACTAACATTACGTGGGTCGGAAATTTATTTTTAGTACGTTTTAGTTTTTATACCGAGGAAAGTTCCGGGTAAAGGAAATTTATCGATTTTTTCACTTGCGGGAATAGCTCTAGACAAATTTCTTAGAAACGAGGATTCCAATTTTTCCATAGGAAATACGGGGGATATTTAGATAAGATTATTTCTTATTTTCAATTAATAATATTTGATATAGCAATATTTTTGTTTAAAACTACAGTAACAACAATAATTATTAAACTAAAAAACATAATATAATTACTTCATACACATTTTAACTTACCTGGTCAAACTTGAATGGTATTTTTCAGATTTTTTTTCCGGAAAAATTGTTGACAATTATCAGATAACTTTTTACTTGAAAATTAAATATGACGTACGAATTCTTGTCAGTGATTGGTCAAAATTGATAGGGACGACTTAACCAGAATAATAGTACATTTTATACGAAGTAGGAAAAGTTAAACAGTCTCGGACGACAGGGTATGTGGCTTTTCCTACGAGATAGATATACTATTTTTCCGAAAATAAAAACTTGTTGAAAGGAGATACATTTTTACAATCTACTTGTTAAACTTTTGAAATAAGCATTATTATTTTATTCACCAATAAAGATGTTATGAAATACTTGTTTAGTAACTTTGGAAGCAAGGCTATACTGAATTTCCTTACACTGAAAAAATTAATATAGTAAATTCTAACAATACGCATTTGTTATCGAAAATATGGTTAATTTAACATTTTTTTCCAGTAAAACTTACAATTTTACTATTTATTAAATAGTCACGATAACAATATTAATATTATTAAAATATAATTGTTAATATAACAATTAATTATGTTTAGTATCACTAACAAGATAGTTAAAATATATATTACGATATATTTGTGTCATAGTTGTTATTTAATATTGTTATAATAACCTCCATTCTTGACAGTAGTTGTTGTCGTTATATTTTGCTATGTGATTTTAGTTAAATTTACTGAATGATTTTGTTACATGACACGGCCAACTAGAATTTTTGAATTTCGCGGTTCAGTGCTGCCATGTCTTTGTGTCGATGTCGCGTCAATCGTAAAGTTCCGATGCGCGTTTCCAGCAGTTGCCTCTTGCTCGTTACAGGCGTATCCACAGCGTATCTACGTAACCTACTTCGAACCTTTGCAGATTTCCACAAACCGCCATTTTATTGTGTGTGTCGTACAATGTACATTGTAATCATTGTCATAAACTTTTTTCTTTGCTCATTGTGTGGGAATGGAGGAAGTTAAGCAAATATTAGATGGATGGAACCTTAGACACCTGTATAACATTCGAGGGTAAGTAATAAGTATTGTTTCATATGCTGTTCTAAATTAGGTATGCTTTTTCATAGGGTTTTTATCCACTTTTAATGCGAAAATGGAATAAATTCTATTGTTTCAAAAGTCATTGATCAGTGAATAATAATATTGCAAAGAGAATGACATAAAAAATCGATATTTTATATTTGCCCTATAAAAATCAAATACCTAAACCTATTAAAAATAAAATGTTAAGGTGGGTTCATGTAGCTTTTTCATTTTCTTTCTTTAGTTTTAGATTTTAGTCTAGTAGAAATAAGGATGAGTTAGTTAGTTAATTTATTAATATCTTTTACGGCTGAGGGTTAATAATTACTAAAATTTGGCCAATTGCGATTACGACTATCTGTTTACATTGACATTTGACATTTTTAGGAGGGAAAAGTTTGCAAATTTTACCCAACTTTTTTAGGTTTTTGGCTGGATCCAGGCCAAGGGCTTGATTTTTTTTACACAAATTAGGTAATTTGTCTTTTTCTTCAAGGTAGGTAGTGTAAATTATCCAAATTTAGTTTTTATACTATACATTTTAGTTTTTCTCAATCATTTCATCAAGCTGTGGTGTGTCAGTTTTAAGAATAAAATTAGGTAGTCATTATGGGAAAAGTTATTACTAAAGTTACGGAAAAAAACTAATGAAATAGTTAAGTTATATGAACCCTTATTACATTTACCGATATTCCTAATAAAAACCTTTTTTTTTTGCAATTTAAATCTGGTTGGATATATATTTTTCTAAAGTGATAATTGTATAGTGGACCGTTAGCCTATATAAAATTAACCAACTTACTAATTACAAAAATCTATTTTTGTTTGTTCTTGTCATAAAAACGTCCATGATTACTTTGGTCTGCACCCTAAAAAGTAGATAATGCCCAAACCTTAACGGATTTTTCTATTTCTGGGTTTAGTCAGAGTTTCCTCTTTTTAAAAATTTACAAATTAGAGAAAGTTGCTGCAGTAGTGTGGAATAACTTGTTTTTAATTTGAAGTTTATACTATATAATATTTTTCTAGTTTTGAGGTTATTCAGAATTTAAAATGTGTTATTCCACACCACTCCACACACTTGTGTATAATATGTTTTAATATCCATATGAAAACTTTATAATTAAAAGTCAACTTCTTCATTACACAAAACACTCCTGGCTTTATCAAATTAAAAATATGACATTTAGAAAAACAACTTTATTGTTTGTGTGGATGTGTGTATTTACTATAAGCTAACTGTTTCTAGTAACGCAAATTTTCTACAATAGAATGTTAGTATAATAACATACGATGATTATTTCTAAAGGTGATGCTAACATTTAAAGGGATCTTTCTTCAACAAGTTTTAATAATTTAATGTCAAACCAAAATTTGAATGATAAAGGAATTTTAACAAACAAAGTCATACTGATCCTGGAAGTTTCAAAAAATGGAAATTATCTCCCTGTATCCTACGAACGTGATGTTTTTAGAAAACATTGTATTCATGAAAACCCTAACCAAGTAAGTTTTACATACCGGTTTATTATTACATAAATATACAGTATTATATTATTAATAATTTACAGAATAAATATTCACATAGTAAGTTTAACAACCTGATATTGTGAAAATAGCAAACATTATTTTGGAATGAACCATACAGAGAGTAAAACTAACTTTATTCAGTTAGTAAGTATAACAATAAAACATTGTAATTTCGACAATTTAATATTGTCACAAGAGGCAAAATTACGAAATTTACATAGTAAGTTTAACAACCTGTTATTGCTGTTATAACTACGTACATATCTTCAAAATAACAAATCTATATTGTGTAATGAACCATACGGATTGTAAAACTAACTATATTCGGTTAGTAAGAATAACTATAAAACATTGTCCATATAACCATTTAAATAATAAAAGTAACAATATTCATCAAGTAAGTTAAACACCCACATATGTTTTATTATAATGAAATACTTATCGTTAAAATAACTAAAAGAAATCTTTTAAAATTAACAATTGCAAATATAGTTAAATTAGCAATAATTATTTAACTATATTGATTCTGCAACAATAACTATAAGTTCTGCTGTCCCTGTACTAAACCCAATGTATAGTTACTTTAACTTTTTTTTGCTATTTTAAGGGACTTTTTTTCAGGGTACATTACAAAAATAAATACTTACTAATAGTTATTTTCCATTGCCTGGCAATAACTAGTTGCAAGGAAATATTCACTTTTTCTTTTAAAAAGTATTATGAAAAATGTCAACATTTCTAAACGATTTTCGGAAAAAAACTATTTACCGATTTTTATATATAAAATTATGGATACCACTAAACAACCAAATTTGCAAAATCCCATTTAAAGGAATTTTGAATGGCGTTCAAAAGCTTGTTTGCTATTACAATTATAAATAAATAAAAATAAGAGCAGACAGTGTAAAATTGTATTTGCAAACTGAAAATCCCAGCATTCCCTTCTTTTATGTTTCAGAGAATCAGGGAGGCAGCTGTGCAAAATGGACCGAAATATTTAAGTAATTTAAATCTGAAATAAAATAAAAATAGCTCTTATATTGGTAAAGTATTTCGCTATTTTATTTTCACAGAACTCTCCTATACATATATTCTAGCTTATTGCTTTTTTGTGATAAATGTTTTGTTAACATTTTAAAATTTATTTTACTTGTTCTAACAATTGACATTACGATGCCCTTTTTTTCCATTAGTTGAGATATAATGTATACAGCGCGTAACCAAACTAAAAAAACGGCAAAATTTCTCAGGTTTCGCTTACTTGAATTTAATGAAAATATGTACACTTAGATATGAATTTATGCCGGGATCCAACGGCGACTTCTGCATTGCTGCCAAATTTACTGCGTTTCTGTTATAAAAGAAAATGTATTTTTTTAAATAATAATAATTTATATTAAATTACTTTTTTAAAATCTCAGTACGTTTTTTTAAGAGCACTTTTTATGAAACTGAACAATTTTTGCGAAAATAAAGGTCTAATATCCATAATTTAATGTATTATCATTCGTTAAAATAGCTGCACACCAGTGACGTATATAAGGGGGGAGGTTTGGGGGTTAAAACTTCCCGCACAGCCATTTTTATTTAACCTAAAATGATAAAAAGTATTAAGTAAGGAACTTTTTTCGGGATTGGCGGGTAAAATCCCCCTAGAGCCAGTTTTTCTTACAATTTAATTTAATAAAAAGTATTGAATTTTCATGGTCTCAAAACCCTCCCCAGAAGCATTGTCTATATACACCACTGCTGCACACAAAAGGTTACCTGGTATGTATGACAGTGTCAGTTTTGTTGATTTGCAAAAATTGATCGTTTAACTGAAATCTAAAGAATAGAAATTTTATTTATACTGGGTTATGGGGATATAATTAAAGATATTTGTACCATTTTTAATGGACAATATCCTCATATCCTCACAGAAATCCAATAACTAAATCTACCGTAAGTAAAATTAACAAAAAATCATGAAACTGGAAAGGTAATTCTACCAGAACATTAGGAAGAGAAAATGTCTCACACATGTCCGTAGGCCAACTTCTAAAAACCGAAAAGTTTCATCCATACAAAATAACTTTGGTGCAAGAACTCTCTGAGGATGATCACGATAGGCGCTTGGAATTTTGTAAAATCATGATAGAATAACAATCTAAATTTTGTCAATCAAATTATTTTTTCTGACGAAGCAACTTTTTTTTTATTGGAAAAGTTAACAGGCGTAATTGTCGATATTGGGCCAGCGAAAATCCACACTGGATACGTGAAAAGCATACCCAATTTTTGCAAAAGATATAAATATGGTGTGGTATAAAGAGTGCTAAAATAATCTGTCCCTTTTTCATGAAAAAAACATTAACTGGAGAAAGATATTTGAATCTTTTAAGGACCGAAATTGTCTTAGCTATTGCAGAACTATTCCCGAACAACCGTAAGTTCCTCCTTTACCTGCTGTATTAAGTATTTAAACTTGATTTTTTGTTGTTCTGCGCATGTAGCTGATCTACATCTATGCTTTTAATTCATAACAATTGCATAAACAGCGTCATTAATGACCAACGTCAGACTTTTTTGCTTAGCTACTACTATCTTTTTGACAGTTTATTTAAGTTGCTGCATTCATATTTAACGCTCTTTACAAAATTGAAGACATGGGTACCTACTTCACAGTGTGTCCCCGGACAGGCGTAACTTTAGCTGCAAATAATATTATTTACCATTTTAAGAATAGAAAATCTTCAAAATAAGTTTTGCTTGCCTTGAAACATCGAAAGCTATTGTTCAAGTCTGATTTAGTTATACAGGTCGTCCAAAAATTATAAAATGACCCCAAGTTTATAGTACTCTCATTTTTATACTTTGAAAACATTATATTAAAAGAGGTTATTTGAAAAGAAATAGAAGTTTTGAATATATTTTCAGGCCACCTGTATTAAATCCTGAATACCATTATACACCTTTCCAAGGAACGTCCTGTGGAAAAAAAGATATTAAAGTTAATCCAAATTTATCTAGACTCGGATTAAGAATACTTTATTTTTAAATTAATGTTGGAATCTGACCTAGTTATAATTTATATGCCTTTATTGCCTTTCTCGCAATGCAAATTTGATTTTAAATTAGCATCGATTGAGGACGTTCTCAAAGCTCTTTTCAGTATTAGATCTAATGCATCTGGTTGTGATCAGATATCCACGTAAATGTTAATAGGCTGTAGCCCTTTTATCGATCCCTTCCTTGCACCTATTATAAATGTGTGCTTGGAGAACGGACATTTTCCAGGGCTTTGCAAGGAAGCCTATACACAGCCTATTCCGATTTCTACGCCTGAATTATATTCCGACCTAAGACCAATAAGTCTCTTACCGGTACTATCCAGAGTCTTGAGATAATTATGTGTAATCATTCAAATTCATTGATTTGTAATGATAGTTTGATTCCCAAGAAACAATCAGGCTTTCGGAAAAACCGTAGTACTGGAGTTGAACTCTCCACTGGATCATATTGTTGGAGATTTTGATTCTGGGTTAGGTTCGTTTATAGTGTTGCTTGATTTTCCTAAAGCATTTGACAGTATCAATCATAGTTTGATAAGTACCAAGCTAAGGTATTATAGAATTTCTTTCAATCATATCTTTCCGGTAGGTGTCAGAGGGTCGTCGTAAACAACAATATGGCGTTTTTTTTTCGTTTTTTGCTTATAAAATGAAAACGATTGAGGCAATCGCAATGCTATAAAGGTGACTTGTACCGAATTGAAATACGAGTAAAACGAGCTATTAAACAAGTTGATAAGATGATTAGTTTTGAAGAAAATTCAGAAAAAAAACCGGAAAATTGACCGTTTTTTCAAAATTTCATAAGTGGGCCATTTTTTAAGTTGTAGCGTGGAACTTTGACAGACAAACTGTCTTTTCACTCCCTTGAAAAGCCAAGTAATTAAAAAAAAGAAATCAAACCTAGTTTACTCAATTCCATGTTTAAATTGCCCAAAAAAGTACATAGGAATGACAAACAATACTTAGATAGTCGATTAAACGGCCACAAATACACAAAAAATGCATCAACTGCACTCCACAAACACGAACATACAGAAAAACATGAATTCGATTTTAAACAAACCAAAATTTTAGACCAAGAAACTAATTATCGAAAACTCACAATAAAAGAAATGATACAAATTAAAAAAGAGAAAGATGCCGTCAACGATAAAAAAGACATCAACAACTTAAGCCAAATTTATTATAATCTGATATCTAAGTAAATTAATTTAAATAAATAAACTACTCCATACATAAAACCTTGTACATTTCAGTAAGATCATAAACCCAAACTCTGTACAGCAATAAAAATCAAAGTAAATATAAAAAAAAATAGAAAAAATTTGTCTCGTTTTTATCTACCAGAATTCCAGACGTGTCGAAATTATTGCAATCGCAAAACAGTCGTACATGTTTCCAAGGTACGTACTCTGATAATATTAATGTTGTTTTAAATGTATTTTTGTGTTCATGATCATAGTTTGTTTTAAACGTAATGTTTTTTTTTGAGTGATGTTTTTTCAATAATGTTTTAACCAATTTAAATACTAACTATACGTGTTTTTATTGTAGAAAATAAAATATCTTGAAAAAGCTCAATATAATGAGCGAAACGTCGATTAAATTGTAGTTTTGCTTCTCAATGAGTTAACCTATGCCCAAGAAAATAATTAACAAAACATTTATATATGGTTAAAGAAAAAAAACGAAAAAAAAAAAATATATATATATATATATATATATATATATATATATATATATATATATAGGGTTATTCACGCAACACGTTCATTAAAAGTTTTTGATGATGCCATTTAGATAAAAATTTCAAATTTTGGGATTAAGGTAAGGTCAAGGGGTACTTCTTTTTTGAAATAATTTCAACTTCCTGTCACTTCCGGTTTAACCGGAAGTAGGTATCAACTTGCTTATTTTAATTGGAACACCCTGTATTTTATGATATTTTTGGATTCTACGGAGAATTTTAATGCTATTTTATGTAGCTTATCCTATACCTAGGTTCAAGCGTTCTTAAGATATTTGACCTTGAACCGAAAATGAGCCTTCGGGGTACCAAATTTTAAAATCTCATATTTTTGTTAGTTTTGAAGATATAATCTTCATATTTTGCAGACGATCGGTAAATAATCTTAGGTTTCTATTTTTTTTATTGAATTTGTCTATTTTTATACAGGGTGTCCTAAATTCAGCGGTAAACATTCACATTTTCAAAGCCGCTTAAGTCCGTTTTTTTAAATGTAATATAACCCTATAACTTTATGCACTATCAAATGTAGAATTTAATTTTCTATCGAACTGTATTAAGGTTCCCTATACCTATTCGTAACCATTTTCGAAATAATCAGGTTTTTATTAAACTATCATATGTATTTGCTAAATGCTTACATCTTCACTAAAAACAATTGTTGTGCTTTTCTATTCAACATGACAGCTGATTTGAAATTTTTAAATTAAAATAAAAAAACACTCAAAAGCTGATATTCTCAATTTATTTTATATTCGCGGAAAATGTTACAAAATATTGGAGAGAACGTGCCATGTTTTTAATGAAAAACATCCTCATTTATCGCCAATGAACAAGAGAGAATTGAAGAGGATTGAAACGAAATTTTTTCGTTTAGGAAAAGTTGAAGTTATAAAAAACGTAATAAATTGTTTACATTATTTTTAACCATATCTACTAAGTTCTAAACTTGTTTTAGTGAAATAAAAAAATTATAGCAATCTAACAATCAACAATAAATAAATAAAATAATAAAATTGAATTATAACAAATGTTCTATATGCTGTCCGTTTATTTGAAGACACATTTCAATTCTTCTTTGTACAGTTGCTGTGACCCGTTGAATTTGTCCGTTTTCTAATTCGGCAAAAGCTGTTCGTATCCTGTCCAGTAAATCTTGTTGGTTATTTACTGGGGAAGCATAGACTTTATCTTTGATAAATCCCCATAAATAAAAGTCTTGGGGTGTTAAATCGGGCGATCGCGGGGGCCATCTCCAAGGGCCATTGGGACCAATCCAGCGATCTTCAAAAATTCGAGATAATTGGAGATAAACTGCAGCGGAATTATGTGCTGGTGCCCCATCTAATTGATACCAATAATTTTGCAGCTCACCAATAGGAATTTCTTCTATAAATTCAGAAACCGTCCCTCGTAGAATTTCCAAATACTTATCACTGTTTAAATTATTTTCGTAAATACAGTACCGCACCTGATCATTTAATACTATACCGAAAACAATGAAGCTAAACCTCTCTTGAGAACGCGTTTCGCGTAAAGCGTGCGGATTTTCTGCTGCCCATGTTCGTTTCTTCTATTTGTTATTCCTTCTCTAGAAAATTTTTTTGAAAGGAATTGAGGGTCCTCTTGAATTTTCAAAAACATGAATTCGCAAAATTCTACTCGTCGGACGTCATCACCAGGTCTCAAGGCTTGCACTTTTTGGAAGGAATAAGGGTGCATATGATGTTCACTCAAGATTCTTTGGACAGATGAAGAAGAAATTCCCAAATCGTTTTCTGCAGACGGTATTGAACTTTGCGGGTTTGCGTGGAAATAAGCTAATGTGTTTATTACGTTATTCTCGGCATTTGTCACTGGTTTCGGAATATTGGAACAAAAGTTCGTTTCAATCCTCTTGAATTTTGACTTGTTCATTGGCGGCAAATCAGGGTGGCATTCATCAAACACACGACACGTTCTCTCCAAAATTTTATAACATTCTCCATGAATATAAAACAGATTGAGAATATCAGCGTTTGAGTATTCTTCCATTTCGATTTAGAAGATTTAGTTTATCACTGACAGCTTTCGATAAATAACGCATTATCTGTCATATTGGATATTGGATCTCAACTGTTTTTCCATGGCTCACCATTGGAACATGTAAACATTTAAGTAAATACATACGATATTTTTATAAAACCCAATTATTTCGAAAATGGTTACGAATAGGTATAGGGAACCTTAATACAGTTCGACAGAAAATAAAATTCTACATTTGATAGTGCATAAAGTTATAGGTTGTCCCATTTAAAAAAACGGACTTTAGCGGCTTTGAAAATGTGAATTTTTGCCGCTGAATTTGGGACACCCTGTATAAAAATAGACAAATTCAATAAAAAAAATAGAAACCTAAGATTATTTACCGATCGTCTGCAAAATATGAAGATTAAATCTTCAAAACTTACAAAAACATGAGATTTTAAAATTTGGTACCCCGAAGGCTCATTTTCAGTTCAAGGTCAAATATCTTAAGAACGCTGGAACCTAGGTATAGGATATGCTACATAAAATAGCATTAAAATTCTCCGTAGAATCCAAAAATATCATAAAATACAGGGTGTTCTATTTAAAATAAGCAAGTTGATACCAAATTCCGGTTAAACCGGAAGTGACAGGAAGTTGAAAATATTCCATAAAAGAAGTACACCTTCACCTTACCTTAATCCCAAAATTTATATATATATAAATATATATATATATATATATATATATATATATATATATATATATATATATATATATATATATATATATATATATATATATATATATATATATATATATATATATATATATATATATATATATATATATATATATATATATATATATATATATATATATATATATATATATATATATATATATATATATATATATATATATATATATATATATATATATATATATATATATATATATATATATATATATATATATATATATATATATATATATATATATATATATATATATATATATATATATATATATATATATATATATATATATATATATATATATATATATATATATATATATATATATATATATATATATATATATATATATATATATATATATATATATATATATATATATATATATATATATATATATATATATATATATATATATATAGAAGCGTGCATTTGCATAACGTTGTAAGTGCCAATATGCCCTATTATGTTTTTTATGGCAAATCAGTTGTAAGTGCCATGTTTCATCGCCTAAATTTAACATTGTGCCGATATCGCTAGCGACAGGGCGAAAAGTGGGGGTAGCGGGGCGGTGCAAGTTATAACGTTACAAGTACCACAGTGCAAGTCTATTAATCGTAGCGTGGCGCATTATTTACTGAATTATTTTTATTGGGAGGTGTGTTTTGGGTTCAGACGCAGTTATCTATAGCTGAGATGGATGAAACTACAGAGAAACGTTCTAAGACGAAAAGAAGATGTGAGGATAGCTGGAAAAAGAATAAAACTAAAAAATGAGGAACTCTGGCGAAAAATATGTATCTCAAAGCACTCAAAAATCGTCCCACAGACGATTCCTCCATCTGAGGTAAATATAAGTCATTTGTTTTAATTTACTCAGTTTTGATAGAGTTGTTCAACATGAAAAACTAATTAAGTGGAAAAAATTACCTATAGATACCTACCTACGTACCTGCCTACCTACTTACCTAAAAAACGAGAACGTAAAAAGTAATTTAAAAAAATTAAACCGACTTCAATAGACAAACGAAATAAAGAATAACTGAAAAGGGAAAAATGGGATTTTACTATTTTTTTTTTATTTTTTCTTTCTTTCCTTTGTGTTTTGAAGTCAGTTTAATTTTTTTAAATTATTTTTTTTGTTTTAGGTAAAATGCAAGTGTTCACTAGCATGTAGATCCATTAGACTAGAATACAATGTTGAGTTGTTCAACCGTTTTTACGAAATGTCTGATTATAGTAAGCAGCAAAGTTACCTGCAAAGGTTTATTCACCCTCAACTAATCAAGAGGAGACGCCATGGACAGTACAGTATCCCAGTGAAAGTAGGAGGAAGCACTCTTTTTCTTACTATTTTCTTCTGTCTGGAGGCTCTAACGTAAGAGTATGCCTTAAAACATTTTGCAGTAAGTTTGCCGTAACCCCAAGAAGAGGGCAACTTTTGAGACAAAAAATTCTTGATGGTAAAACGGACATGTCCAACACTGCCTTCGACAAACAGAATTATAGAGCATATTGAAAGTTTTCCAAAAATTGAGAGCCACTACGCAAGAAAGAAAACCCCAGACAAGCAGATTTAAATGTGAGTAGGAGGTACCGTGCATTTTTAGAGAACACCAGCCGCCTAACAAACTATCTGTGACTAGGCAATGGTATAATGAAATTTTTATATCCAAATTTAATTTATTCTTTTGCAAGGCCCACAGTAGATACATGCTCCACGTGTGATATTTGGGCTGTTCAAATAAAATCAGGAGATAAAGCTGCTGTTACAGAACAAGAACTGCACCATCGGCGAGCAGAGACTGCTACAAAGGCAATGTCAACTGAGACAAAAAATACACCTACAAGTGACTGTTATGTTATTTCGTTCGATATGCAGCAGCAAATGTACATTCCCCAATTAACTCACTCAGAAATGTACTATTCACAACAGCTTACAGTATGTAACTTAGGAATTAAAATAAATAAAATAAGATAAAATAAAATAAATAAAATAAAAATGTCTTTTATTAGAAAAAAAAATAGTAACAAATACATAAAGTTGGGAAAAAAAAGTTTTTTTTTTTCAGTTAAGCCCCGGCGCAGTCTAGCCAGAAAAGGCTACTCCGCTGAACCGCAGCTCACTGAAGGTTTCAAAAAATTGTATTTTACAAAATATTATATTTAAATATGTAGCAAGTAAGCTCGATAAATAAATTTAAATTTTTAAATTAACATGCGTAACAAAAGAAAATATACAGGAGTATCACTCATGAAGATAGTCAATATTTTAATCTGAACTGAATATTCAACAGGTGACTTTTGTAATATTTTTTAGATAAGGACGCACTGAGACCGATAAACTCCCTTGGCAAAGGTTTAAAACATTTGACAGCATTATTTGTAAACAATCTCTAAAACATGGCACTACGATGATGAGGCAGAGTTAGTCTACTGGTTACTCCACGAATATCGATAGTGTGAACATTTGAACGTAAAATTAATTTCGATTTCAACGTAATTGGGGAATTTTGATTAACAAAAATATTCCTTAAAAAATTTGCAAAATGCAAATCTCTTCTAAATTTTATATTAAGCCAGTTAAGTTCTTTAAAAGTAAATGATATATGATCATATTTTCTTAAACCTACAACATGTATTTTAAATTTTTTGAATGCGCCCCTTATCTAAATTGTCTAAACAAGGCCCGTATATATAATCACAATAGTTAAAGTTTGACAATACAAGGGACTCACAAAGTATTTTTCTTAATCGAATATCTAATATGTGTCTGTGAATATACAAAAGTTTTAATTTAAAACACGATTTTTTAATTAATTGAGTTATATGCTGCCTAAATCTTAATTCCGAATCAATAACAACACCCAAATTCTTTGCATGATCCACAGGTAGTCTAATGCCGTCAATTGAAATATTAATACGCTATTTAAATTCAGTTATACGAGATTTGGTACCAAACAGCATAAGTGATGATTTAGTAGGATTCAATTTTAAACTATGAGATTGAGATAAATTCAATAAGATATTCAAATCCTCATTTACTTTATTACAAGCCATTAAAACATTTTTATTGTTAAAATTAAAATACACCTGGGTGTCGTCAGCATATGCCTGGATGCTACAATACTTTAATGAATTTAATATGTCAGATGTATATATTATAAACAATAAAGGTCCTAAAATAGAACCCTGCGGAACACCCGATAAAATCGGTGTTTTATCAGAATATTTATTATCAGAAGATATTGTTTGAAATCTATTGGACAAATAGGATTTAATTATGCTCAGAGACTCCTGTTGTAAGCCATAATATTTAAGTTTTGCTAATAATAGATCGTCATTTATTGTATCAAAAGCTTTAGAGAAATCTAACAGAACCAAAATACTGCATTGCCCATTATCTAATGCTCTTATGAAATCATCTGTTATGTTCGCTAAACCAACGGCAGTACTAAACCCTTTTCTATTCCACACTGAGAACTAGGAAGACTGGATTAGACGATTTAGGCAGCGGCTTACCAATTGACGTTTTCCGTTGATCCGGGAAATAGCGCGCTTCAATACAACAATTAATAATATGGGTAATAAACTTATCAATAAAAGGACTACAATATTTTAGCATTTGAGCACTAATGGTGTCATTTCCACTTGCATTAGTTCTTATGTTATGTAAAATGCTATTAACCTCTGCGATACTCATTAGTTTAAAAGAAAATGTGTTATTAATGTTAAGCAAATTGTTATTATAAAAATTTATCCTTTCACTGCAGTCAGAAATATTTCGAAAAAAAATACTGAAAAAGTTATTTATATCATCAGGTTTAGATAAGCTAGGTGGGATAAATATTTATTTGTCAGAGGTTATATTAAAAGATTTTAAAGTTTTCCAAGTTTTTTTTAGTATTTTTCTCCGCACAGGTGTTACTTAAATATGGTGTTTTAGCCCTTCTAACTTGTGAGAGGGTGAAATTACGCAAATATTTATAACGCATCCAATCCTCTGCTGTACGAGTCCTTTTAAATATTTGTAATGCACGATCTCTTTGTGACATAAATAGTTTAATATTAGGCGCTAGACATAAAGCTTTATGTTTAGTTATTCTAGCTTGTCTTAAAGGAGCATGTTTATTAAAAGTTGTGTTATATTATTCCACGGTAATAAATAAAGGTCATTCAAAAAATATTTAAATTGAAGTTATTAGAGGATCTATAAGTAATAATTTTATTTATTGGTTTAGGTTTTTGAATATTAAAAACACAGTAAACTAGACGATGATCTGAGATACCGTCCGTTGGAAGCGTACCGCTTTCATTAACGAGTGAATCATCACTGACAAATATGGGGTCCAACAATGTACTTGAGGTTTGAGAAATTCGTGTAGGTTCCGAAATAAGTTGGGTGAAATTGTTAATGGTTAAAAAATTAATGGATTCTATATATTCAAAAGATTGATATTCAAATCTCCCACACATATTATTTCATCAGCCATTGAATAAAGGTATGAAAAAATATTATCAAAATCTTCAATAAAAGTATTAAAATTAGTTTTGAGAGGGCGATAAAAAACACCGAATGCAAATATTTTATTTTTAATTTTAATTTTAATAAACAAATGTTCTAAGTTCTAAGTCAAAATTTATAATTTCGGCGCTATAACAGTTTTTAATATAAGCAGCAACGCCACCGCCCCTACCGACTCGGTCGCGTCTTAAAAGGGGGTATCCAGGGAGTGAAAACGCAATGGAATTATCATCACCGAAGAGCCATGTTTCAGTAAGAAAAATTAGATCAAAATTATTTTCTTCAATCAAAATTTTAAATTCTAGGAATTCTGTAAAAATAGAACGTATGTTCAGATGACATATCTTCGTAATCCCACACAAATTATATCTATAAAATAGAATGGAAACAAAAGCAAGCCACAAGAAAGTAGAGAAAACGTAAGCTTATTAAACTTTTAAGTAATTATGTAAACAATAGACTACCTGACCAAATCCCGCATTTATAACTACAGTAAACAAATTGAAATGCGAATTAAGGAAACCGTATGTACTGTAATTTATCAAACGGAACTGTGTGTAAAGAAAAAACCTAAAATATAAACATAAGAGACCAATTGCTTGTAAATTATCAAATCTATGAAATCGAAAAGCATCGTATTAAAAGGAAAACTTATATTAATATATTTATCCTTTAAATAAAAGTAAACCTAAATAACTGTTTACATAGCGGTTTTCAACAGACAAAAAGAACTGACATGTACAGCTGTAATAAATTTAAGAGCCCTGCATAAATGCAATCAGTAAATATACAATAACTTATCTACCAAGTTTTAAGAAATTCACGATTCTATCAAAGGAAAAGGAATCATGTGTTTATGGACCAAGGACTTTGGGGGTAGAGGTTCTTTAGAAATTAGCTCCTGTTTATGTACCTACCTTACTAAAGAAATTGGCAATCACGGAAAGAAAAAAATTATTTTGTGGTCTGATAATTGCGGTGGGCAAAATAAGAATCATGATCGCCATGTATTTGACCCTTCTGACAAATAACGTTCTCGATAAAATTATTCAGAAATTTCCCGTGAAAGGTCACACTTTTCTTAGTTGCAATAGAGATTTCGCAATCATAGAAAAACGAAAAAAAGTCTGCAAGGCTCATATACTCATGAATATCGGTGGCATCATTACTAGTGCGAGCCAGAAAAATCCATTCACATGCATGGTGGTTGAAGATTTTTGTGATTTCAAAACCATTGCACGTGACAAACTCAACACGAAGAAGTTGGGAATTTCAACAGCTTCGCCTTACAAAAGAGAAATTTGGTACGGTAATGGTGTCTAAATGCTATAGCGAGATCTTTGGATGGAGTGATACCAATATACTTAAGTCTGGCGTTTAATAGCACATAGCTTCAAAAAACTAGAACTCACTTTGGTATTCCGGAAAAAAAGAAAGCGGATATTGAAAAAATGTTACCATATCTTTACGGTGATGCTAAAAAGTATTTTGAAGAGAAATTAGGTCATGTAGGTCAAGTTTCGAATGTAGAAAACAATGATTAATAATTTGGTACATACAACGTTTTCATTTGAACATTTGTTGGGACTTACAACGTTTTGACATTAGAATCATTTTTGATTTTCTTTTCAAGTAAGTTTTGTTTATTGTTCCTCCACGCCATGTAGATATTATCTAATACCTTAAATGTTATCCCTTTTCACTATGTTAAACTTTGAAATATATCATATTCCATATATATTTGCAAATTGCGAAATTTTGTAGCAATATTATAACATTATTTACGACTCGCTGTCACTAAGTTTTCATAAAACTTATTTATATTAAATCCACATTCCATGAAAATGAAATTCTCTAGGAACATTTATAAGTACGCAACTCTCATATAGGCATATCTACTTTCTGCAATTTTTAAAGCACAGCAAATATATACATTCCCGTGTAAGTATATTGAAGTGTTCCTTTCAGTTGATAATGGAGAAAAGTTTAGAGCACTCGTCAACAGTCGTAATTGTCGACGTAAATTTCAGTACTTTAAAAACTTTTTACCTCGTAATATAGAAAAACCAGGCTTTCATTTGGTTCGGGAGCTTCACGGTATATTCCTTGTCTGACGAAAACAATATTCCGTTTTTTTTTAGAAAACAGAAATATTTACGTAGCAGTGTTACCTAAGGAACGAATTTAAATAATAACTGGCTTTAAAATTTCTCCAAATTAACCTTCACCCTAATGCGGTCTCATATTTGGAAAATACTCCAAATTTAATTTTCATTATCCCCATTTAAGACAATTTACTTGTCTTGAAAAAGTTAACGTGCTCTTACCAGAATTCGAACACAATGCCTCTTATTGTTTAGGTGATGGCTTTAACTAAGCTGCAAAAAATATGACTTTAATAATCAGTTGTTGTTTCAACTAACTTAATCTTCCGAGGTCTACCCCCGGAGATAAAAAAAACAAAATTATGCAAATTATGACTACTTTAGGCAGATCTCATTTTGGTAATCTCTGTATAATAAACTAAAAAAATAAATTGTAATTCGATGTTTTAACAAATTTTGTTAAATATTAATAATATCAGAACCCTTAGATGCAAAACTAATGTGTTCAATTTCATCATTTTGCAGAAGGTTAGCTTTTTAGATACATGCGTTTCGCTTAGTTTTGTTTTCTAGGTATGCTAAGGACCTAAAATTAAAACGCCGGCTATTTCTCTGGTAAATATAGTGATAAACTCATTAATTTTCAATACATTTTACCAATACAATATATCGGCCAATTTAAATCTCAAAATTTTAATATTGGGCTTTGGTTTAAACAGTAATTATCATTAAATATCTTATTATAAAGAGTTATTCTTTTTTTAACGTTATGTTTAATGTTTATGCATTGTTAATCTTTATACTCACAAAAATAAACATTATAGCTATATATTTATAGGGGAGATGAAAATAAGCAATGGCGTTTTATTGGACTTTTACTTTGAAGTTAGCTGCACTTCTTTCCTAAGAAAATTACTTAACATCAAGAGTCCACGACTGCCCCCATACGCTTTTATAGTTTTGGTTTCTTTAAATACGCAGCTGTCACTTATACCCAATTACTTTGAAGTCTTGAACACCAATGTGGTACGTTAAGGTGTTTCTTTAAAATAGGGCTTTATGTTGTTTTGTTCAGGTATGACATAACCAAGTTATGATATTTCTAATTTTCTATAAAATGTGGATAAATGCCGAAAGCTACTTTTTTTCTTATGGGATGTGACGCCATTGCCATTTTAACTAGTTACTCGTAGGTTATGGTCTACAACACATACACAACTGATTGAGATTGACAAATTCGGACCGAATATAATGGAGTTCAATGGCTGTATACCGAGTTACAGTGACTTTATAAGGAAGGAGGCAACAATAGAGTAATGGCCGTTTTACATGCTACAATTCTTCTTTGCAATATGCAATAGTCTTGAACAAAGGCATGCGCAGTTTGACAAAAGGTACAAATGTCTTGCCACTGAGCATGCTTTTGTTCAAGATTATTGCAACTTGCAAGAAAGAATTACAGCATGTAAAGTGGCCTTAACCAATTTTTGACTGGTTCGGCCATATTGCTGCTAAAATCGTTTTGTTTACTTTTTGCCTGGGTGGGTCTTTTTTGAGGTTTCTTGTTTCAGTGTATTATTTTATTAGTTTTTGTGATTATTAAAATGAATATTGATTCAAACAATAAGTTCTACACCATTGACCATATGGAGAAATGTGTTAAGCCTGCTTTTTGCTTGTAATTATAAAGTGTTTGTGATGAATTTGTAAATGACTGTGGCCGTAAATATGTTAAGTTTAAGTTTACTCCAAGAAGTTATTAAATATTGCACATTATTATATTTTGGTTTTATTTTGCTGTAAAAGACAATATTGCTTCATGTCTTAGTGTATGTTTCATTTTTACTAAATTTACTTGGGAGACAACTGACAATTAAAAAGTAAGTTTGCATTAAATAGTTCGCATAGATTATTAGAGTAAAGCATTAACATATTCCTACATTTACAACCGACGCAAGTAGTTATAATAGGGGAGAGCCTCCTCCTCCTCCTCTTCCTCTCTCTCATGTCCCTCATTCTTAACTTCCTCCCCTTTTATTCTCATTCGCATCATATTTTTTAATTTTTTCTCTTTGTTCTCCCACATTTGATTTTGTATTCTTAAGTCTTATAAATAGGTGCATCATGATCATTTTAGTATGCCGAGACACATTTACTAAGCTGTGCTCGAGTTGCGTAAAAAGTTTTTTTTGAATTTTTCCACAAATTTTGTATAAAACAAAATGAAAAAATGTGTCAAGTAATAAGTGAATTATGTGTAATAGCGAAAAATTAACTACAACTATCAGACAGTTAAAAGTTAAATATCTCAATTTCTTTGAAGTGATTTCGAAAGATGAATACACCAAGCTGTTTTATCCACTGAAACGAGATTATTTAAAAGCAATTGACTGTTGTGATGATTATTTAGAAGGAATTATAAGCCTTACTACGTTTTTCAATACATTTGGGAAATCATACTTTGTAGGAGAATTAAGCCACCTAATAGAATTTATAGGAGAAGATTGCCAATTTATACCTGCTATTATTGCAACCCAAAAGAGGTTTCAATTATACGAAGATAAAAAACAGGTATTATCAAAGAAAGTTAATCCTATTCGCAAGAGACGTCCCCCTACATATTTAAAATATTATGTTAAATAAATGAAATGGCTGAGTTGCTGATTGCAGTTAAATTATTAGAGGAGAAATTTAGTAATCTTTCAAAAACCTATTTCTCATATTGTATGGCAAGTGGTCCGGAGTGGATAGACTTTTATTGTAATCAATCTGAGGAATTCGTAAAGGCTGCCCTCTGTTGCAACAAATACATTGAAACATTAAATTTTTTTCAACTTATTCAAGATCTAAAAGATATTGGCTTTGGTTACTATTTAAAAGACTTGAAGCAATTTATTGACGAGGATACTATTCTTCAAGAAATTGAAAAGGAAGAATAAATTTAATAATATTTACAATGGAGCAAATGGTTACTGAAATGTATGAAGAGTTTATTATATCTGCTGCATACTTCCAATATTTATCAATTGTAGGCGAAGAAGACGCAGAAGCACAAGATTTGTCAGCATATGTTAATAATATAGATCGAATGAAACAATGTAAATTAGCCGCTAAATTTTGTAATGATTATTTAAAATATAAAAATGAGTATGAACTTTTAAATGAATTTAGAAAATTAGATTTAAGGTATCATATTAATTGTATTCAATCATGGTTGGTTAATGCAAAATAAAAAGGTAATTAAGTTTTTTTTTATATTTTTATTCGTTCATAAAACAATTGTCATATAAAAATAACACATTTGTCAAAGCACACATACAAGGTGATTTTGAATGATAGAAGCATTTTGGTTCCATTAGCTTTAGCGCTGGTTGTTCATCTATTTCAATCACATGCTTTTTAGAATATTTCTGTATAAAATCCTTTTTTTCGCTTCCTTTTACAAAAACAAAATCTGCTTTCTTCGTAAGTGTTTCAATTATTTTCGGGAAATGATGTAATGGAGTAAATCCATTATTCCAATGTATACAATGATAATTTTTCGTTAACCATACCGCCTGCTTGTGACAATCAGGTGAAAGAAACTCCATTGGAAAAGGCTTTTTAAAAATGTAATGAGTCATTTCATAACCATCAAAAGCTGCAAGCTCTTTCGGTATAAATTTATTTTTTTCATCTTTGAATCCTTGAATATCTATAACCAATCTCATATTTTCAAAGCAGCAAATTTTTTAATGAGACTTTTTTTACTTGAATAATTTGCAATTTCTTCTTTCAGTTGATTAATTTTAAAAATAAATTTTTCAATTTGTAGTTGTAGTTTTGATGTCATGATTAAAACTAAAAGCTTTTGAAAATTTCTTTAAATTAAATCGAAATATGAAAATAGTGGGGATAAAGTTTATAATTGTTTCACAATTTTAGTAAGAGGGTTATATATAAATAATTTGTCATGTAAAATAAGACAATAAGCAGAAGTATCTTTTTTAATTGCATTGTGTGTCTCAAATTCAATTCTCATTACTACGGATCCCGTTTGAATTGTTTCTTTTTGATGGGAGCAATCAATATGTGTAATAGGACTAATGTTTTTGAATTGTTCAGGATTAAAAATGGGTTCATTTGGAACACCATAGTAAGACTGTCTAAAGTTGGCAAACATTTCGTATAAAGCAGAAAATTTGTTTTCTTCGAAATTTAAGTACAAATCGTGATAAGGATATCTTTCAGAATTTAAATATACTCTAATATTTGACAAGGTAATATTGTCAAATTTACTCATATCTTTAACAATTTTCCCTTTTCTGTTTTCTTGAAAGCCAATCACAACATGACGAGGAGCTTCTAGTTTACTAGTTGTTTTTACCGGCCATGTGTGACGGGTTGTTTCGGTTAGAGAAGAATATTCAACAAGTTCCCAACTCCTGAATCCTATCAATATATCTTTATTTGATTCTAATATTTTTGATAGAGCAAGTTGTTGTGGCATATCAACTAGAATGTGAGGAACTTTCCAATAAATTTTATCGAAAGTAACCAATGGAGTGTCAGGAGCAGTAACAAGGTGTGCCGGATCTTCTTTGAAAATAACACCATCTAAATCATCAGTTGATCTAATAAGAACCAATTCCTGTTTCATATTCATAATAATTTTTCTGTAATCTTCAAAAAATCCTAAAAGCATTTTTAGTGGTATGGATACGGAGAATTTTCCATCATTATCAACTAAAATTGTATCACCTTCTTTCCGATGTGGAAACCAACCTGCATTTTCCAGTTTTAAACTTTCGTTGGTATTGTGAGAAAGGTAGCTTTTTAAGGTTGATGCTAATCCAACATTTCTTATTGAATCTATAGTAATTCCGTTTAGTTCATAGCGGATTTCTCTGAACAAAAAGGCTATACCATTGTTAATAAATAGCAATTCTTTCTTATATTTACCTTCTGTATTAGTTAATTTTCCTTCGATATAAAGTAAACTATCTGATGGTAGAGTGTAAGCATCGAGTTCTTGAATTGGGATCCTTATTTCATCATTGTAATCGAATTTTGAAGAAATATATGGTTGATATGTGTGAAGCTCAGAACTGACGATGGAATTGTCTACATAAAGCTTTTCGTTTACGTTTAATATGTTCATTATTTTAAAACAGTGAAACCCAAGGATGTGAGAAATTTACGATTATCTCGTCTTAACTTGTTGGTGTTGGATTTGATACTGAACTGTTGTTTAGGCTTTTTCTTTTTATAAGTTTTTACTTTGTTGATAGTGGTAGGGGCAAGTCTCATCCCAAGGGCTCTATTATATCTAACAACCATTTTATATTTCACTTGTTTGTAAATGTAACCTTACTGTTATAGTTTCTCCTCTAAAACTGATAAGTTCTCCGTCTTGATCAACTATTTTAACTGTTATATTGTTAATTGCTTTGACGCTAACTGGAAAATACAAAATGGGCAAAGGAGATTCAACTATTTTATACCCTGGAGCTACAGTTGGATAAAACTGGTGAATAATATGAACAGGTTTACCATTATTGTAAGAACCGACACAAATATTACAGTCAATACAAATAGCATTCACCTTAGTTATTTTTGCAACATTATCTGATTCTTCCTCTTTCATAGCTTCTAGTATCCTGCTATTAAAACCCAACATTTTTCCTATCGAATCTTCCTTGGTAAAATCAATTATTCTACTACACATTAAAAAAGTTTTTAGAGTATTAACATTTGCTTTTAAAAGAAAAAAAATTTTTTCATTCGGAAATAAATCTTCTATACTTTCTCTTATGTATGTTTCTATATCTGTAATGTCATAAGTTCCGTCGGGAATAACAATTACTTTTTTATCTATATAAAATTTATTATATCCTTCTTTTATATTGGGGATAGTCATAAACGTTTCAAAATCAGCTAAACCCAGGTAATATTGTTTTTCATCCTCTAAATATATGGGCGGATTAAAATCAGCAGACAAAACAGAACTGTTTCCTGATATGGCAATTGTGGTAGACATTGCAGTTTATTTATGAATGAGATATTACAATAAATAATGAGTTTATATATTTTTTTGCAAAAATTTTAGGGATAGTTGACCACAGTTATATGAATTAAATTTTTGTTTATTTTCATAAGTATAAAATACATCCACTTTGCCATTCGAATTAAAATATTTGAGAAGTTCAAAAGGTGGTTTTAAATTTCCATAACTATCAAAATATATTACATTTTTGTTATTTTTAATATAAGCAGTCCAATGAGATCCTTTATTTTGTTTTTTATCCAAATTTACAATACCACATTCTTTCAGATTAATTTTTTTTGGAAGTTCATCGAGCATAAAAACACCTCTAAAGCCAGTTATTTTTAACAGCTTTACATATTTAATAATATCATTGTTCGTAAGTGCTCTTTTTGGAAAACTTATTTTGAGTTTTTTTTTTGTCTGATTGCTTTCATTTTGACGGATCCTCCTTTATAAGGTCTAATAAATAGTCCCTTTCCTTTATATGGTCTAATATATAATCCTTTCCCTTCTTTAGAAGCATTTTCCATTGCAATATTATGTCTATGTATTTCTTCTAGTTGCTGTTTAGCTGCTTTAGCATCATTTACTGCCTTAGCAATTCCTGCCGCGCCTCCACCTAGTGCACCCAGGGCGCCAAGAATGGGAAACAAAAGAGGTAGAAATCCTCCAATTTTTTTGGGTGTTCGAATGATACGTTTTTTTCTCAATTTAAGTTTACCCCCTTTTGTATTTTTTAATCCCAAACCGAACTTTCTTTTACCCTTCATTATTCCTGCAACACTTAAAGCTGCAATTTTTTCACCAATAGAAGAATCTTTAGCTTTTACCCTATCCCAGGCTTTTTTTTCTAATATTTGGTCAGATATGTGTCTTTTTGATAAATCTTCAGTCTGAGAGTAAGATATATCATGTTCTTTGCAAGCGGAATCCAATGGATTTATACCAACGTCACCTCTAGTTAATCTTTTTTCCAAGTTGGTGCCGGGACCACAATAATTATATCCTGGTATATGAACTTCGAAAGGTAGTTTGCTAATTAATTTATTTACTAAACCAGAGCCTTTTCTATTACGTGTTTTAATAGTTTTTTTCAACTTATGGCGACCCACAGTCATTGAAGTTCTTTTTATACTAAAAGCACATTGACATTTTTCTGGTATAAATACTTTTACAGCTAAAAATATTTACTAGTGTGATTAAGAATGAGGATTGAAAAACAAAAATTCTCATTACCAGTAAATAATCATGATGAAAAAATTTTAAGTAAACAGTTGAGAAAGCATGGTGACTTATTTTGCGGTGGTTCAAAAAGAGGGCTTATAGTTGGTTGCAGTGGTAGCGGTAAAACCAACGTTATGCTTACACTGCTCGAGCATCCAAATGGAATTAGGTTTGAAAATGTCTATGTTTATTCAAAGTCATTAGATCAACCAAAATATGAATATTTAAGAAAGTTGTTAAAACCTATGAAAGAAATTGGATACTTTGAATATGATAGCGATGAGAACATTATTTCACCTCATGAGATAAAGCCAAATTCCGTTATCATTTTTGATGATATTCCTTGTCATAATCAATCTATTATTAGGGACTATTTCACGCATGGAAGGCATAGAAACACCGATTGTTTTTTTATTTTTCAAGGATATTCCTCAATCCTTAAACGTCTAATTCGAGAAAATGCAAACTTATTAATTTTATTTAAACAGGACTGTTTGAGTTTAAAACATATATATAATGACCACTGTATATTGGATATGACATTTGATCAGTTTAAAAATATTTGTGCTAACTGTTGGATGGATCCATATGGCTTTCTTGTAATTGACAAAGATTGTGAAGTAAATCACGGCAGATATAGGAGTAAATTCGATTCCTTTATATATTTATAAAAGTAAAAAATTTGCAGTTTTATTTCATTTAAAACTTGTACAGCATGGATAAACGTTTAGCTCGAGAATTAATAAGATCGAGACAAGCCGTGAAGCAGAAATATCAAAGCTTGAAATTAGCTACTTCTACTGCTCAGTCCGAATTAGAACAAACTTATAGACCAATAACACAACCACTTAAACAGCTAATTTCAAGTATTGGTAAATCCGAACCATTCGATTTAAAAGAAGAAAGAGTTTCAAAGTATGAAGATTTCAAAACACCTACAAAGCTTTATAAAACATCAACTCCGACGAAAAATATTCAGAAAACAGGAAAAACTCCGTCACTCCCTACAGAACTACCAACATTTTTAAATGACAGTAGTATCACTTCTTCCTCTCCTGTAGTACAACCATTGTCATCAACTGTTATAGCAGAAACTTCAGATCCTTCTAGTGACACAACAACAAATTTAAACTTGTCAGACATATTGGAACAAACTAGAAAAACAATTCAAACCTATGTTGGTACACCATCATATAAAGATTACTTAGCAGATTTTCATGAATTACCCAGATCATATATTGATGAGGGTGTGAAAGATACACAACATAAATTTGACCATTATTATGGAATAGTTCATGACCTCGAAACGGATAAGTTTTCTTTTGGTTTAACACAGATACCGGTAGAAATTATTGGAAAAGACATTAAAGTGGGAGGAATAACGTACACAGGCACGCCAGGTTTATACGAATTGCTTTTCAAAAAAGAACCGAAAGGTTATAAGAAGGAAGATTTAGATAATTACATGAACATTCTAGCTAAAACAAATGTATATCGTAGGAATTTTGATTCAAATGAACAAGTTCAAGGAAATACATCACACAAATATGTTACAATAATAGGACCATATTTACAAAGAAAGGGGATTACAAAGACAAAAACCTTGCCAAGATTAGTTACAGCATTTAACAAACCAAAACCTCCGTTTAGAACAACTAGAGCCAAATCTACAGGAAAGGGATTAATTTTGAAAACAAACAGATCAAATACAGACTATGTATACTGGAATAATGTTAACGAAATTGTTGATAGGCTACGTTTATTAATTTCATCAAGTGATGCGGGAAATAATGCTCATAGTAACGAGATTATCTCTATTATTGAAGAATTAAGAGAAGATAAAGTAATACTATAAATAACAGCTATCAAATATAATCATATTTATTGTTTAATGAAAGCTCAACATGACAGTTGATAAATTTGGACGCCATATTTCAAAACAAAATCAAGAGAGAATAAGTGACATTAATAATTTAAAAAGGAGATTAGGTGAAAATGAAACAAATAATGAAATCTTTGCTAAAAAGCTTAAGGTTTTTGATGAAAATTTTTTAAAGTATGAAAACCAGATTAAAGGATGCTATACCTCAATTGAAAACGTTAATAAACAGTTGCTAACGCTAAATCAAATAAGTAAAGATTTGCAATTTTTAAATGAACATGTTAAAAAGGAAGACAAAAAATTAAGTGATGATATCAACAAAATTAATAAAATAATGGAAACAAATATAAGAGAAGTAATAATTGAAAAACACAAGGAAAAAATTAAACAATTAAGAACTTTTATAAAAAGGTTAGATGATGAAAAAAAAAAGAAATCAAAATAGCATTCTTAACAGTAGAACAATTGACCAACTCACTTTGGAAGAAAATCAACAATATATTTCCTTGGAAAATATAATGTCCAGTGTAATTAAGAAATTAGAACAAGAATTAAATAAAACAGACGAGGAATTAAAAAATAGTGATAGTAGATCAACTACTTTCTTAACTGGAGAGATAAAAAAATCCTTTAATGCGTTAGAAAAGGAGATTACTAAAATTAGTAAAATTTTAAATGAAAAAAGTTATACAATACAAATTGATAAATTGAATGAATGGGAAAAAACATATAAAAGTTATATTTCGAATTATTACAAAACATAGAAAGTGAACTTCCTTAAAATTGAATAAACAAGTTTGTTGTCATGACAACCGTTAAACAACAAGTCGTTAATGAATTACATAAACCTGCTAGAAAAAACTACAAACGCAGAAGGGTGGTAGTGAAAGGGTTAAATGATCTTTTTCAAGCTGATTTGGTTGAAATGTTACCCTATGCCAAATTTAATAAGGGATTTAAATATATCTTGATTACCATAAATGTATTTTCTAAGTATGTTTGGGCCGAACCGTTAAAATCTAAATCTGGAAAAGACGTAACAGCGGCAATGAAAAAAATATTAATCAGTGCAAAAACTCCACCAAAAAACTTGCAAACGGATAGAGGGAGAGAGTTTTTCAATGTACATTTTCAAAATTTGATGCAACAATTTCGAATTAACCATTATAGCACGTTTTCCAATTTGAAAGCGAGTATAGTAGAAAGAGTGAACAGGACTTTAAAGAATAATATGTGGAAAATATTTAGCATTCAAGGAAATTACAAATGGTTTAATATATTAGCGGATATTGTAAAAGATTATAACAATACAAAACATTCTTCAATAGGAATGAAGCCAAAACAAGTAAATAAAACAAATGAAAATAGAATCTTGAAATCTGCATTTACTCATGCTAAAACGTTAGATATAAAATCTCCAAAGTTTAAAGTGGGTGATCACGTACGAATAAGCAAGCATCGAGAGGCATTTTCAAAAGGTTACACACCAAATTGGTCAAATGAGATATTCCACATTAAAGAAGTTAAGATGACAAACCCTTGGACATATTTAATTCAAGACGAAGATAATCAGGACATTCTGGGTGGTTTTTATGAGCAAGAATTACTAAAAGTAAAGCATACCGATGTGTATCTTATTGAGAAGATTTTGAGAAGGAAAGGAAACAAAGTTTATGTGAAATGGTTAGGACTTGATAAAAAATATAATACATGGATTGATAAAAAAAATATTGTTTAATTAAATTGAAATTAAATTTTAGTTAAATTTGTTTTATTTCTGTTCCTCACTTTATGCTTTAGCTGATACAAATTACAAAGTCTTAATGTGCTAATTAATTTCAAATAAAATTCACATTTACTAAACTAAAATTTTATTAAGTAAAACATCAAATACAATTTTTATTAAAACGTGTCAAATATATTTTATTTCTATGTTCCTCAGATAATATCGAATCTAGAATAAGTTTACAATCATTTATTCTTTTTTCAAAACGGAGTCTATCTAAGTACCACATCTGAAAGTTACTCCTACGGGCTTGTCTGTAAGCAAAGCTCCACTTCACTAACACATGCACCTTATTGTTCTCTTCCAGAAAAGATATTGTTTTCTTCGTAATATTTTCTTTTTGATCCATTTTCATTGTTTTCTTCGTAATATTTTCGTTTTGTTCCATTTTGCTTCAATTTGTTTTCCATTTGTTCAGGATATAAAGCAAGTAATTCCATCATAGTTGAAACATTTTCACTGTTAGGATTTTCTGTTGGACTTATTATATTATAAACATGCGTACACAAGTCGCCACAATCAGATGAAATATTATTTTGAAATATTTTGAAATATGTATTGAATTCTTGCCTTTTAAGTATAGATAATCTATAATCAATAATTTCCTTTAATCGCCACAAATTGTCCAAAGACTCTTGTCCTAAGTATATGAAGTGTGGGCCTTTTGTAATTTGTAGAACAGGGGTATCATTTATTTTCTGAACCTGCAGATGAATGTTGTTTATATTCACACTGGTTTGATCAACTTGAGGAAAGTAGAAATTGTTTACAATAATTCCTTGATGAACACAAATGTCTTTCCAATTTTCTTCGGTTAGTGCGATTGAAAATCCAGTTTTTCCACCAATTACAATTTTTGGAGAAAAATCATTTAAACTAATGCCAACAAGAACAAATTTTGACAAAGAATTATTTAAAAAATAAATTTTTGAATTAAGAAGCGTTTCCAAAGGTTTATGAACCACGGCGTTGTTCATAATGACTAAACGAGACTGAAACATATTGTGTTATTCTTGTACTTAAATATTCTCATCCCCACTTTCTTTAAAGTTTCGATTAAAATGGATTAATGAAAAAATAGATTTCCAGTTTGAAATTTGTAATAAAGATAAATAATTAAAATGGTAATGTATAAAAATAATGCAAAGTTTAATGTAACACTAATGATGGAAAAGTAATAATTTTTGAATCCGTCATAATAATTGGTACAGTTGGGGGTTAAAATTTGTAACTGATTATTTTTAAACTCTAACCTTTCTATCCAATTTGTATCAAAAATAGATCGATTTGGATAATGATACAAAATTTTAAAAAATTTACTTGCATTTTCATTTCCATTTATTCGTTCCATCCAACTAATTGTACTATTGTTAATTAATCCAATTTTCATAAATTTACAATATTTACTTAGAGTGACGTCTGTTTTATTAGAAAAACATATTTCACACTGTGTTACGCCAGGGGGATGATGAACATAAAAAACATTTTGGAAAATAAAATAAAGAAGAATAAATTGAGATCTACTGATAGTCATTAAAACAAATTAATAATTATATTCCAAATTTATTAACATTAAGCAGATACTTTCACCACGAAAGCAAAAGCAGTTGTAAAAAAATAACAATAAAATACTTAATTTAAATATATGTAAAAGTTCATAAATAAGGATATTAATAATACTATATAAAATGTGTAGCTTGAAGACTTATTTTGAATGGTTACAATTATTCGATTCCTATTTTTCCATAAACAGTTATTTAAATCACAATTCCTAGCAAATTTCTTATGCTCCACAATAGGATCATCATAACTTAACCAATCAAAAATTTCAATACCACAATAAAAACATTTACAAATATCATTGATTGAAGTATAGTAAAAGCCAGCTCCAGCTAACACTTCTGGTCTCAATTTTCCTTTCCATTTTTTAAAAGTGGAAAGTCGTTTTTCATATGTTTTAAAATAACTGTTATCAATTTCTTTGTCAAAAGTTTGTATGCACATTTTGTGAAAGACTTATGAAGACTAACTTTGGTTTCAAAAACAACAAATTTAAATACCTTATAATATCTACATAAATATATCTAAATCTTCATGTTCTGCATTCCATTGATACAAAGCAATATCTTGGTGTCCCCAAGCTAATGTATTAAAACTATAGGGAATTTTATACCGCTTATCATCTTCGGAACTCAAAGCCAATTTATTAATTAACTCTGTAAAAATTGTATGTTGTCTAGATCGAAAAACATACATTGAACAAAAGGTTTTAGAATGATTTTCAACAACATCTTTATAATGAATAAAATCCAACTGCTTTTTAATTGCACTTTTTTTAACACCTTTTGCTTTTTTTGTTAAACTGTTTTCCGTTTTAATACAATATGCTTTTGCTCCAGTACCAAAGAAAGCAGTAATGGGTTCACCAGCATATTCATCTTTGAATTTTCCTATAACTGACTTTGTAATAGGCATTTCATGAATATTATTAAATTCATAATTAGATGTGTCAAATTTGTGAATATTTTTTATCATGTCAGAATAAATATTTGGAGTTGTGACTTCTAAAATGAACGAATCGGTATCGGTGTATAAAAGTGAAATATTTTCCTGATAAAGAGGTTTTAAAAAATTATAAAAGAAATCATACATGACAGTTTTAGATATATCTAATATTGAGAAGCCTACATATATTGGTTTATTGTAAGTAACTTGAATCTTTTGCATTTGAATAGCTACCAAGTTTTCAGAAAATATTGTTAAGTCCTTGAAATATGGTTTTGCAATTAAATTCTCAGCACCATCTTTTCTTCTATTTTTTTCCCACTCTGTAACAAGTCTTACGTCAATTCTCCTATCAACATTTTCCATAGTCTTGCCATAAATACTATTATTTGCCAACTTGTAAGTATTACGATCAAATTCATTCTTTGAATCATTTCTTAATCTTGAATTCAAGTCTATATATTTTTTCAACCAATCAGATTGAGAAAACTGTAAAACTCTATGAACTTTAGTTAACTTGAGTCCATGTTCCAAACATTGTTTTAATAATTGATAGTGAATAACATATTTTGATTTATCATTTAAATTGGGTATTAATTTTATGCATTTAGAATTTGGCGGTTTAAAGTTTTCTGGACAAAACGGAAAATCGTTATGATAGGAATGTAGACTTGTAGGATATTCTAAATCAACTTCTAAAACATATCCCTTATTAGATTTTTTAGAAATATTCATAATATTTAAATCATTGATTTCTTTATCTGTTAACCAAACAAAATCTCCCGTTGGAATGTGCTGTGACATTGCATAACCATACAAATTTGTTGCATCATAATAAATTATGTATTTAGTTGGCTTTAAAGGATCAAAATTTAAAAGAAATGGGTTATTAGCTTCAGATTTTCTACAAATGCAAGAGCTCACACCACCGCGAACGCTTTTTTTGAAAAAGTGTATCATATCTGGATCAGTTAACAATTCTAACTCTATTCCAGTATAACGCAAACACGCCTCCCAGGATAAACCTGGAAAAGTGTAAAAATGAGCTGGATCGAGCTTATATGTGGATAAACAAGTGCTTCTAAAATTTTCAAAAATATCTGCCAAAAGTAAAGTATCAGAGAGTAAGTAAACGTCGGAGTATTGACCAAGAGATTCACATTTAAACAATTGCCAAACCTTTACAGCTCTTTGGTATTCTGCATCACTGATGTGCTCATCCGTTAAAGTATTATAAAATTGGTCTTTCTGAGGTAAATTTGTTTCTTCTAATTTTAAATAATCATCAATATAACTGTAAGGAAATACACCTTTTTGCCGAATAAGTTTAAATCTTTCTTCATCATTGAAAATTTTTTTTATTTCCTTACATTGTTCATCTTTTAAGCTTTCAGAGAGTTTTGATAAAGAATGGGATAGAAATTGAAAAGAATCAATAAACCTTAATGATATATTTTTTTTCTTAGCCTTTTGTGTCTTTTTATCAAAATAGTTATCCACATGAATAAGCTTTTCAAATGAAATATATTTTTCCTTGTTTTGTGCGATAACTGTTAGTTGTTCTTTGTTTAAGCATAATTTTTTAAGAAATAGATGAGAATCATAATTACGCAAATTATGCAATATAACTGGAATAAAGTTAGGTATTCTGTAATTTATGTTGCAGAGTGAATGAGCTGGACCTCTATAAAGACCGGTTATATGACAATGATCTGCAACCCTGTCATTTAAAAGAGGTTTATTACAAATATGACAAACTTTTTCATAGTTATGATAAATTTTGTCCAGTTCGTTCAAAGGGATCATTTTTTTAGGAGCCTTTAAATATTTATTGTATATGTTATACACATCTCTTTCTAAAGAATTTATAAATAATGTATCACAATTTTGACCTCTATATTTTTCAAATTTAGAATAATTATCGTCGAAGGAACATTTAATGTAATAGGCAAATGAATGTGGAATATGTTCATATTGTTTTAAGGTGTATGAAGTATTAGGATTTTTATCAACATTGTCATTATTTAAAGGCTTTAAAATGCATTCAAAATCTGCATACACCACGAAAGGAACTTTCATTTGTTTATGATAATTTACAAATTTGAAAATATTATCATATGAATAGTTTCCAAACTTATCTTTTATTAATTCTTTAGAAGGTAGGTTAATTCGTAAATGATCACAATCATAGCTATTGTGTTGTAATAAATTTTCTTCTGTAGGGAAATATTGTAAACAACCATCGCAAATATATTTTTTTCCGTGATGTTTAGAAATTTGTGCAGAAACTAGTTTTGATAAATCTTTAATATAGCAATAATGAAAAGTTTTTTCATCATCATCACTTATTAACAATAAATTGACATGTTGATTTTTTTTATTCGATGAATAATAAAGTGGACCAATTACTTCATACCCCTTTTTAGGATTTATAATTTCTAATCCATATACATTAATAGAAATGTTATTTTTTTCTTCAAAAATCTTAATGTTCTTTAGCAACATTGGAAATTCTATACCTGACATATCCAAAACAGAAGAGTAGTGTGGGTAGGATGAAGTTTCAAAATCTAATCCGCGTGGTTGGTGAAGAGCAGACACAACTGCCCAGGCGAAGCAAAAGTTGTCATCATTCCTAATGTTGATCACAGCTTGACGTCTCTTGATCTCTTGAGGAAGTTCGATAAAAGATGAGGCTCTCAGCGGATTGTGCTTGTTAACATTAATTTCCAAATGAAGTAAATTCATCAAAGCCCATCCTGCAACGTAAAAATTAAAAAATTACTTTTTTTGTTGCTGTTGTAAAATCGAAAATAAATTCTTTACCTGAATCTCTTTCTGCAAATTCGTCAGCTTTCTGGTCAATAATGGTGCAGATTTGCTCTAACAGTTCTTTTTTCTGATATCCCTGGCAAATGACTTGGAACGGCGCATTAAAAGATTTGACATCATAGCTGTCGCTGCTGGGGTTAAAATAGAAACCGAACAGTTCCATATTTAGCTTGATACATTTATGTTTCTGCAGTTCTTGATCTATTAGATGTGCAATTTTGTATTCCAAATGTTGAAAATATTCTTTCACATTTATGAAGTTTTGGTGTGAGGAAATCCTATAAGATATTATTCGTTCCCTGAATGCTGACTTGATAATTTCAACACCTTCCTCCAAGCCTATTTTGGAATTGTTCTTGTGCACACTAGATCGAAGATGTCCACCCCATAGACTTTGGTTTATATTTTTCTTGCATTCTTTACAATATTTTACAATATTTGTAGAATCTATATAAATTAAGAAAAAAATATTTTACAAAATATTTTACAAAATATGACATGAAAAATAAAATGTTCTTACCTTTAACAAGCTTTGGTTTTTTCAACCAACTGTTGAGTTTTGTGGAATTTCCGTTAACATGTTTTTTAATATGTCGCAGTAAATTATCCTTTTTAGTAAAGACTTTATTACATGTTACACACTTATGCATTTCTGAAGTTTTCTGCATAATAATAATAATAATAAAATTAATATTGTGCAATTCTATTTAGTTATAGTCAAATTTTGAAAAAAGCAATTGCATTTTTGAAGTTCTTTGTATAATAATAAAATTAATATTGTGCATTTTTATTTAGTTATAGTCAAATTTTGAAAAAAGCAATAGAAATTAATTGACTTTATGAATCCATTTCTTCAAATGAGTCAACTAATTTGTCAAAGGCCTGTTTAACATAATTCACCGTACTTTCGTCTCCCTTTTTAATTGTGATCAAATTAGTTAAATTTTGAATAGCGAAACCCAGACACTTAAGGTTTGCTATTTGTTTTTTATTTTTTTTATTAATTTTAAATTTTTTTTTAATGATAAATGATGGTTTCGAAATTGAATTTTGTTCAACTGGTGAATTATTAGGAGAAATATCCGAAGTCAAATTTGCATCAATTTGTTTTTCTTGCGGATCAGAATTTACAATAGCATATGGTGAATTAATAGAAGATATAGCCGAACTTAAATTTTGATCAATTTGTTTTTCTTGCGAATCAGAATTTACAATATCATATGGTGAATTAGTAGGACAAATAGCCAAACTTAAATTTTGATCAATTTGTTCTTCTTCCGAATCAGAATTTTCACTAAACAAAAAGGGAGAGCAAATTGGTCTCGGAGAATTAATTGGCGATTTTAATGTTAAATAATTTGGATTAGATTTTTGAAAACAAACAATATCCTCACAGCTAGAATTTTCAGTTTCGTCAATGTCATTCAGTTCTTCAAGAGTTTGTTTAGTTTTTGTTGTAATTAAGTCCGTTTTGTTGTCAATGTCATTAAGATCGTCAAGAGTTTGTTGTTGAGTAGGTGTAAATAAATATTTTTCGTTGTTGTGTTTGTTGGCATTATTCTGAACTTGGCTATTATAAATAATTTCATTCAAGTCCTGAATAGTTTGTTGTTGACTAGTTGTAAATACGTCTGTTTCATTGTTTTGTTGGTTTGCAAAATTCTGCATTTGAGTACATGTGTATAAGTCAAAGTCATTGTCAATTATTTTGCTACTCGATGCCAAAAAATTGTCCATTATGAAAAAAATCGTAATAACAAATAAAAATGCCACAAATGTACATAAAAATGTCACCAATATATATAAGAATTAAATCTTGCCAAATAAAAATGTTAGAAATAAAAATAAAAATTTACCAAATAGACACAATGTAAACACCAGAAAACTCGCGAGCTCTGCACAGTGTGAATGCAGAAATCAATTGCATTCGTCTCTTCGCTGAGGCGATTTTATATGCAAAAGTTAATCACATGTGTCCTACTTAAAGTTGAACGACAATCTCTAAAAACCACTTTCCCAAGCCGATCAACAACCTTACCCCCCTCCCCCCCCCCCCCGACCCCTGAATTTCCGAGACTAAAATCCCGGTTCCCCAATTTCGGGCTACCCTCTTCAGGTTAAGTTAAGTTAGGTTAGGTTATGTTAGGTTAGGTTAGGTTAGGTTAGGTTAGGTTAGGTTAGATTAAAAAAAAAGAAAAGAAAAAAGGAGAAGGAAAGAAAAAGAAGAAGGAAGGAAAAAGGAGAAGGAAGGAAAAAGGAGAAGGAAGGAAAACGGAGAAACATATAAAAAAGAGAAAGAAGGAAGGGAGAGAAAGAAGATAAGGTGAGAGTGAGGGGGGTTGGCGGAGCGGGGAGGGGGGCGAAGCCCCCCTTGGCCCCCCCCCCCCCCCCCCCCCCCCCCCCCCCCCCCCCCCCCCCCCCCCCCCCCCCGAGGAAACTGCCCCGCCAAAAACCAACAAAAAAAAAAAACTTAAGTATTGCAGGTAGTAAAAGTGGTGGTTGATGGGATATATACTTAAGAACATCCACTCGACGATCATACAGTATCATTCGCTGTAATATCAGTTGTCGATATTATTTTATAAGTTATAACCAAAATTGTTTTTTATCAAATATATCTATCTAAATCTAAAGCTCCTAACGATGGCAGAAAATATGATTGGAAACGCTGACCAAATTGAAGAAAATAATGTGGAGAACGCCGCTCAAATTGAAGAAAGAAAAGAAATTTTTATTAACTTGGAAGGCGATTCCATCACTTATAAACATTCATTTTTGGACAAATCATCTAGGCTTGTTAGAAGATCATTCTTATGTAACATCGACATTAATTATATTGAGGAGGAAGAAGAAGAGATGGAGGAAGATGATCAGGAAATTGACGAAGGAGTGGACATGGATGGACAACTACTAAATTTAGGAACCGAGGCTGACGTAAAAGTAAGCAAGTTTAGGGCTAGTGAATTATTTAATAATTTTGAAGAAAAAGATGTATGTGTTATACAAAGCTACTCTAAAATTGAAAGTCGAAGACTAGGAACATTTGCTATTTGCCTTCCTTGTAGTGCAATTCACATGAGATATTTACGGAGAGGGGAGTCCGATCATGTGAGCTGCCACTACAAAAGAGCCTATGTTGTTAGTGCTTCTGATTTACATTGTGCTATTTGTAGGATACATCTTTTTCTACTAATTCCTGAACATGCTTGCTTTTACTGCAACAAAAATGAAAAAAAAGAGATAGAAAATTATGTTGTTAAATATTAATAATAAACATAGTTTGTAAAGGTGATGGGTAGATTATTTCAACAATATTAATTTTAAATATAGGTTATAAACGTAATGGGTAGATTATATCAAAAATATTAATTTTAAACATAAATTGTAAAGATAATAAGTAGAATATGTCAACAATATTAATTTTAAAAAATGTCAACTGTTACTATAAGCGGTTATATATTTTCATTGCTATATGCAAAATACTTCTTTTTATTCTAACATCTGACACTGTATTTGTAAATGAAATAGCTAATCATATGTAAAAAAAGTGTCGATTATGTCAACTGCCACTAGAAGCACTCATATATTAGCATAACATTTTGTTAACGCTTGTTTCTGTATTCAATTGAGTTTTCTCTTACTTGATGCAAATTATATTAATATTATTAGTATAATTAAAAAGTAGTAGATTAGGCTATGCCGGTCCGACAATCAAAACCTTCATTTTTACATGTAAATTCCCATAAGAAAATTTAAGCTTCCATTTGCAAAAGTGGTGCCATTTTAGGGCGTGGCACTTTTTGTGTAAACCCATAACAATTGTTTTGTTATGTAATGTGAAAATTAGTATGTATTAAAAAACTTGTTAGATCATTGTTGTCGTTTCAATATAGGAAAAGGAAAAAATGTGTGTCAATTATTATATATATTTACATTTACTTTTTTTACAAAATTATTTGTTACCAGAGTTTTCACAAACACAAATTATAAAAAATATTATCCTCTTTTTAAAATTACAACAAAATGATGTCTAATTACATCTTTGAAGATTTGTACCAAATAGTAATATCTAGTGCGACATACAGGACAATTGTTTACCATTATAGAACAACCATTTTCATCATTCCATCTTAAAATACATTTTAAACAAAAAATGTGGGAACATGTATTTGGTCTACATGAATCATAATATTCGATTATTTCAAAACAAATAGCACAAAACACTTTTTTCTCTTCACTCTCAGTTTTATTCAAATTTTTTAAAACAATCCCATTATTTTCTTCTCGAACTAATGGTATATTTTCTTCTTGAACTCCTGGTATAATTTCTTCGAGGCTAATTGTCTGAAGCGGAATGGATCGATTTCTTTCTCCAACTGATTCACTCATTTTATTTTAATATTATTATTAATAGATTTATTCAACAGATTTTTTTCTTTTAACAGTCACTCGTACCTTAACATACTAAAATGATCTTGATGCACCTATTTATAAGACTTAAGAATGCAAAATCAAATGTGGGAGAACAAAGAGAAAAAATTAAAAAATATGATGCGAATGAGAATAAAAGGGGAGGAAGTTAAGAATGAGGGACATGAGAGAGAGGAAGAGGAGGAGGAGGAGGCGCTCCCCTATTATAACTACTGACGCAGACAGAGGTTGTCAGTGTAATGTAAATTTCGATTTTTTTCTGCGGCATATTACTCTTTGTAGACTGAAATTAATAATAATTTGATTAATTTACCTTTTAGCTGATCCAATTTTCTTATATTAATTTTTAAAATAGATTAATTCAGTCATATTTTGCGAAAAACTAACGATACTATGTGTGCGCCCGTTTAAACCTTTATAAATCTTGCATGAATATGGCGGGTGGGCGTCTATTATCGCCATTGTCCTTATAAAGTCACTGTAGACCGAATCTTGTACCAGCGCTTCTTATCTCCGGAACCTCAAGTACAAGAGATAATAGTTTCCTTGTAATAAATAATTACTGTAATTCTTACTTCTAAGTTGCCACTGAAGAATAAAGGCTGGTAATAGCTGCAACGACTCGTGTTACTTTATAGTAATACCTTAAAGCAGTACATTTGGACGTAATGTAGTAGTCGCTGCAAGGTTCAGGAAGGTTCCGATACTCAAAAGTCGTAATTTAGTAAACAGGTTAGAAGCATTAACTTTGAAAAATTACTATTATGTCACTGAAAAGTGACATGATTGAGTCTGTATGTTGTCCTCATTGTTTGTCCTTCTACAAATAGGTGGAGTGGTGGAATTCAAAAGGAGTTCCATGGCCGCTGTCGGAGTGGAGCAAATCGCTCCTGTAAGTGACCAGCAAGCCTGTCTCTGCAGTCCACTTAGCTTAGCTTGGGCAAAACTTTGTTGTCCCTTGCACCACCAGGCTACAGAACCATAGGCTATCATTGGTCTTATGACCGCTAGGTACAGCGAATATAGCTGTTTTGGTTTCATACCCCATAACCTCCCGCAGATTTTAAGGTAGGTCTACATTCACACTTACTCACATCTACTTTGTTGTTTTTTGCTCGTAACTAAAATTAGTTTGGCCAATCGAGTATCACTCGGTATAAGATAAAAAGCCTCAAGTAAGAGTTTACTACATGTATTTGCAAAGTTCTTGAGAGTTCCGTTTCTATGATGCAAATTTCATGTAGAGGGTGTCCCATTTCACCAGTGGCGTGCGCTGAAATTTTAAGAAAGAGAAGCAATTTTTAAAAACTTACTTATTTGTAATGTAAGTCGATTCTTCAAAAATTTTTTGCAAATTCTTCAATGACGTCATCATAAAAACGTCGATGCTCCGACATATTTTGGAGAAGTTTATTTTCAATGGACAACAGCGATGTATGCGAAAGTCTCTCCTGCCCCGAAATTTTTTATACGTTTAAGTGTTGAAAAATTGCGTTCTACTGATGAACTTGTGGCCCGTATTGTCAATACTAATTCACACAATTTCGACACTTCGGTGTAGGCATCTTCCAGCTTCTTGTCTTTTAAAAACTGCATTAGTTCCTTAGCGTTATTTTTTGCACTAATGTCGTCAGTTTCGTAAATCACTTTTAGTTCAGATCGCAGTAACACTCGGTCGAAGAACTGGCCATATTGAAGAAGAAGAGATTTAAACGCATCTTCTGGAAAAGTTTTTCCTTTAAATGCATCAAAATTGCAGAGCTTGAGGAATTTAAAATCATTTAAACCGTTAAATCTATAGTTTATTTGTTGCTGAATTTTATTTCATAAAAGAGGCGCCTGTATGATGTTTGAACATCTCCCACCTTGTCTGTTCGAAGATGCTTGGCTTGTGGCTCTATATTTAACGTCATCGTTTTCCCCCAAAATAGGTCAAAGTCATTTTTTGGCTTAACATGGACTTAAAATCATCTACTTTTTTTAGGCAAAAAACAATATCATTTGTTTTAGTTTGTAATATATTAAAAACATTGTCCGAGAATGGAAATACTTCTGAAAATATTTTCAACAAGTAATTAAAATTAAAATCTCGTTTCAAACAGTCCAAAAACCCCCTCGAACTATTTGTTGCTTCTGAGTCCCACTTTCATTATTTTCTATTACATTCTCAAATAGTTCAATCAGTGATTCACGATTTTCAGATACTGTTAACATAAGTCTTCCATTATAGTTCCACCTAGTAGGAGCTACTTTGGGCAATCGTTTGTGGACAACGGAGTCCAAAGTTTTTGTACGTTTTGTTGACTTGAAAAAAAAAACAGCCATGCCACTTAAAGTAACGAAAAATACTTTACACTCTTTAATGTGATTGATGGACTGGGATAAAACTAAATTTAATTTATGAGCAAAACAATGGACAAACACAGCACTTAGGAAAGTTTCTCGAACTTTAGCTTGCAGACTCCCAAATTGTCCTGCCATCACTGCAGCTCCATCATAGCTTTGAGCAATTAATTTTTTCTCTCCATTAATTTCTTTAGTAACGTTACAAACTACGATATATAATGCATTTGCTGTACGATTTTCGGACACATTCTTAAAACCTAAAAATCACTCTTGAATACTTCCGTCTGTTTTAACGTAGCGTATTACTATAGAGAATTGGCTAAAATTAGTGATATCAGTTGTTTCGTCCAGAACAATAGCAATGAACCGCGCCTCGCCAATCTCTTGCTTAATTCTTTTTAGAATAATGGTTGCAATAGCGGAAATTAAATCATTCTGGATTCGATTCGACGTTCCGTGAAAATCGCTAGACTTCTCTAAATGATTTTTTAAGCAATCATCATATTTAGCCATTAAACTAAGTAAATCTTGAAAATTTCCTCTATTTGAAGAAACCCTTGTTTCGTCATGACCTCTAAATCCCAATTCATGCTGTCCGAGAAAACAAACAACATCGATAAGTCTTCTTAATATTTGCCTATTTTTTTCGACTGTTCATAGTATCGGCGGTGACTAATTTCCAACTGTTTATTAAGGGCGTGTTCGATGCTGGTTTTTCCAAAGACTTTTTCTTTTATAACGGCCTGCAAATGCGCTTTGGACATAATGTGTCTGTTTACTTTATTTATTTTTTAGCTTTATGGAAATTGCTTAAATCGGAAAAAGCAGTTTTATTTCAGAGACCATTTTCATTTTCAAAAAGTAAACATGGCCAACAAAATAATTTACTTATATGTTCACACCTTGTTAGCCATTTAAATTGTTCGTATTGTTTTTCCGAATAAAGATGTCTAATACAGTTTTTCGTTTTTGTGGTTAAATTTTTTATAGGCGGTTTTGCCCTTTGGAAATTATTTGAAGCTTATCAGAGAAGTTTAATGTTGAAAATTTCTTTATTATTAAGACACACACTCTTCTTACTAAATTCTCCAACATTTTCAACGTTATTACCGACAGCCGAAGTTGACGGTATTTGCATATCCACGTCCGTATTATTGCCGTTCATATCGCACCATGCACGAGGCGACGTACGTATCATACAAGACACGGATAGCCGTTCAAACAAAGAACCTACTCCAACGATAGCTTCCGCCACCACTTAAAGCACGCGACTGAAATGCAAAAATTGCAAACAGCCTGTGGAAAGTTCAATAACCTCTGGCTCGATTCACAGGAAATCAAGCATACAAGACTTGGCTGCAGAGAAGCTAGCGGCTCGCATAGGTTCTATTCGATATTCTATTGTGGCTGGGTCGGAGTAAAGGCCGCATTTATTATGAGCTTGATAATTAAGATAATATTTTAGCATTTTTAATATAAACTAAATTAATGGTTTCCTATTTCAAATATTACATTTTAGATGATGTTTTGTATTTTTTTTGGGGAAGCACTGCTTCTCTTGCTTTCATGGACTGCACGCCCCTGCCCATTTACGATAATTTATAGCAGGGAATCTCAGCTATTATTGAACATAGAGGGATGCCGTTTTCGCGACGTTGTGCTACTTTTTCGTGAAACGAATGATGCTGTGGAAAAATTTTCCAAGGCTTTTTTTGTTTTCGAAATAAAGGGCGAAATTGTAAATTACGGAATTCAACTAAACTGCTGGACGTAATAGGGAAGTAGTAGAAATAATAGTCAACAGAAAGCGCGATATTTTGCGTATTTTAAAAATGATTATCATAACTTTAGCACTAGCTGAAAATATCATATAAAAGTATATTAAAATAAATTGCTTCCATGTTTTTATATAGCTTAGTACGTAGTAATCTTAAGGTGACTCAAAAATCCTATATCCCTAATATTTCTTGCTTTTACTCGTAAACATACTCTCACGAAGCGTAAAATGCAAATTAAGGATTTGCTGTGTTTGCTAAATTAATATTGGAGTTTCTACAGCTATTACGAAAAATAAACATAACCGAATTTCGAGAACGTATAAACTCAATTGGTCAGGTAGACGAAATGCAGTGTAAGCTGCAAACAGTGGAAACAGAATGAATAGTAATTTACCATCTCCGTTTTGGTACACATGGCGTTTATATTTTCAGCGGGATGTTTGGGTTTTATACTAATACAGGTGTTTCAAACCGCAGCATAAAACGGGAGCTTATTTCTGTCGTAAAAACAATGTAAAAAATGTTGCGTTAGATGTGGATGTGGGGAGCTATCACCCTTAAACATGTAAATAAAAATAACATGTTTTATTTATTTATTACAACAACCAGGGATGAACAATTTCAGCAGTATTTTTACGTTAACCATGTATTTATTTTACGCAGAGTTTAATGATATAATTATTATCAGTGATACCTACAGGTTAATTTAAAAATAATTTGTTGCTTAGAACTCTACAGTACAACACAAAACACAGTTATTAATTCATAATTTCAACTGGTCAGCCCCTTTACTTGGCTTAAACTGGTCAGCTCTTTACACAGTGTAAACTTTGAAAAGATGCTATGATTTATATTGTATTGCATTATTTGAAAATATTACATATTACTTTCAAGTTTATTCAAAGCCAGCCAGGCCGTGGCGTAAAGCTTTGGGTTTACACCGGAGTTGGTCTGAGGGCTGGGTTCGAATCCTAGGTGAGTACACGATTTTTTAAGTTTGCAGCTAATATTAGTGGTTACTAATCCAACAGGGAAGAGTGTAAAATTAATTTTACTTTTCACGCTGCCGTTCAGGCCAGTAACAAATCCGGGGGGAACCCGGTAGTTTGGGGGTAAAGTCATACTCGTCGTTATCATATACCCTCTCAGATGGAGGGGATGGCTGAGGTTCAGACTCCTCAATAAACTGAAGGGCCCGTCTGGATGACATTCCCCAGACGTAAAAATTTCTTTCCCCATCCTCGAAGGGTGATTCTGATCCCCCTTTCCCAGCAACCTTCCATCTTCCCTATATGTTACGTCTAAACAAAAAAGTGAAGCGCTAAATAGCCATTAGATGCTGGTTGCGCTTCCCCTAAATTCTCTCTCTCTCCCCAAGTTTATCAAAAAGTTTTGATAGGATATTAAGTAATCAAATGTACTCATTTTTCGTTGATAATAAAATAATACGTGATAGTCAATGTGTATTCAGAAGCAATTTTAGCACTGAGGTAGCTCTGACAAATGTTTTTGACAATATAATACGTGCAACTGATTATTTATTGATTCTTGATTCCTTATTCTGTGTTAATCCTGTTAGATTTTTCTAAAGCTTTTGACACCTTAAACCATAAACTTATCGTATCTAAATTAAAATATTACTGTTTTAATGAAAAGTCTTTCAATTCTATTCAATCATTCCTAACAGATAGATATCGAAAAATATATTCAGATAACAGGTTTTCCGCGCAGATTCTCTCTGGGGTTCTTTAAGACTCAATATTAGGCCCTTTGATTTTCTAGATTTATACCTCTGATGTTCTTCAAACTATGGTTAACTGCAGGATCCAGATGAATGCCGATGACACACCGGTTTATTTTGCTTTGATGGAGACGCCCAGTAGGGCCAGGCAATAATTTATAATGAGCTCTCAAATTTTACCAACTTTTTTACCAAATCATACTGATTACTGTTTGGTAACAAGAATAACGTTGGATAGTTGCGTAATCATATTAATATTAATATCAGCGGTACTAGGCTTCCTGTGGTTGTTTCAGTGAAGAATTTTGGAATTTTGGTTATCAGTGATCTTAGAATTAAAGAACATCTTAAAAAAATTGCCCAAAAAGCATTTTTTCTTTAAAAATACTATATAATAATATACAAATATTACCTTTAAACTTAAAAAAATCTTTCTGTGAGTCCTTAGTCCTATACAACTTCAACTATTGCGATTTTGTATATAGTTTTTGTTTGGTTGCTATGAGTAAAGCTAGAATACAAAAAGTACAGAACTCCTGTATACGCTTTATTTTCGGGCTAAGGAAATTTGATCATCTGTCTCATAGACTTCACGGATCTAACTGACTAAATATGGGATCCATCTGCATTTTTGTAATTTTATTATTATGATTACCAATGATCTTAATTATCCTGCTTCCATTAGAGACCACCTTGTCTTTAATTAGATTAACTTTTTATTTAAATATAAATAAAATATATGTTTTAGATAATCAAGGTTTAGATAGTTTAATATGCAAAAATTTTGTTCACTTGTATAACACATATTTGTTTTTCTTCTTAACTTTTTTTTGACACCTGTGTGCTTTTTCATTTTTCATTTTAATTTTTTTCTAATTAAATTCTATATACATAAGTACGTATATAAGGCACAATAGAAATATTCTTAATTTATGGAACAGTGTCTTAGCCTAATTTATTAACTTAAATAATTTTAATAATGCTATAATTAATAATTTGGTTCCTTAAAATTACTGGTGGTTCTCTGGTTCAGTAGAGTAGCTACTGTGCTAGACTGCGAGACTTTCCGCAACTAAATTCTTAAAATAAAATGCATGTACTTATTTTGTTTGTAATAATTTTGTATTGTTTTGTTTCGATATACGTAAGGAACTTGTATTTTATGAACATGAATGAATCTGTATTTTAGATATTTCATTATCTAGTAAACTTAGCCATGTTGTCCGTTATAAGTAAAACTGGAAACTTCATGAAACTACTAGAACAAATTATAAAAGTTTAACAAATCTTTCCCACTGACGAACACAATTTAATATCCGACTTGATGCATGTACTCACTTTTGCAATGGAAATTCGAAAATATAATGCAGCGAAGTCCTTTTGCTATACATTATTCATGCCTTCTCGCGTTTACGAAGCTATAATATTTCATGCATGTCCTTTTAAAGTACTGCGCTTAGACAGCTAAATATTCTGAACACGTGTGCTATCAGTGGCAATCATAGATGATGACATTCGGCCACGCCGGAAGTGTATAACCGGTCTTCTTAGAATTCACTCGACACACTTGCGGAGTCAGTATATGTTTTATAGAGTGGCAACAGATCCCACTTGACTAATTTTGATGAAGAAATTAATTGTAATCGTGAAAAAAATCACCCTTCGATATTTTTTCAGATTTTTAGCTTTCGAGTCTCTAGATGCCGAAAAACATGTTTTCTCAATTTCGTCGGTCTGTTTGTTCGCGGCAACAAACATGGCGGCTTAGTGAAATGTTAAAAAAATATTATTAAAAAACTACTCATTCAATTTATCTCAACTTTTGCAGAAACATTAAGTACTATGTTGGAATCAACTGGTAACATTTTAATCCAAGATGGTGGAACAAAATGGCGGCCAAATAAAATGATTGTAATTGTGAAACAAATCATTCTCTCAGGTTTTACATATTTTAGCGTCCCTAGATGCCAAAAAATATGAATTATCAATTCAGGTCGGCCCACCTCTGTCTGTTTGTCTGTCAGTTCGCGGCAGAGCTTAAAAACTAACCCGATTGAATTCAAATTTTTACCAAAAATTAAGTCATATGGAGATGATCTGGTAATATTTTGGAAAAAATCTAGTGTGACAAAACAAATTAGGGACCTAGTGAAATATTAAAAAAATTATTATGAAAAACTACTGATCCAGTTTATTTCAAATTTTGCACAAACAACGAGTATTATGTTGGAATCAACTTGTAAATTTACGACTCCTAACTATTTAAAAATGCCGCCTACTTAATGGATTAATTTCATATTGTGTACCATAACTAATGTGGCATAGGGCTCAACTAGTGAAACTGTGTTACTAATTCAAGATGGCGGAACAAAATTGCAGCCAAACAAAATTTTTGCAGTCGTGAAAAAATTACTCTCTCAATTACTCTCTTACATATTTTCACGTTTTAGATGCCAAAAAAACATGTTTTATCAATTCGGTTCAGCCATAGCTTAAATACTACCTACCCTGAGTTCAAATTTCGATAAAAAATTAAGAGTCATTTGGAGATGATCTGGTAATATTTTGGTAAACATTATTAAGTTTATAGTGTTTTCGTTAACGATTCTCTTGTTGTTATGTTATATTTGGGGTTAGGATCCACTAAAGAAACAAAATACTTTTTAAAATTGTCGATGTTTAACAAACTTTATTGATGCGTCCTCAGTACACATAGATTCTATATCCTGGATGAAACCCATATTATCAGTCTTTCGCTATCCCGTTGGTCCGCAGGTAAAGACTGATAGTATAAGTTTCAATTTAAAATGGCGACCAAATAGATTTAAAAAAAAACAACCTAAAAAATCTTGTTCAATTGGGTTTAAATTTTGTAAAAAAATTCGATGTGAAAATGGGATAAACTAGTAAAAATTCAACATGACGTAGCAAAATGGCGATGTCCGTCAATAAAAAAACTACTTAAGGTAAATGTACCTTTCACCGACCACCTAACCTTTTTCCTCAGAGAAAGGTTAATATTAAGGTTTGTAAGTAAATACTCAATTTTCCAATATTTTTTAAAATGTTTTTAAAAACTAGACAGTAAGAAATAATAGAAAAATTGATCTTTTTATTAAAAATTAAATATTTTTTTTATCTGAAATTGATATGTACACTTTACCGACCCTTCCTGGTGATGTTCTTATTACCGACTGCCATTTTTTTATGCAGAATATCACTGATACCTTGATTTTTTTAGTTATTTTTATGTAGTTTTTGTAGTTTGTGTTAGTATAATACAAGATATTATAATAAATCACTTTATAAAGAAAAAATAACGTAAAAAAAGGATTTAACATTCAAGTCGTATCTAAGTAAAAAAAAACATAACTCATAACTATGTTCCTTTGGAAACAAACTGTTTTCTTATTCTCTCCAGCTGGATTTATTTTGCGTACAATTTTATTTGAACTGTTTGAAAGTATATTATCATTCTCGGGCTACTTCCATTTTATACCACTCCTTGTCATTGTTTTTACAACTATACCAATTGAACTTGAATCAAGGCTCAAACCAGGAATATATTCTTCTTCATATATTACAATGGCATGCTTTACCTTGCTAGCAGTCTCATTTATCTTACTATTTGTGCAATTATTATTTATCGACATATTTGGTTTAGAATTGTCAGCTTGTATCACTTTCTTCGTTTGTTTCTTTAGTTGTTCTTTTTCTCTTATTTTCCTTTTTTTCTGCCCTCTCTGATTTTTCTTCTTTCCTTTTTTTTCTCTGCATCTATCTTTTTCTAATATTCTATATATTCTTCCGATGTAGCAACTTTAAGTGTTATTTTTTTCGAGATCCATTAAGAGTACATTGGTGATCGCTAACAGTATTGCCTTTAACAGATAATTCTTTTGGATACAGAGACAAATCTTTTTTGGCAAGGTTTGGAGAAACGGTAACTGGGGAATTAGAGAGAGTATAACTATAACTTTTTTACGGGATCTTAGAGCTAAAAATAGTTATTTAAGTAGACTAAAAATAGTATGTTTCTATAAAATATTACTTGATTCAGCAGGATTATGAATCCATGCTTTAACATCCGTTTGTCCAACTGGTTCGATACACAAAATTTCAATTTTTCCTTGATTTTGTGGCGTAGATACCGTTAGATCAGGATCATCGATTAACTCTTCGTTTTCCATGTCCATCCATACATTTTCGGAATAATTCAAACCTTGATCTAAGGAATCGACATCGAGAAGTGGTAAATTATTGGTTAGCGTAGTGTCGCGCGCAGTAATAACATCATCATTTGGAACAGTAGCTGATGTGCCTCTTTTCTTTACTAAAAATAGAATAAACTCTTGTTTTCTATTGGACCAGTCCAAATTCTTTAAGTTTCCTTTGTGATAAATTAATGGATGAATCTGATGCACAATCAGTTGAATTTTGTTTTGGCATATTGTTTGTGGCTACTGTAAGATATAATTTAGAATTATCAATATTATTTGTTTCAAACTGGAATAAGTCCGAAACCCCTATTAATTTTCAAAAGACCTATACATTACCAAAAGTTTTGTGCCAAATTTCGACCATTTATGATGATAAATAAATGTTAATCTACTAAAACTTTGTTCTATTTATGAATGTATTACCAACAAAGGTTAACTTTATATCGGGCATTATTTTAGCACCAGGTCAAAAATAAGCCTTTTAAGATAGTGTAACTTCTTTAAACCCGTTGTTAACTTACCATCATCAATATTGCTAACTGCACCCTTATCTTCTTACAGCGAGAGTTTAAAAAAACACGTCCATATTATTCAAATTGTGTTATTAAATAAATTAAAAATAGAGGACAAACCCTTTTTATTTAAAATCATATTTAAATCATCTCTATTTTACCCTTCCTGAAGAAAATTAGGAAAATCGAAGTGCGACGAAACTCCCAACGGAAGACAGATTTTCCGTATTCCTGTTTACAGTGGCATTATTCAAACCCGCTGGGAAAAATTTTCGAAACCATTCTATCCGTCCAAACAAAATTAATTCTCTAGAGGTTTGACATTACGGTATTGACAAAATGCTTAGAAGTATTGTGAATGATAATGTTTAAATTTAAGACATGCAATTAGTCCGTGATTTTTTATAATGTATCATTTTTAGAGCTTTAGAGCAAAAAAAAATGTATTTGAAAATTTTTTGTCTTAGAAAAGAAAATTAGGTTTTGTGCTATGAAAAAGAACCGGCGTAGGTTATATAATTTTAGGTAAAAAGAGTGCACAAAGCCCACCTTATTAAGCTGTAGGTCCAGTTTGGTTAGTAATTAACACACATATCTCAACACGTGTGTTGATATAACATATTGTATAAAAAGTTTTAAAAACTGCTTGGTGTCATATGAATGAGAAAAAAGTTTTTAAGTGTATTATACATTATATTTTTTATCGAGCGAGGGAATCAAGGTATAAAAAGCAGCCTGATTTACAGAGACAGGAAAATAAAAGAAAGTAAATTTTGCTTTTTATAAGTAAGAGAAGCTAAATACATCATTTTGGTCCTTCCATATGAGTGAGTTGGCATGGCGAGGTGGATAAGGAGTAATGGCACAAAAATGTTTCTTTAAAAAAGAACTCAATAGTATTTCCAAAAAAAATGGGAATAAATTGAATACAATCCAATTTTAACGAAAGCGACTCAAGGCGGATCTAAACAATGTGCTTCTTCCAAGTGGCTAGCGATCAACAGAAACAATCCGGAGCTTTGCACAGTCAGACAATTTTCCTTGTTTAAAGCAAAACGTGAAGATATTAAAAACGAAAGACTCTTTCTAACTGTCAATGAGTAGTGGAAAAGGTAGAAGAACACCCCTATTGGCAAGAATGAAATGGGAACGTTGACCACAAAGCAAGCTGAAAAAGCTGGATTGGATGTTAGGAAATCGCGAATCATTCATTCAGCAGTAAAATTGGCTAAAAGCGGATTTTCCAAGCAAAAACTCCTAAAAATTACAAGACACGCCAACTCCAACTCAATCGTGACATACCTTAAAATGGCCCATGAACATCATCGAACAATTATAGATGAGATAAGAAGTTGAGAAATTTACACTAGCTTACTACATAAAGCACCTTCCACGTCAAGTAATTGTACTTATAATGACAGAGCAAGTAATTCAAACGAACCTTGTCAATACATAATAGATTATAACCTAACTAGCTGGCCCGGCAGACCTTGTTCTGTCTTTCCCGTTAGATGGCGCGATGAGTTTCTAGTGGAATTATAACGATATGTGGCGCATTCACCACATCATCCAGAAATGTTATTGAAGGAAAACATATTGATTTGATAGAAAAAATATGCAATAAAATAATACAAAAATTATTTTATTGGTGCAGTACAACTCTCTCACGAACTTGCTGAAAAATCTGGCGTAGTGTTTTAAATATATAGATAATTGTAATATAAATGGCAACAAATAAAATTTGATATTGTTAATTAAATATAATTTATAGTATATTGTTTCTTTTTATTCCAGAAATGTTCAAACCAATATCACGAATTGGGCTCTTTTTGCTATGAAAAAACGAATGAAAATAAGCTCGTAGAGTTTTCTGGTAACACGTTGTCCTTATGATATTACAAACGAAAAAAAAAACAATCCATAAACGAATTTAACTAGTAGACCATTGGCCGTCATGGACTAACAACATTCCATATACTACGAGTTTTGCTCGGCGAAAATGCCTTGATATAATCCATCTATTGAAAAGGCAAAGTTGGGTTCTATTTAGGAAGTCTTTTATTTTCCATTTGTTAAATTTTCTATTCGGAGTGTTATTGTTTGTTATCGCCTAAGCACCAATGGCGCAATTTTCTTTTGTATACTGAAGCTAAACATGCACTTACTATAACGAACCAACGTACACAACTCACAAAATCGTCATATTTTATCATGCATATTTTATAAACTATTCATATTTACGAATGTATAATGTTCTCCGCAGTTCTGTGGAGGACGCGTCCTCAAAATATGCTAAGCACGCTCCTTATAAGAAGCAATGGGAGATGATGGATCTTAGTTACATTGAAAGTATATCTGGCTTTTCTGTTTCGGGGTTTTTGTATTCCCTAGAGCACCTTTTAAAAAGGATTTTCATGTTAAATAAATATCTAAGGAGGAATAAAAATGGGTTCAAGATAAAATAATCTAATTGTATGCAATTGGATATACCTGAAAATAACCTGGTTATAAATCTTTCCTTTTACCTAGGATAGTCAAGCTGTCAACATGACTAATACAAATTTAGTTCTACACGTAATTATATAGTGGCACATTTAAGGAATTTAATTTCACTTGCAGACTATTCACCCTTGGTATAAAGAGTTTTACTATCAAACTGATTTTTCCGATACCGGGGGTGCGATTTTGCACTTACCATTTCGTTAGTTAACGAAAATTTTCTCCGTTCGGAGAGCTGTTCGGCATGACAATCGGATTTTCCGACGAACGAACCAGGTCGTTAAATACCAACCCACTACTAAAGCCGCCATTTTCCGAATCTGTCAGTTTTTGATAATATCTAAATTTACTGCCTTGGAGTTTCATTTCGTAAGATAAAAAATAGTTTTTATTACTTGAAAGCTAAGCCATGATATATTAGCATATGCATCATGCCGTAAATAACCAACAGATGCCAAAGTATTCAAGAAAACCATGAAAACATGGAACCTCCAAATAGGCAGCGAAGATACGAAACTCGTAAATCTTTCAAATTAAACAAGGTAAGCTAATCTGTTTAAAAAATATTATCTATGTCATATTATTACGAAACCTGTATATTTTAGTTATTAATGAATCATTATTTTTAATTCAGTGAATTCTTTCCTAATTTGATCATTTTGTTAGAAGTACGGGAAAACATAAAACGCTATCCTTAAAATGTACTTCTTTTGAAGAAATATTTAACAAAGTTGTGAATATTCTGTTTAAATATTAATTACATTATTTGCTATATGGTGCAAAATTCTATATTACGTATTTTATTTTTAAAAGAAAAGGGGACCTATGTTAATATCTATTCCATCTATTCTAATCCAGCACCGCGGCTGTTATGCAACCACATAAACATCATACATCTATCCGCCTTTGAAACGGGGCGCGCCTTCCACAGAAAAATAATATAATAATATAGGCGAAATGCGTTCCTCGGAAGAACAAAGCGTTTTAAACTTAGAGTAAGAATAAAAATCTTACTCTAGGTTGTAACTGCCCGTTGTTACTGGGGAATGGCCCTCCCTATTTTAAGAATAGGCAGTATTTTATTTAATTTTGGTCTCTCGTAACCTAGCCTAACTTTTAGTTCACAAATACACAGTAAGCAAGAAAGTCGAACAGCTGTTGGATCACTTGCGGAAACATAACAAACAGTGGTTTAATAATGGTGTATTTAAGTATTGCAAAATTAAACATAAATTCCAGTAACTAGGAACCAATTTAAGAATAATATTTTCTATTGATGGAAAGACTAAAGAAGCAAAGGGCAGTTGAATCTAAATTATCATAATACTGTTACAGGTTGGCATGAATTTGTATATTTTTAAGCAAATAGAATGTACTTGCTAAAATTATATTTTATTGTCTATGTAGAGGTCTATGTAAAACTTGTAAACAAAAGTATTCCTTAACAGGTATTATCAAAGAAAATTTATAGTGTAAGCTATTATTTTCTTTGGTATTATATATTTTCACTGTTGAGGACGAAATGAAATAATCTTTGTTTTTCTTTAAAAGAACTATAGTTGGAATTATATAATGTTATAATTATTAGAGAAGGGAAATAATTAGTTATATTATATTACACAGTATGTGGTGTAGGGCACATTTATTGATTATAGCAATATTTTTACTTTTTTGCAGAATATGACCCTAAAAAGAAGGGAATGATACAAGAAATGATGTCAAGTATTTGATACAGTATTTTCATTTACCTTTCACATACTTAATCAATATAAGGAAGAACAATCACCGAAGCACAATTACAAATTTCTTGATAAGCTATTTTGTTGATTCAAATTTGAATTCGACCATTTTGATTGCAGAAGATATATACCTGTGTAAGTATTAGTTGTGATTATTTTATTTTTTTTATAAAGAAACTTACTATAATATTAGACTTAAACAGATTAGGCTAGTATAATTCATAAGCTTATGTTTAGCAAAGTCTACTGCAAAACATACCTATGAGTTTGTTATTATAACAAATTATCAGTTTACAGTATCAAACAGAATTTAACACTTGAAACCTTGTTTGATTTGACTAATTGTTTTTGCACTGATATTCTGTCGGAAAACAATAGCAAGATAATGCATAGCAACTCAACTGATGAATGGTGCACTTATTTTTTTATTGTCATCTATTAAACTTTGTGCTAGACACCTCATTATGTTTTATATGTTTGTCTATTTTATTACAGTGTGATACAAATATGTTTGAAGTGTTTGTTTTTCCTTGGGATTTGCTAATTGCAATTTTTAATGTGTATTTTTAAATTAATCTTTTGTTCAAATCTATGAATCGCTTTTGAAGTTTCACATAATCACAATAAAAATATTCTATTTAAAAAAATAACTATTATATGACTTAATAAGTTCATTATGTTTAATGGAATTTATTTTTTATTTCTATGTAAAATTGTACAGGATGCCGGCCGGGTTATATTTTAAATGGTAGGTACCCTACAGGCCTTATGCTATGAGTTATCAGAAACTTTAAATACAAATGTTTTCGGGTTTGAACAAAATCATCATTCATTAATCATTCTTGCCGATTATAAATATACTAGGTTTAAATTTTATCTCTAAAGACAGTAGAGAAATTTTAGAAAAACCCTGACATAAGTGGCAATGTGTAAGAGAGAGATGGAGAAAGCTCCCAATATAGTGGAGTTAGTTGGAATACATTGCTTCTTATGATAGGGTTTTTCTTAAATTTCTTGATTATCTTTAGATAATCAGCAAGAAGAGACCATTTGTGGTGTATCTATTATACAGGGTGTGCCTTTTAAAATAACGCAGTCGATGCCCATTTGCTAAATTTCCGATTACCTTTTGTTTGTTTTTCTTGTAAACTGACCAAACCTAAACACTTTTATATTTAAAGTTTTTTGATAACTCAAACATCCTGTACATAAAATCTGTATAAAATATCAATGTGTTAAAAATTAAAAAAAAAACTACATAGATATACATAAAGGAACAAAAGTGAACCAAACTTAATTTTAGAGAAAAAATTATACACCATATACATTATACCTATATCATGAAGAAACCTTATTTTTTGTAAGTTAAGTTAACTGTGTTTACCATTTTTGACCATAAGAGGTTATTTCAAATCCATTATGATGTAATTCTGGGATACCTTGTTAGGTACTGGAAGATACTAGGTTGCTAAAAGTACATTTTGTAAGGATATATTAAATATTTATACAGGATGTCCCAAAAATGTTGTATAAGGTTATAAAAGAACAAAACATCTGGTTTATATGCAATTTGGTAAACTGAGGTTTAATACCTTAAAAAAGACCATACATGAATTTGTAATTCGTTTTGTTTAAAATTTTATTTTTTAAACAATTTACTTGAAACATCTGTATGTTGCCTTTCATATCAAATAAAGTAAAACTGACTAAAGTCTATGAAAATTAAGATTACTCAAAGTGAAAACTGTATTTTGTAACAAGAGACATTTTTTTGTCGATTTTTTCTTCAGAATAACTTTATTTATAAATTCAATTCTGTCTCTATTTTGTAAGATTTGGAGGTGATCATGGTATCTATTGTTCAGAAAGTCAAGAACTACAACATATATATAAAATGTAAGGAATTTCCCTCAAGCTAGTTTTATATAAGATTTATGTGTAGTCCTAGTAGCTACCTCGCAATTCACCCATTCTTATAGGCTTTGTTCAGTATAATTTTTTAGAATACCTAGTGGCATTGCGGATTGTGACATTGTGACGTATAAATGATGAACTTATAGATGGAAATTTTTGGACAATATTCAGATCTCAATTTTTGTTCAATAAAAATTAACATAATTAACATATTTAGTTGCGGTTTTCGACACTGTCTAGCAGCCACGTAACTAAGGGGGCATAGGAGAGGCGATCTCTTTTTTTTTGGGTTATTGCATGGGCGCCTGCAGAACCATAACTGATGAAAAAAAACCAAAAAAGGTCATGCATAGTCCATTTGGTATATAAATGTAATTTATATATGTAATAGACAATATTTACATTTTCCAGGGGAGGCAAGCGTCCCCCTCCCCCTTCCCCCATTCAGTAACAGGAGTCTAGGGACGCCCCTACAGTCTAGCACTAAGTATGGAGTTTATAGCCTAGAGGATGTTAATTCAGAGGTCTTCAATAAGTTGTTTTACAGAGTGTTTTGTAAAACACTTGTAAAAAAAGTTTTCCTTGTTTTTTTTTAAATTCTTTAGTTTTTTTGTACAGGGTGTTTTCAAAGAAATTGTAAATTTTTTTAATCATTTTTTTTTTCTCAACTTTTGTATCTCTTAAACTATTATTTCTTACCTCAGTTATGAATAAAGGTAATGTCTCTAAATTTATAAATGCGACTGTTGTACAGGGCTTTCATTTATATTTTGCCACCTAGTTACATCTTTAATTATAGAAAATTAAAAAAAAACTTTAATTTTAAAATTTGTAGGATTATTCCTGTATTATGGTCTAAGAATATCAAATATTTCTAAAAATTATTAAAAAATAGAAAAAACTACATAACATGGATTTTATAAATGTGACACCTTGAATATTATTATCTAATTAAATTAGTCTTTTCATACCGATTATAAATAGAGAGAGAGGACGAATATCTTTGCCTCTTATGCAATGGGTTTTATCAATTTTTTGGATAATCTTTAAAGATAAAGGTACCAAACCTGATATAATTGCTAACTTCAGAATCATTTAATGTTGCATTAAATGGGGCCAGCTAAAAAAAATATAGGTTATGTAATTTCTTCTATTCAGTAATATTTTGTATTCTTAGACGATAATAGTGAAAAAATCCTACAATTATTGCGTTTTTATTTTCTATAGTTAAAGCTGTATCTAGATGTCAAAATATAAATAAAAACATTATACTTATAAAAAACTGTTTTGCATATTTTTTACTTTGAACTAACTTCAAACTCATCATTAGAATTCATTAATATCTATGTAAATTTAAATAATAACAGACCTTTTTACCATTATTTAATAAGTTTCATTAATTTTTAAACTCTCAAATGACCTTTTGATGGATCATGAAAGTTAGTTTAAAGTAAAAAATTCACAATAAAATGGGGTAAGAAACAATTATTTGATGCATACAGGAGCTGAAAAAAACAACTTATCCAGAAAAATTTACATTTTGGTGAAAACACCCTTTTTATAGAAAAAGTTTTTTGGTATTCGGGTGTGGATTATCCTGGGTAGAAAACAACAATATCATATTTCGGTTTGTAATAGTCATTGTGTGTGTATAAATGTGTGAAAATGACAAGGGCTTAGATAATACTCTGTGTAACAGATTTCTTGTGGCCTTTTGCATTTTCGAAGCGATAAATCCAACATATAGTGCTAGGCATTATCGAAAACCACAACTCAATATATAAATTCTGGTTGAAAATTAGTAAACTTGAATTTTGTCTACGAATTTGGACATCAGTATCAAAAATTAATTAATTAATGTAGGGGTTATGGTTATATTGAATAAAAAAAATTGGGTGGAGGTACTATACATGCTGTTGGTTACAAACACAAGTTTAAAAAGCCATATTTATATGGATATTCTTCTTATTTTCTTAAGGGGAATATGCTCCTTATGTATAGCTTTTAATTTTTAACTAAAATTGGAAATATACCTATTTTATCAATAACGAAGTCTTTTAATAGCATATTTACAGCTGATTTTTCGAAAAGCCATTTTTTTACAATATTTTTTCTTCTTTTTAGGTATTTCAAGTCACAGTGTGAGTCCTTTGGACCCTTTGTAAAAGAAAATGGTGTGGACTTACGTATCACCAGAAATCAGCAGCAATGGAAACTAATTTCAGTTTGTAACAACTCGAACAATAAAAACATGTCCAATTGTTGTTTTTTATTTAGTGACAAATATAGAATTGATTTTTACTATAAAATATCCAACACTTAAAAAAAAAATTAAAGAAGTTCCAGTCAATTTCATAATAATCAAAATGGAAAATTATTTCATTTATTCTTAAAGATTTATGACTATACTTAAATTTAAAAAAATAATTATATTTAGGCGTTTTATAGATACAGATTTACAGGGATATAGAGAGTGAGAGATTGATACCATTATGACATTAGTTATGGGTGGTATTATATATGAATCTTTAAACAAATTTCCAAAAGTTAAGGTATGAAAGTAGAAATATTTATTTTTCAGTTCCAACTGTTTCTTTTGGTAGTTATGTAAACTCTCCAAACGTCAATTTTAGTTTTAGACGATAAAATTACTCTATTAGGTATAGGATCAACTGTGCAGTAATTTTATTATTTTTAATGCAATGAAAAAAATGCAAAGTAAATTTTCTTCTTCCCAATCATATGGTAATTATCAGTATCTTTGAAATATATAGAGAGTGACAAAATATCTATTTTTATTAAATGAATACCCAGTCTATTTTTTACACCTATGAAAAGCTAAAAAATATCTTTCCAAAAAACTTCATGCCAAATTTTCTGAGACCCACCTATGATATTTCAAAAACTAAAATTAATACCTTCCTACAAATGGCCATATTATTTTTGAATATATAAATTTCAGTCGTAACAGTTATAAATAGAGTATTTCTTAAAAGAGCTTCTTTATACAGAGCATTCCATGTAAAAAATTACACTGTGTGTAATATTTTTTAGTACGAGAAATAATACAAATATTATATTATTATAATATTAGAGAGGGACCACTTGAAATGGCAATCAATTTCCCCTCGTACAGATTGTCACTACAATTTGCTGCATATTCAAATAATTTATTAGGCCGTCATTTAATTTTGTCATACAAGATTAGGACTAAAATTTTTACCAGTCTGTTTCTCACTTGAGTTTTATGCAATTTTATTTCATTAGGCCGCCATTTTGTTTCGCCATATTCGATTTTAACCCAAAATGTTTCCATTCCGTTGAAAACTTAAATTTAACTGGATAAGTAGATTTTAAGCTATGCCGCGTACAGACAGACTGACAGAAGTGGGAAAACATGGGGCCCAAGCACCCTAAAATGTAAGTTCTGCAAAAATGTCAAAGGGTTAATTTTTCATTTTTTTACTCTTGTAAACTGGTCTAAATGCTGGTGGTTGCCTTCTTCAGTAAGGACTTTTATTTATTTTAAACTTTATAATTAAATGGTAAAAGTATTAACTTTTATTTGTTTATTTTTCTAATTAATCCTATTAGGTATTTTAATTTTAACACAGAATAAGTGTGTAACTTATTTTATTAAGACCATATTACCATTTTATTAAAAATCGTCTTCAAAGAAACAATACATTTGGAAAAATAAAAAACATATTTTTATTATCAATTCATTAGATAAATATAGAAAACAAATGTATTAGAAATTAAAGTAGGAAGTTTCATTTTGAAAAAATATTTAATTCAGAATAAATATAACAAAATTTTGACTAGTACATCTAAAACTAGTCCACTTAAAGATATGTATGCATTTATCACTACAGTACATTGAATTTGTAGACAATAAAGAAAAAAAACTTAAGCTCTATCTCAAAATATGGCTTACTAAAGTATTCTACAATTGTCTGTTAAATTTATTAGATTTTAATTTAATGTTGATTCTTTAACAAAGGTTTGCTTAGTGTCCTATTTATTTAAAGAGGTGTTATGTATCTTAAAATAGTTATTTCCTACCTCGAAATACCTGACAGTGTCTAAGAATATCATATTCTCTAATGTCTCTAAAATATCTGGAAATACAAGTGCAAAAATATTATATTACGCCTTTATAATAAGGTATAATAACATTAAAATCTGTTCTGGAAAAGCACAATATAATATCCACTAAAATGTTCACCTTTTTTCACTGCACTCACATGTAGAGATTAATTAAAGTCAAATTTAGGTCTCTTGAAATCACCACTTATTTGTTAACTTCTGTTTTATTAGAATATTAGTAAGTATTAGGTACAATAATTATTCACCATCACCAATTGATGCCAGCAATGCTGCTATATCTTCCCTTTTATTAGTATAACAAACACAAGTATTAAGCATCTCCAGGCAGACCTTAGAAGCTTCAGATTTTTAATTCTTCATCACCTTTTAGTTATTTCCAAAATAATAAAGTATACTTAATTAATTAAATGTGTCGTGTTTTGCTCAACGTCAACAAAATAATTTTAAGGTTAACAGTAACTGTCAAATCGTAATGAAAAACTGGCCTACTTGACGTCAAAAAATACATGCAATTTTCCATTTAAGAAATGGATGCTACTTCCAACCTTTGTCAGTTGTTTCGCTAAATCACGTGATTTAGCGATTCGTTAACTAACGAAATGATAAGTGCAAAATCGCACCCCGGATCTTTTGAACATATCGATTTAATCTTAAAGTGATAATTGCAGTGGAAACTATCCAAAAGGACCTAAGGTTTATTTTTTGGGTTTCCAAAGGACGAAGAAAGCCGTTATGCAATAAAAAGAGAAGGTTTAACTCCAACAAAAGCATTCATAGCACAAAATAACTGTTTACTTTACTGACCTAACATCTTCAGTAACCCAACCAATCATATTAAATATATGTGGCCCCAGTTATTATTAAATTTTAGTGGATAGCAGAGGTTATAAAAGTAATAAAAAGTCTCATGAAAAGATATATATTTCAACTCGACTAGATCAGCCTCATACACATTTTGCCAACTTTCTTGTGAAAGGTAATTATAAAAGGTTTGATGTTTATTTTGATTATATATACGTTTATACATCTGCACAAATCTCACTTCCACAATCTGAGCCTTACGATCAGAATACCCCATTTTGAACCCATGTATTACAAAAGTAATAAAAATATTGTCTAAACAATTCACTTTTCACGAGTTGGGCTGTGTATGAGCTGGGTAAAACCAAAAGAAAAAAAAACAGTTGAGTTAACATCCGAGTTCTACTATAACTATCATGTACTTTATAAAAATGAAAAAAAAAAACATTGAAATCTCCCGGAACCAAAATTCTCACTTTGGCGTTGAAACTTTCTGCCAAATTTAATACATGGTACATTAACAAAATTCTCGATTTTTGCAAATTCTGATAGCAAGAATAGAATCAATCTAAATTTATCTAACATTGTATATTTTATATAATTATTATTATTCTTCTATTTTGATAAAATCCTATTAGCTTTTTAATATTATGTAGTTTCTTTTCCGTAGTTTAAGTTGTATATATATATATGAATGTATATCTGTTATTGTATATCTGTTAATTAGTCTGTGATAGAAATGTGGATATTGTTGCATTTTGTTAAAGATATTTGGTATGTTAGTTTATAATAACAAATAATAGAATATTACTTCAGATTAAGTAAATAATTTTTCTGACAGGAAAGAAAAAAGGTTTTAAAAAAACTAAAAAATTCAATAAAAAAAACTGGCTGTTTCTCTTTTCAACTAATTTCACAGAAGCAGGTTTTGTTGTCTAAAAATAGGAATTGAAGTAAATTTGTTAGAAAAAATTGTTTGTCATGCAGCTACATATGAAACTGATAAAAATCACTATTTACTTCGCTAGAAAGGGCTTTATATTACACGTGTGTTAAAAAAAAAATTAACACTATGTTTGAAACATGGTACCTAAGTAAAAAAAAAGCTAAACCCTACTTTTAATCTATTTCAAATCAATTACTCAGTTTTTCAATACTTGAGTTGAGAAGTCAATAAAGTCCTGCTGAAGACTCTTTGTTGTTGTAAGAAAAATAGTACTATTTTTCCTATGACTTATCTCGTTTGAAAACTTTTACTTTCAACACTTATGTAATATACTATTAGACTTTTACTTATTAACTAAATTTTCCCAATGCTCATTTATAAAATTACTTTTGTCGCTTACATAAACTGGTGGGAAAGGCTTGAATTTACTACTTCTGAAAACACGGATTTAGCACAGCCTATATTATATTTAAACAACTGGCTCAAAGTAATTTTTTATATTTAAAGACAAGATAAAGGTATATTTAAACATTTTATTACGTATAATTTGTTGTAGGGACTATGACAACAAAACATATTTTACAATTTTTTATTTCCACTTTAAAATGATATTTCTGATTGCTTTTCGACGCCGTAACCAGTTTTCCTACCTTTTTATTTGAAAAAGAATCAGTTTTTCTCAGAATTTTTAATTCACTAGCACTTTTCAGGCAAAAATCTAATAGTACCAACACATTGAATGTTTTATAAATTTAAAGAGTTTATGTAAGTTAACTGACAATATACAGTATTAGAGAAATAATAATTTATGTTCTTAAAGACATTACAAATGAGCTAGATTCTTTCTGTGCATGTTAAATTAATATATGTATAATCTTCTCCCTTAGGCCGTCAGTCTTCTTCCAATAAATCCACGCCTATCAAGCCGCAATGCTGTGGGAGTAACGGTAGCATTTCGGTTTTTTCAAACATTTCCATCAGTTTTTTGTTCTTGCCCATAATGTATTAGCTTTATGCTATGTAAAGTGTTTCTTACTGAAAACAATAAAAAAAGCTAGAGGCAGCAGATAAATATTCATTAGTCTGCAAATTTCAGATCGGAAATAACCAGTGACAATATTCAGATATTGCCATAGGCAGTAATTAATAATTGTCCTATATTTGTCAAAAAAATATTCATAAATTTTTGCACAATAAAATCAGTTTAAATTTTTATAAACACTAATCACCAATTTAATATGTTTCAAGTAATAAAGCAATAATTCTCAGTTCGATTGTTGAAATGGTTAACTCCGATCCAGCATTTACTAGTGAGTTTACAAAAACATCATTCCATATGACCTAGCTAAAGTTAACTGCCAAGGGCATCCGCAGGGGGGGAGAAGTAAAAAAATTCTGAAATGGGAGCGTGGTGTGTCTTTAATATGTAAGTTTGGCGATTAGAGTAAATTTTCCAAAATACAGGTGGGGGCAAAAGGAAAAGCAATTTATTTAAATGACGTGTATAATCGATGACTACCACAACCACCCATAAGACATTATATCAAACTTCATTTGAGAAGGCTGGCAAAATATACAAAACTAATCCGTTTCATGATGTTTCTGGTAAATAACTTTTAACATATAATTTAGATATATACATACATAGAACAGAATTAGTAACTAAAACATAATACACTTTTTAAAGTTCAATAAAAATTACGAATTAATATACTCATATATATTACCTGTGAATTGTTTATATAATGAATGAATGAATTCCTTGCGACTAACCAGGTTTGATTTGACAATTGCCCTAATGTTTCAAAAATGTTTTCTTCCGTGTACCGTTTTCTGCCCAATAATCATCTACGATTTTTACCCTATCTGTTACGGATATATTGTGGTATGCAAATATTAGCAACGTATCCATATGATGACACAACAATTGACCTCTAGAGCATTTGCACATAGATTCCTCAATATCGTTCATCAAGTTTAATCTGCAAGTAACAAATTCAAAAATATATTATTGACAAAGTATATTAAAATCAGTAACAATGTTTTCAAAATTAAATACTGTTTTAACACAGTAAATATTTTTCACAATATTAATATGTGCCTAAAATGTATAAAGAGCGCTTACCTCAACCTTCTAAACACAATCTCTGTTATACTTGCATTCCCTTTGATAATAGGAAGTTCCCCATTAAAACCATGTCTTTCACACGGTTTGAAGCTACCCCGTTTTCTTCTTCTTTGCAAAAGCCTGAATTATTATTGTTGAGAACCTGATAACTGATTTCATTGCAATAATAATCTAAAAATGAGTCATAGTCAACATACACATTATGGCTATTTAAGTAAAAATCAAGCTTTATTTATTAGAAATCGACAAGATACACTTTAGTAGTTATTGGTAAGTATGCTTACATGTCACAAAAACTAAAAATTCACTTGAAAAACCAGGAAAAAAGAACTTATTTCACGAATAATCAATGTAAACAAACATCGAAAAGAGAACATTGACATGACAGTGCCTAACAACATGGCCTCCGTGATGTCACAACTCCAGATGTTCATCGCGGGAATAACTATAGTCAAAAGCAGTGTTATAGTGCGGGTCATACGATTTATCAACGACCAACTTTTTAAGTTTCTTTTTCTTTTATTACGTGTAATCATATCTTCCGCATAAAATCCGGAAGATGAATTAGATAGACCTATGATATTTTTATATGAAAAAAGAGGATAAACATATAAATACCAGCAGTTGCAAAAATCTTTGATCACTTCAAAGTCAGATTGACAAGTCAGTGACAAAATGAGTAATAGAGAACAATTTTCAGGTTTCTTGAATCCACAAGCGAAAAAAAATGTATCAAATCTATTAAAATATTAAGAAAATGAAAATTCACCGGCCAATATCCAGGAGACAATAGCAAAAGCTCTGGGAATCGGTATAAGTGACTGGGGCAGAAAATTGTGCGTGTAAAAATGGATTTTCGTAATGCAATTTATGATTTATACACATCAAAAACTAATATAACCCTTCAAGTTTTAAAACAATCTTTAAAAAATCGAAGCATATTGGAAATTGAACTAAAATCGTTGTCAAAATTAATAAAAATGCTGGGTTTTCGATATAAAAAGGACTGTAATCGAAGATTTTTATGCGAGTTGCCACATATAGCAAGTCAGCGTATCCAGTTTTTAAAGAAATACACGAAAAATGTTAATTCAAAATTTAGAAAAGTGGTATTTTTAGACCAGACTTGGATATTTTCTAATGGAAGTGATTCGAAATTTTGGCAGGACGAGTCTGTAAAAAGTGTCAAGATAAAAAAGGGATGTGGGACGGGAAAACGGTTCATCATTTTGCATACAGGTTCTTCAACAGAATTTCTCCCAGTTGCAATTTTACTGTTTTTTTCAACATCCAAAAGTATGGACTACCGTGAAATATGAAATGTGAACCGAAAATTGGTTAAAAGAACAACTGGTTCCAAATTTAGATGCTCCATCTTTAAACATTCTTGACAATGCGTCTTATCATTCAGAAATCTTAAATAAACAATCTACTTCATCCTGGAAGAAAAGTGATATTTATGACTGGCTAATAAAACAAAATCTTTTACTCAATATGCTGAAACTAGAATTTCTTTTAATGGCAAAATTTATTAAAAAACCAACAATATATGCCGTAGATGACATATTACAGGAAAATGGACATGAGGTTTTACGAATGCCGCCATACCATTGCCAGTTTAACGCAATAGAATTAATATGCTGGGGCAAAATCATATTACGAAAAACACGTGAACGATGGTTTTACATCAGATGAAGTGCAAATTGTTTGGCAAGATTCATTAAATTATATTACGCCGGAGTACTGGAAGAAATCTGTGGAACATACGGACAAATTAATATGGGATTGGTAGAATCGAGAACGAGTTCTAGATGTCGAAATAGCACCAATGATCATTGCGCCATTTGAGGACGACTCAGAAGACGAGGACTTTTTAAGGGATGATGATCTTTTTTAGTCTATAATATTGAAAAGTTTCTGAAGTATTATATTAGTCTTTGACGTGTATAAATCATAAATTGCATTATGAATATTCATTTTTGCATTATAACTTAAGTCTTTTGCCTTTGGATTTTTCGTGTACATTTCTTAATCTTCTTCGGAAGTGAATTATGTTTTTTTTTCATGCACAAGTTTCTGTACATTCCTTATACCGATTCTCAGAGCTTTCGCCACTGGCTCCTGAATATAAGCCAGCGAATTTTACTTTAAAAATTTTTTTATTAGATTTGACACCATTTTTTTGCTTACTTTTTTAGTACATTTCTAATTTTGTAGGCAATAAATAAATAATTATAGAATACTTGTTCCAATTTTAAAGCGTGTTTAAAATAAGTAAATTTTTGTATTAATTATAGGACAAAATTTGATATATATATATATATATATATATATATATATATATATATATATGTATATATATATGTATATATATATATATATATATATATATATATATATATATATATATATATATATATGTATATAGTATTATTCGCATGCATGGTCCTTAGTTTTAGACTAGAATTTAAAGAAATCGGATAAGTAGTTTTTTAGCTATGTCGCGAACAGACAGACCGACGGCCAGACATACCTACAGACAGACGAAATTGAGAAAACGTGTTTTTCGGTATCTAGAGACCCTTAAACCTAAAAAACTGAAAAAATCTCACGAGGGAAGTAATAACTAATTATCTTGTGTTTTTAACAAAAGTGTATAGTATTTTTGCAAAATAAATTTTTTTTGTTATCACAATACAAAAAAAAAACAAGTTTTCTTTGCACAGGGGTGGCCCGCATTTAAATAAATAACACTCTATAAGTGGTTAAATTTTTAGGTCAAGCGGGGCTCATAATTTTTGGTGATTGATAAAAAAATCTCACTTTTATTAAGTGCCTGTATAAACAGAACATATCCTGATTGTTCCACTGATTCGAACCGCCTTCTGACTTTATTAAGGAGCTTGGCATTTTGTGAATTTTTGTTTTTGCCAACCAAAAAATTTTAACCAAATACGTATTTAGCGAATTTTCTTATTTAGTCCTTCGGCATTTAATATGTAAAAATAATAAGTTATTTTTATATATTAATTATTATTTTTTACTTTATACACAAGCGGTATTGGTTATTTAAAGTGTCGTTGGCTTTAGTATGTAATATAGTTTCGTGTAATACGGGGTGTCTGTTTTAGGGTATACCACTATTGCTAGCTCATATACGGCAAGAGATACGATGTTGGTTAAATTAGAGAAAAAGTATCCTTTATGGAGGACGCTAGTATTCCGTTTACAGATTTTTGATTTTTTTCTTTGTCCCTGAAATACCAGGGATTTTGCAAAAGTTGCCCAAAATTATTTTATTAAGTATCTCAAAAAGTTTGTACTTTAGAAAAAAAATGTATATAACACTTACTTACTTTAATGTTCTCTACAAGATGGCACCTTCAGATTTTTACTCCGACGTTTCGTCTACCGGCCACCACTATCATTTTTTTTTAAATACGGGCCTGCATTTTTTATTTCATTTTCTTGAAGAACAATTTACAGTTAATACATCAACATACACCAAGAACATTTTTATAGACGTTTCGTACTGTTATATTCAGCTCCATATTTCCTTTTTCTAGTACGGCTCTGGACTGTCACTGGAAGAATGGACTACTTCATAAATATCTTTATTTAATAATGTGGATTCCGAAAAATACAATTAACATTTTTTACGGTTCATCACAAACGAAATTACAATTAGATACCTACTAATATTAATATGGTTTAAGTTTTAAAATTAATTACTTACAGCATAAAATAACATGTATTGGATTAGAAATGTTGGAAATGTGTTATTGTTTAAACACTCTCTAGCATATTTGATAACCCTTTTCTGAATATTTTTAAGCACTCTTGGTGTTATTTTATCACATACCAACTGAATTCTTAGCTTAAGATCATCCAAATTTGCAAGAGTCGTTAAATATACCAAGTCCCATATGGAAAAATCCATTGGAGTTAGGTCCGGGGAACGAGGTGGCTAATTAATAGGTGGTTAGGTTTAAAATTATTAAGGAATCGGGTACAGCGACGGTAACGATGCTCTGGAGCACTATCTTGTTGAAAAAACTAAACATTTCTATGCACAGCCAAGGGCAGGTTATCTAGCAATCCTTGTAAGTCATTTGTCAAAAAATTTAAGTAAATGTCACCAGTTAAATGATCCTCAAAGAAGTAGGGACCCACAACTTTAGAAACCAAAATTCCCAACCCAACGTTAAGCCCGAACCTTTCTTGCAAGGCCGTCTCTCTAAAAAATGTTGGTTTCCTGGTGTCCAGCGGTAATGAATATTACGGTTAAACCACCCATTATTACAAAATCGGCTCTCGTCTGACCACAATATTTTCTGGCAAATACCAGAATCAAGCCTATGTTTTCGGAGAATCCTTCTAAAGAAAATTCACCTTTTACGGAAATCTGTTAGCCTTAGATGTTGCACTTTTCGGCAACGATAGTTTGTAAATTTGTGCCGTCGCAAAATATTTTTAGGCGAAACTTTATTAACACCGGTTTCTTCCTCAATTTCTCTCAGGGATACCTCTTTATTGTCATTATTTTTATAATTTACGAGGGCTGAAACAATATTTAAATTAAAAGACGACAATTTTTACACCAAAGAAGACTTAACTAACACATTTACTTCACCAACTCCCCCTCGGGCTGTTACAGTCGGAGTATGGCTTTGTTTTTTTCTGAAAAGATCCATGTAGTCGTAAATGTTCTAGTTTACGGAAGATGTGAACACTGGGAACGGCTCTTTCGGGATACATATGATGGTACAGTTGAGCATGCATTACCTGCCTTACGCATCGATCTCGCATAAACATAGAACATATCTACTTTTTCGTCATTTGAATCATCCATATTATTTCAATTATTCAACAACAGACCAATAATTATCACCAAATTAAAATAATTTGACAAATGTATTATTTGACGGTTGCTCAGTTATAGCAATGCGCATTATCAATTCAACTGTTTTTCACAGCCGCCTTACTGCAAGTAATTAATTTTAAAACTCAAACCATTTTAATATATATATATATATATATATATATATATATATATATATATATATATATATAATAGTAGGTATCTAATTGCAATTTCGTTTGTGATGAACCGTAAAAAAATTATCCATATTATTAAACAAAGATATGTATGAAGAAGCTCATTCTTTTAGTGAAAATCCAGAGTCGTACTAGAAAAAGGGAACATGAAGATAAATATAACAGTACGGAACGTCGTTAAAAATGTTATTGTTAACTGTAAATTGTTCTTCAAGAAAATGAAATAAAAAATGCAGGTCCGTATTTAAAAAAAAATTGGTAGTAATGGCCGGTAGGCAAAACGTCGGATTCAAAATTGGAGGGCGTCATTTTCTAGAGAACATTACAGTAAGTAACTGTTGTATAAAACTTCTTTCTAAAGTACCAACTTTTTGAAATATTTAATAAAATAATTTTAGGCAATATTTGCAAAATCCCCGGTATTTCAGGAAGAAAGCAAAAAATAAAAAAAATTAATAACGTCCTCCATAAAGGACACTTTTTCTCTAATTTAACTAGCATCATATCTCTTGCCGTTTAGGAGATAGCAATAGTGGTTTACCCTAAAATAGATATCCTGTATATTTGTATATGGGGTGTTAAAGCAATCCGGTTCAGAGTAGTGGTATTCTCCATTCATCGGGGTATTCAACAGAAGCTTTAATTTAATTTTTGACATTAGGTACTGGGTATATGAAGTCGCAGCTTTTTGTAATTTCTAAAAATGTTGCAAACTATTATGCTACTGACTGCTAATCACTATCAGCGTCCATTAAGCGTTTCAGATGTTTTATGCAGGGTGTTAATTAATGTCATGGGCAAGTTTCAATGGGTGATAGTACTCGACAAAACAGGAAAAAATTGCCAGTATATATACATGGTTAGAAACGCGCCATTTTCGTTATACAGAATGTCAAAGTTTCAATTTTTTTTCTCGTTTTATGCGTTTTTCTCCAGTATATTCCGAGATAGTTTGTTCAAATTTAGTACATTTATTATTTTTAAGAAACTCTACAATAAAATAGGGAAATTGTCCGATGCAGTATACAGGGTGATACATTTTTTTTTGCATCACCTACCAGTTTAACTTTCGCAACTTTTTTTTTTAATCACCGTGTATGAACTCTGATATAGAATTTATACTCTCTGTCCGTTTCTTTAGATATTTAGTATTTTACATTATTCTCGTATCTGTCAGACTAAAAAATAATTATTCAATTGACTTTAACTCCCGTATTCACTAAAAAGGTTTAAGAGTTAGACCCGGTCTAGTTGCCATGATACTTAAAACTCTTAGTTCACCAGTTATGTTTTGCTTATGTCACTGCCATTTTGTTATTAAGACATTTAGAAAAATTATTTGCTCAATTGTTGAAAATGTCAATTTAAAGCTATAACTGTCAAGATACACCTGGTCTAAATTTAAACCTTTTTATTGAATATGGGCGTTAATGTTTAAACTAGTATAATTTTATTATGAACCTAACATACGACCTAATAAAATATTTAAAAAATCATTGTAAAAAATTGAAGAAACCGAATTTACCCAATTACCCAAAATTTTCCTCGTAATAAAACTTCTCATTTACTAGGAAAATGAAAGATAACATAATTTGTATATGTAATGCTTTATAAATAACTAAATAACTACGTGTCGATCTCAACTGGGTCATGCCTCAATTTCCTTGATTAAAGTATGGCTTCATAACGAGAGAAGTTCAGAGTAACGCCAATTTACCAATATTTATTATGCAGAATGAAAGATTGAATAGCAAAAATTATGCTAAAATACTTTTTCGATTGTCTCGTTCTCGTTACGTTTTTGTCGAACGTTGTTAAATTTCAATTTTCAATATTAATTATCCGTGAAATTAAACTCCGTTTAAAATTCAGTAATATTTATAAATAAATTCATGATATTCCCATATTATAATCCCTGCTTTTGCAGTGTTTCTATTTTATTGATTGATTTGGAATTCGGTAATATGTTTTATATATGCACACATAATATTTGTTCAGCTTTGATAAATTATTCAAATTAATGTTCAGTCCTTCTGGTGTTCGAGAGGTATTAAAATTTAACGACCAGAAATTTTTTTATGTTGTCATTTGTAGTTACAATGTTTATGAAATTTTAGTAATTGATTGCAGAAATTGAAATTTTGACAAATGATGACTTTTTTATTGCATTTAGCTCTATTTTTCCTATAGATATAAAAAGTCGAATGCGGTCTTATCGTGCGGGTCCAAAGTTCTAAATAAGAAAATTCGCTAAATATGTATTTGGTTGGTAAAAACAAAAATACACAAAATGGCAAGCGCCTTAATAAAGTCGGAAGGCGGTTCAAATCAGTGAAACAATCAGGATATGTTCTGTTTATACAGCCACTTAATGAAAGTGAGATTTTTTATCAATCACCAAAAATTATGAGCCCCGCTTGACCTAAAAATCTAACCACTTATACAGTGTCATATATTTAAATGCGGGCCACCCCTGTGCAAAGAAAACTTTTTTTTTGTATTGTGATAACAAAAAATTTTATTTTGCAAAAATATTTTACACTTTTGTTAAAAACACAAGATAATTAGTTATTACTTCCCTCGTGAGATTTTTTTAGATCTTTACGTATAAGGGTCCCTAGATGCCATAAAACATGTTTTCCCAATTCCGTCGGTCTGTAGGTATGTCTATCCGTCAATCTATCTGTTCGCGGTATAGCTGAAAAACTATTTATCCGATTTCTTGAAATTTCAGTGTGAAATTAAGGGCCATGCATGCGAAAAATACAGGCTATATATATATATATATATATATATATATATATATATATATATATATATATATATATATATATGTTTTCATTCCGGGTGTACATCCGTTCACTACTGTCATTCTGAAAAGAACAGCTTTGCGTTTGCCAAAATCACATTTGGCATTTTCGAAGCTTTCTTTCTCGCGTCCGAATAGGACATTGTATTTTTCCATCCGCGAAGGAGTAAAAATCAACATATATATATATATATATATATATATATATATATGTATATATATATATATATACATATACAGTGACCGTCTAAAGTCCGTTCCCCCCTACTAATTTTTGAGCCAACTCGTATATCGCAACGAAATTTGGAGGGCTTAAATAGGAGATCAAAAGCTATTTTTTTATGAAAAAATGATAGCTAAAAGTTATAAAATGGCGGCTACGCGCCATTGAATTGAATTGAATTGAATTATTATTTTAAATGCAACACCCCACATATTATTCCATTTTCAAAATCTGCTCATTATTCTTAACATTTTTCTCCATACACTTTATTCCTAAATGTAATTGCTTTCGAAATAATGACGTTTGAAAATTGACATTTTGGTCATTTCAAATTCAATCAAAAATGCGATCAAGTTTGCGTTGGAAACAAAATCGCTGTCGCGGTAACATCTTGATAACTAACTGTCAAATAGTCCGTTGAGCATCTTAATTATTTTATGAAAAGTGTGACCATGGCTCGCAGTTTACACGATAAATTTGAAGCAGTTTTGATTTTTGGAGAAGCTGGAAGAAATTTTCATCTAGCAGTCCGTATGTTTAACGATAGATTTCCCGAAAACCCTATTTCGCGGTCATATTTGCGCAAACTTTTAAATAAGCTCCAAGCAACTGGTACGATGAAAGATGCTCCAAGATCAGGAAGACCACCTGTTTCAGAAGAAAAAAAAATTGAAATTGTTGCTGAAATGGTAATTAATCCTACTCAGTCGACGTCTGCAGTTGCTGAATCCTGCGAAGTAAGTTCGAAAAGTGTCCAAAGAGTCCTAAAACATGAAAAATTTCATCCCTATAAAATGAAAATCCTGCATGCTCTCACGGAGGATGATCCAGACCGGAGGGTTGAATTTTGTGAGTGGTTAACAAGAAAAATTGAAGGAGAACGATCCTTCCTAAAGCGTGTATGTTTCTCAGATGAATGCACGTTTTTTCTTAATGGAAAAGTCAACAAACAGAACGTACGATACTGCAGCGATACTAATCCGCATATTTTTAGAAAAGGGCATACCCAGTTTCCTGAAAAAATTAATGTTTGGGCGGGGATTTTGAGCAACCACGTTGTTGGACCGATTTTCATCAGAGGCAATCTTACACGAGATCTTTTAGAAACTGAAATTGAACCTCGAATAAGACAAATTGTATTAAACAATCAGGAAGAGTTTGAAAATCGTGAAATCATATTTCAGCAGGACGTAGCACCTCCCCATTTCTATCGCATGGCGAGAGAGTTTCTCGATACAAACTTTCCTGGGCGATGGATAGGTCGCAGGGGAAGTACAGAATGGCCACCAAGATCTCCGGATCTTACCCCTCTAGATTTTTTCCTTTGGGGATAGCTGAAGTTAAAAATCTACGCCACTGAATGTCAAACTATAGAAGAGTTGGAATGCAGAATAAGAGAAGCATGTGAATAAATAGATGAACAGACTTTCATCAACGTGAGAGAAGCTATTCATAATAGGGCACTTTATTGTCAAGATTTAGGAGGGGGCAACATCGAACATTTGATAAAATAATTATTGTTGGGGTTAAATAAGTGTTATTCAAAAATAAATAAAATATTTTTTTACCAACTAATTTGTTTTCCTTGTGGATTTACAGAACAAATTCGTAACCTTCAAGATTTTCCGGTAACTGGTACTGTTTATCCTTAAAATATTGTCTTTACGCCTCTTATTAGTCGAGTTCATTAAAAGATTTAACTACAAATTAATTAAAAAATTTAGTTAGCAAAATTTTTTATCGAAAGTGACTAAAACCATTACTTCATTTTAAACCGGATTTTCAATTTTCAAACGTCATTATTTCGAAAACAATTACATTTAGGAATAAAGTGTATTAGAAAAAAATGTTAAGAATAATGAGCAGATTTTGAAAATGGAATAATATGCGGGGTGTTGTATTTAAAATATTAATTCAAGATGGCGCGTAGCCGCCATTTTATAACTTTTAGCTATCATTTTTTCATAAAAAAATAGCTTTTCATCTCCTATTTAAGCCCTCCAAATTTCGTTGCGATATACGAGTTGGCTCAAAAATTAGTAGGGGGGGAACGGACTTTAGACGGTCACTGTATATATATATATATATATATATATATATATATATATATATATATATATATATATATATATATATATATATATATATATATATATATATATGAATTTATTTTAAAGGATTTTTTTGCTATTTCATTTAATGAAACAAAGTTTACGAAATCTTATATTTCAACATCTAATCTAACTGCAATAGTTTTAGTCTAAATAATTAACAAAAATATTTATTGACGGCCAGGATTTCGGATTTGAGAGTGATGCCCACGATATTCTCGTTTGCGAGAGTTTCGTCTCGTTCATCTCGCTTTCGAGACCAGACTCGAGACAATTAAATTTTCCTTGCGAGACAAGACGAGACTTTCAGAAAGTCTCGTCTCCAATCTCGCAAAAGTCTCAAAGTATATCAGATAAAAATGCCAAATATTAATTAATTATTCTACTTATCGCGAGTGTTATTGATACATATTTTTTAAATCCGCATAATAGCGAACAGTCTATGTTTACAATAACATTGCCACGGACAAACGAATGAGATTTGGTAATACATGCTCTTTTTAATATTTATTTTAAAATTGCAAGTCGGCATAATAATTTTCGTCCTCACAATAAGTTACGACTATTATCTTTAAAAATAAGGCCATACATTTTATTATAGATCTGTCAATAAAGACGTTAGTGCTTATGTTTTTTGGTTTGGTTTGGTTTAAGTTGGTAATATGAAAATAAAAGCACCAAATGTATGTATCTGTCAAATATTAAAAAGATGACACGCGCGTTTCGCCATTGTTACCTGAAAATTAATAAAGTGGAATGTCCAAATACATATTAAAAGATAAACTAAAGATACAAAACACACGCTACATGCTAGACAAAAAATAACAAGAAGTGGTTAGGTCTCTTAGCTACTTTGAATTAATGATAAAACTTTTAAGAGACTTATGATGTCTTTTTTAGCAGATTTTAGGTGAATTTTTAGTCTTTAATATGATATATAAGTGATTTTAAAGTTTTTAATATAACTTAGGATAATCTCAGTCTTCGTAGATGGGAGTAAATTTAAAGCCATCTAGAAGATTTGAAGTGACTTTCCAATTATATTTTCTATGAATAACAGTAAACAAGTGGTTAATTTTGGGTGTACCTTAGGTCGACATACTAAACGTTTCTAAAGAACCGATGCCAGTACTTAAATATGTGTTTTAAATTTTGATTAGGCTGGAATATTATTTTAGATTTTGATACTTGCTATTGAGTTTAAAAGAATCATCATTTTACTGTAAATTTGACTATGTTAGGAATTATACTTTATAATAACTTTGTTAATCATAATATTCAGAAGCACAGATTGCATTAAAATGGCATTTAGTAGTTGACCCAGACATCTGCTTAGACATTGGACAATAAAAAAGCTACTTTTAAGCAACCGATATTTAATTAATTTTCATATTTTTTATGATATTTAGCATATAGTACGCGGTTAGTTTCGCGGGAAATTTGAATATCTAAAGAAGATGTTGAAAAGTCAACGCGTTTTAGAGTTGTTCTGATATTTTCTTGAGATCAGAATTTAAAATAAGTTGCGATTGTTCATGAGGCTTTAAAAAACTGCGATTATAATTATTTAACTGCATGCGAATAAAAGAGTAAATGCGTTATGCATCAACTGATATAGCATTTTTTGTATTTTTCTAAATATTCTAAATATTTCTTTTATTATGTGAACCTTAAAAAAACGCAGTGACGGCCTCAATCAATTATTATGAAAAAATTGTTGTCTGTCCAAATTATCATTTACTGTGGATGGATGGACCTCCATAAGTGGAAGATCTTTCTATGGCATAACTTGTGATTACATTAATGACTCGTGGCAATTACAATCTGGAACTCTGGATTTTGTACCTTCTCTAGGAAAACAGAGAGGGAAAGATATCCCGAGAACTTTTTACCAATGTCTCAATGAAAACCAAATAACCAATAAAATTCGAGGCATAACAGTTGGCAATGCTTTGGCAAATACACCTTCATTTTCCCAACACAATAATTATTACCACCGAAGTTTGAGAAAAAAATCGCTTTATTAGTAACTAAGATATTAGGGAGGATTCATGAAAAAGTGAGACACCCTACATAATAGATTTCATTTTTTTCTCCGCATTTTATTTTGTTTTTGTTCGTTGAAATGAAAATTAGAACTGATTTTGTTTGTGTATTTCATTTAGACAGGACTCTTGGGAGAACTTTGCGAGATTCTCGCGCGAGACATTCCACTTTTCTTGCGAGACAATCTCGTCTCGTAGGCATCACAAGGATTTGAAATAAAACATTTTTGTATCAGAAATAATCTTTGTCAATACATCAAACACGAAGCCTTGACAAAAAATATATGTCACCATCTGCAGTGTTTATTTTTTAAAAGGGGTTATTTGTAGTGTGAGAAACTGTTTTAAATGAAGTTTTTGACTTTTTCGCAAAGCAAAAACTTATAACTCAAGCAATGATCCAAGTAACTTGGAAGGTTAGAGTTAGTTACGAATGTAGGCAACATAGAAGTATATCAAGTAAACAAAATTGGTCTCAGAACTGATCCTTGCGGTACAACCTTAATAGTGTAGAAATATTGGGAGAATCTGCCATTAAGCATAACAGTTTGCAGACTGACTTAACCTGCAAAACCTTAACATTACTTTCAGAGCCGCCTGATCCAAGGTATCAAACGCCTTGGAATAATCAAGTAAAATCAGGACAGTACATAAGCCATTATCAGCTGCTATAAAAATATGTTCAGTCACATTAAGTAATGCCGTCGCGCACCGTGCTCCTCCCTGAATCCTGTCTGTGCCACAGGAAGGATGTTAAACTTTTTTTTATATCGAACTATTAACTCTCATGTGTCTGTTTGTACTGAGATTGGTAAATCTACAGTTCAGAAAATTCTTAAAGACATTTACCGTCCTTTCAATGCTGTCTCCAGATGATTTTAGAGGAAGACTTAATTTTATTGTACATATGGAGGATTCTATAATAATGAAACTATTATTAGGTAGATGCAACTGTCGAAAAATGCGATATTGTTGCGAGAAACTAATTTTTTAAAGAATCTGGGCAATAAAGGTGTGGTGTGTGATAGGACCATGTTATTATGAAGGTACTTTGATGCGCCAACATTATTTAAACTTCCATAAAAATATCCTACCAATTCTTTTAGACGACATTCCGCTAAATGAAAGAGAAACCATGTGGTTGTAGCAAGACGGTGCTCTGGCACATAATTCTAAAATAGTGCAAAACTATTTACATCTAACATTTCCAAACAGATGGATCGGAACTTACGGTCCATTAGCATGGCCTCTCCGGTCCCCGGAACTCACCCCGCTAAACTTTGTGTGGGGCGTACTTAAAAGAATTGGTCTATATTACACCAGTAAACAATTTAGAAAAATTGAAGAAAATAGTAATCCAAGCATGCCGTAAAGTCACACCGGAAATAATTGCAGCAACACACACACACAATTGCAGTTCGAACATTAAATCAGTAAAAAGTTTGTTAAAATAATAATTTTAATTTTAAAGATAATGGAATAATATTTGATGTTTTATTGGTCGTTATGTTTAATTTAAAACCAATTAACACGATTTTTTTTAAAGACACAAATAACATGCATTATTCCATTTAAAAAAATTAAAACGACTTAGGTCTCTAGGCAAAAATAGGCCTTATGAAAATTCCAACAGTACGGACTTATAGCAAATTAGTTCTGAAGCAGGTTTTGTCAATTTTTTTTATACATCTTAGGGTTTCTGATCTACGCGCTGTAGTAGACATTCTGGGACACCTTGTATATATCCTCTTATCAAATGACAGATCTTCTAAAGTATTCGTTAGGATACAATATATTATATGTATATAGTTAACAGAACTATGAAAACCTAAAAAGTAATCCATTTACCAGACGCGATAATTATAAGCAAATGAAACATTTTATTTGTATTATTTTCGATAGGGGGACATACGTATTTATACATGGTTATGATAAATTAAGGAATACATTCATTCTCTATGAAATCCTAGACACATTTCGTATAATATAACCTCTACTGAAAATCAACTGTATCGAAATATTCTTATCTAAATAAAACATGTTTATTTAATAACCTATCAGACATTTTTATACACTACCTATCTCTGTCGCGTGACCTCAAAGAAGATTTATTTAGAAATTATTTTAAACTATATAGGATCACTCAGAAACGTTGTACAACTGCCAACTAACATACCCTATACTGAAAATCAACAGATCGAAATATTTTAGTATGTGGCTTATTTTTATACACTTCACATACATACCCCCAGTCCAGCGATCTTGCCGGCTACTCTATTGTCCTACGTCGCCCAATCCATTGTCTCGGAAAGTTTTCGTTTAAGTATCTCCTGACATCAGCTGCAAAATGGGGTGATGCCTTATCCTGTTGATACCCTAACAGTTCACTAGAAAGATCAGGATCGTTTACATTAAGATATCAGTATAAGTTTCTCTTCCAAAAATTCAAAATACGTTTGCCCTGTTAGTGTTCTATTGAAAAAATCGAAGTTGACAGTTGTACAACTTTTGTGACCCTCTATAGTTTAAAATAACTTCTAAATATGCGTAAAAATAAATAATCTTTGGAGTTACGTAACAGACATGGAAGTGCATAAAAATGTCTGATAGGTTATTAAATACACAGGTTTTATCTAGCTAAGAATATTTCGATAACTGTTGATTTTCAGTCTAGATTATGTTATACAATATATGTCTAGAATTTCATATAGAATTCAAATCAACAGAAAAAAATAAGGCGTTCTATTGAAAAAATCAAAGGTGACAGTTGTACAACTTTTTTTGTAAGGGACCCTGTATAGTTTAAAATAATTTATTTCTAAAAATAAATCTAAAATTAACGGGTTCGGTCGTTTTTCTATTATCTTGTTAATTTCCAAGGTAATGAATTTATTCCTTAATTTATCATAACTCTGTATACTGGGTACGTCTGGCAAGTGAGACCCCCCCCTTTATTTCCGTGATAGCTGGGAATAGAAAAAAAACTTTATATAAAGAATTTTTATATTCAGCGAACTTTATTTTGTGAGGAGTGTTCACTAAACAGAGTGGTTCAAAAAAGTTGGGCGTGGTCCAACTTTGCATTTTTAAATGTAACCTTGTATTTTTACTTCATTTTTGGATTCAGCTTGCAATTCTGGATATTTTTTGTATAACATATTATTATCGTAAAAAATCGTTCGGCTGCAGCCGATACAAGTAACAAGCATTGTTACCAAAACTGCACCAGTTAAAATCTATTTTCAAACAACAATATTTTGATTTCAATTTTTTATTTATTAATAACTAAACAACAACAAAAATGTATGATTATAATATAAAAATGACTATGTTGCTAACAGCCTTGCTGCCTCAGAATTTACCGTTATCATTGGCGCACTCAAGGGGAGTTTTGGGGTGCAATCCCTCTCTGCTCTTAAATTTATTTGACTATTCTTGCATTGTTATCCATAATTGAAGTGAGATGTCAGAATTTTAAATAATACAAAAGAATTCACAACCAAATTTAGACCAATATTACGCTACTCAACGTTAATAAAAACAATCGAAATACCCCACCTTTGCAAAACGCTTTTAAAACGTAACCGGACATGGTTTCGAAATCGAATGAAATGCTCTCTTACGTGTCATCACTGTGTCATCACGAAAAGACGTCTTAACTCGAGCCTGTGGTAATTAATAATAGTAGGCTAAACATCTGCTTAACTATGATGATTGTTCTTTTGTTTTTGTTTACGTGTGGCTGTCAAGTATCGGAGTTATCTAGTTTCAAGAGTTGTTTTTTTCTACATTCATAATTAAAGATGAAAAATAACCAACAGTTTTTCTTAAACGAGCTAACTGATGATTTTAATTATCGGAGAATGTCGTAGCCAAATTAAGTCAGCAAAACGTCGGTATCAAATGATTTTTCCTGATAGACCAAGCTGTAAGGTATTTCGCAAAGTATTGCATCGTTTCACAACAACCGGTAATGTTTGCTACATAACAAGAAAGAAAAAACAGTTCATAATGAGTAAGAAACATGAAACCAATGTTATTTTGAGTATAGTGAACAATCCAAATGCAAGTACCTATTCAGTAGCAGATGATCTGAATATTGCGCAGAGCACAGTATCCCGAATTATTAGAAAACATAAGTATCATACTTATCACCTCTGTCTGAACCAAGAACTCCATGGGGATGATTTCCAAAACAGGGTAAATTCTTGTAGAGATTTTCAAACACGAGTTATTGAAGATGAATAATTTTTCAGAAATTATTATACACCGATGAATCTTCACTTAAAATTAATTGAGCTGTTAATAGACACAACATGCACTATTACAGTACTTCAAATCCTTTTTGGATGAGAGCTGTACACAATCAAAAAGTTTGGTCTTTAACTGTATGGGGCGGAATTTTAGGATCGCAGGTTATTGGACCACATTTTTTTGACGTCAATTTAATGGGCGAAATTTACTTAAATTTTTTAAGAAACGATTTGTCTACATACTTGGAAGAGGTCCCTCTACTGGTTCGACAACATATGTGGTACCATCACGATGGGGTACCACCTCATTATTCCCACACTGTTCTCAGTTATTTGGATCAAACTTATCCAAACAAATGGATAGGAAGAAGAGGAAGTATAAACTGGCGGGCAAGGTCACCTGATAACTCCATGTGATTTAAGTCATCCTTTAAGGATATATCAAAGAACAAGTTTATTCCGCCAACTACCTTCGAAGAAATGAAAACCAGGATTGGAAATGTTGTTTTCCAAAATTACTCCTGTAACACTTTTAGATGTAATGGAAAATAATCAAAGACGTTTACAACTGTGTATCGAACAAAATGGAAACAAGTTGGAGTATTTGAGAGTTTAACATTTTGTAATATCCCAAACTTCATTCACTGGTTTTATCACGTTTAATTGTTTTAATAGTTTTCACTTTTCTACTGTTAATCAATTGTTATTTCCTTGATAATTTGTTTAGTTATTAATAAATAAAAAGGTAAATTCGAAATATTCTTGTTTGCAAATAGATATTAACTGGTGCAATTTTGATAACCATGCTTGTTACCGGTATTGGCTGCAGCTGGTTGTTGCTTTACAGTAGTAGAGAAAAAATAATTTTTTTTTTTCAAATATCATTTTGGCGATAAATATTATGACTTGCAAGCTGAATTCAAAACTGAAATAAAAAATACAGGTTTACGTTTAAAAGTGCAAAGTTAGAACACGCCTAACTTTTTTGAACTACTCTGTATAGTGAAAGCTCGTCACAAAATAAAGTTCGCTGAATATTAAAAATATTTTATATCATTTTTTTTTATTCTCAGCTATCACAAAAATAAAGGGGGGTTCTCGTATGCCAGACTTACCCTGTATATCTCATTGATGATTGCATAAATACAATTTAAAATACTAAGTCAGTAGTTGTAGTTCTAAGTTGTATAACTAGAAAAATTTAATGTGAAGCTATATTTAAAAAAAAAGTCTACTTTATATATGTATCAATTCGTACATAACCATAACGATAATCGAACTACTCCATACGTTCCGCCCGAAAGCCTAACCCCGGAAAAATCCCCAGACGGAATTGGATAATGCATCGATAGAAAAGAATCCCGAAAATCCATCTCCCGTGGGGTTTTGTCCATCCAACTTGATATAGCTAATTTTCCGAAAAGCCGACCGAACCGCACCAGATTCTTTTAATAAAATTTGAATGCGCTACGATTTGCTTTTATGTTTATGTCGAGCGTTACGCCTTTATGTATTTCCCTTTACATATTAAAGTTGAATTTAAAGGGAATGGTTTTTTTTTGTATCAGGTTTTTATTTTGGAGGGATGAAACAGTTTATGTACGAATTCAATACGGCTTTTATTCAAATGTCACGGATAAATGTATAGAGGCAACGAGATTTACTGTACAAAGACAAAAGTTTTCCTATGAAAGAACGCAATATATTTATATATTTAATATTTAATCGAAATCGTAAATTTTAAATTCAACGACAGCATTTTTCTCAGAGAGTTTCTTGTCCAACATAAAAACATAAATATTTTTATAATTAATTGTGATATGTAACAAATGGAGAGCTCAGACCAGTGGCCGCTCGTGGTGAATTATATTGGGAGGTCAATAACAAACTTAAAAAATACTTAAAATAAAAATAAATATCTTATCTTTAAATTGAGCTTAAATTCTCTTGAAGTTCAGGTCTACTTTTGTTCTTTAGAATTAGAAAAATGCTGAATGACACGTTCGTTAAAATTGCACGCACATTCCTTTTATAAACGATTTCTCGATACTTAACATTGCTAAAGCGGATAGTCTATCTTGGCCCAACTCCTCAACAAAATTTATAAGCACTCGAAAAAACCCTGGATTTTCAGGCAAAGCCGTTTCATCATGGCCACGTAGTGCTAGCTCGAAAGCCACACAAAATTTTACACAATCTATAATTTTGTTTAAAATATAACGATTTATGGATACATTTTCATTAAAATCTCTAAGGGATTTTCTATAATCTGTATCTAGCTGAGTGCGAATATCAACACTTCCGACCGCAGCATAGTTCACCGAACATTTCATGTGATCTGCAGAAAACGCATATTTTTTTATTTTTTTTTTTAAGTGTTTTAAGTCTTTTACACCGAATTTGCACCATAATGAGTCCGACGAGTCCTTAGAAAACAACAAACAAACATAACAGTAAAATGAGTTAGAGACTTCACAACCACATATTCAGTTAGCTAAATCGTACATACTTTTGCGAAAGTTTCGACGAATCTCTTTATTTTTGTCTTTACTAGTTTGTCGTATACTAAGTTCTGGCAAATTGCGACCACTTACCTTGAATTCGGTTATTTTTTCAAAATTAAGTTCGTTAGCACTCTTTAGTTGTTTAATTTTTTGCACATTTTATTTCATCTACATTTACAACTCAAACATAGACCACCTTGAAATTCGTTATTTTTGCAAAAATAAGTTCGTAAGCACTTTTTAGTTGTTTATTTTTTTGCACTAGTCACTACCAACATTTTATTTCCTGTATATTTCCAACTAACACATGGATCATAAAAATAAAAAATATATATATTACAAAAAACAGTATATAAATCAATTTTCAGCGATTAAAAACGTCCGAAACAATATCGAGTTAGAATATCGACCGCGCGACCTCTGAACAACTGAACTTCCGGATGCCGACGTGATGCCGCGATTGATCGATCGAATTATGAGAAGAGACCGGCTGATGACCCAAATCGCGACTTCATATTTCATTTGCTATCACGTTCGGCTGCCGCTCGGTAGCTGTGAAATCTTGGGGTACTTTCGTCAAGCTTTAAGTTAATCAGGGCAATTCGGACTGCCCAGCCTAGCTTAGTATAGCTTATTTTATTATGCCTAAGGAACGCAACGAGACCATTCGAACCGTTCGCGTTTTATTACAACTATTAAAAGGGACGGTCAAACGAATAATTTATTTTCTGAACTATGTTTGAAGGGTCATTGACCAAATGACCCTATGGAAGGGACATTTCGAAGTTAATGCGTCTAAACCCTTTGGGATACAATACTATGCAAGTACTTCTAATATTCATAATGAAATTTAAGCAAGCCATGACTGAATTCTAGCGATATTTAGAGATTTAACAAAATGGTGTGCGAATAACGTTTTATTAACCAGAGGTAACAAAATACATAGCATGAGAACAATAATACAAAATATTAAAACAAGTCTTTAAAATGTGGCCCTTCAACTTATATACATTTTTCAGCATATGTGATCAAATTCCATGCAACAACTCATGGACTGATCCATTTATGAGGGAAGTTCACAAGTAGCTAAGCCCTAACTTCTCTTGAGTAATGTGGCGGCGCGCCATCCTGCATGAACTACAATATGTTTCTCATACCAAGCTGTATCAGTTTATAATGCAAATGATTCTTTTGTTAAGTCGCTTTCTGCAGCAGCTTTTAAAATAAAATTCAAGCAATACCTCTTAAACTGTCATCAATAGGCACATTTTTACATCGATGTGAACTCATATTGTCAGGTCTTTCAATGACCTGTATTTTTCTTTGTTATTGTATGTTGCGTATCATTGATGTTGTCTAATTAGAGTCAAGGTTTTGTCAGTTCGAATATAGGAATTCTCTATATATAGTCCGTAAGTCACCCGCTTTGTATATTGTGAGAGTGTGTAAGAATGTCCTTATGGCAGAAACTTTTCGAACACTGAGGACTCTTTAAACATGAATTGTTGATTTATCTGTCATTATAATTGCATTCTATCCTATTTGTTATTGTACCAGTAGTATAGTCTAGTATTGACTTTTAATTATCTGTAAATTTTTCTAATACCATCAACATGTTCCAGGGTTATGTGGAAGATTAGCAGTGTTGCTATAACAGCGCCCTGGATCATACTAGCCATAATTCTATTGTAATTCTATGTTTTATATATAAATAGCCAAATAAAGGCCATTTATTATTATTATTATATGTCGTTGTAAAACAAGGACATCATCAAGCAGTTGAAAAAAAATTATTTCACAAAAACTCCAAGTAGTTCTGACCATTGAAATAAGGCGGCAAAAACTAAGGTCCAATAAAGTTACTTCCAATAATACCCGCTCAAATGTTCATTTTGAACTGATGCTGGAAGCTCATAATATGTGTGCAATGGGGTTTATCCTCTGCCCATACAGAGGCATTATGTATATTAAAAATCGCGTTTCGGGTAAAACAAGCTTCGTCAGTAAATAAAATTAATTAAAGAAAATTATTATTTTCTTGATACTTTTCTAATACTGAAGGTATAACTCACATAGATCAACCCTGGGCTGAAAAACCGGTGGAAGTAATTCTTGTACCTTCTGCTTATGACAAGGATGCAAACCCATATCGTTTAATGTAATCCGATTTGAACTCTGTGAAATTCCAGTTTGTAGTGAAATTCTTCTGGTACTTCTCTCAGGATTGATTTCAAACAAGCTTAAAATGTTTGCTTTCTTTCTAATGGTTCTGGTAGAAACATGTCGCCCAGTTCCATGTGCGGCAGATTTAAATGTGCCTGACTGTCTTAGACGACGATCAGCCGAAATAAAAGTTCTCCTGTTTGGGATCTGTCGTCGTGGAAATTTTTCAGGATACTTGCTGACAGCCATTTCTGAATTTCGGTTGCATTTTCCAAGGACTAAATGCATGTCTGCATACTGATTTTTATTATAAACCACCATAATTTAACAGTATGAGTACATCATTTTTTATGAACTGACAACAAGATAACCAAATTATTGAAATGTGGCAAGTTCATTAATTTTTGTTTGTCAGAGATAAGTCATGGCTTGCTTAAATTTCATTATGAATATTAGAAATACTTACAAAGTATTGTATCCTCATAGGCCAATAAATAGAGATTTTTTTCATGACAAAAATACTAGCTGGAAACCAACTATGCCATCATTATTTAAGACACATTCTACTGGTTTATGCTGATGTATTTTCTACTCGTAACTATTATTTATTAATTTGCTATAAATAATTTAGTGCAAAAATGGCGATTTTTATTTGTTTTTTTTTGCTTATAAAATGAAAACGATTAAAGCAATCACGATGCTATAAGAAGCGAATTGTAAACAATTGATAAACGAACAAAATGAATTATCAAACAATGCGAGCGGATGATTAGTTTCGAATAAAACCCTGAAAAACCGGAAATTTTTTTAAGTTGCAGCGTAGACCTTCTGGGAAATGGTAGTCAATGACATGAGCTTTATGAAAACACAAGCCGTCGGATAATTAGTTGTTAAGTTATTGCAATTCGAATTTTTTACTGCGTTAGCAGAATCTGTTTTAAGTGATGGCACAGTTGGTTTTCAGGTAATATTTTTTTTGGCGGATAGAGGGTTTTGACGCACTAACTCGAATAAAACTCCGAAATGATCAAATGGTATGAAAAACTTCATAGAGTAATAATTTTTAGTGAAGAACCCAAGCTAAAAATATGTTTAATAAAAATAGGCAATATACCGAGTGGTAAAAAATATGACTATAAATGGAGGGCATATACCCCTGTTCTACGCCTCTGAAGTAACCCATATGGTTGTCGTTTGTTGGGTTAATGGGTTAATTCCAAAATTGAAATTGATATATCACTCCTAATACATATTACATAATAAAATGTCCTTTTTGTCACACATGTTTAATGCCCTGTGTATTCTAAACGGTATGGCTTAGAGAGAAAAATTATATAAAACTTTTTTTTATATTTCGTGAAGGTTTATATACCTGTAAATCTGCGGTACTTATTTCTGAAGAACTCTGTATATATACATATGCTAATAGAGCATAAAGCTGTTCCAAATATAAGCCATTATTTCACATTCAGCTTTTGGTTTTAAGCCTTCTTACCTGCATATCGGTACTTCCTAAATCTAAAACGACTGGGCATATTAAAACTTTAAAATGTTTGCTATATAACATAGTTATTTTTTTTTCTCCGGGTTTAAGAAATTAAATAAAATCAAGTTTGAGAAAAATATACAATTTGTCGATGGATAAACATGTCAATTTTTCAAGGTGTGGCTTGCTGGCACGACAACATGATAGATATTTTGACAAGCTGGACTTTTTAATCTGACATGTGTCCAGAAATTCGCAAATATCTCCTCAAATGTTTCTATGGTAGGTAAAAAAGATAAAGATCGAAAATGAGAATAAATTATGCGGACACTTCCAAGATTTTCTAAGTTCAAACATATATATATATAAACGAAATTTATTTTTTCTTATATAGAGTAGAACATTTAACAAAAATAAATTTAAAAAACTTGAAAACTATTCATAATTTCTAAAATTTTTTTTACCCATCAAATATATCTAGTATTCATTAAGATCTGCGGATCTTTTGGTAATAGCGGTTTGGTTGCGACAACATGCGTGTGTGTGTGTGTGTGAGGTCTGACATCACACAACATTTTTTATGGATTACACCGTATATTGTTACATTTTTTAAATCACTGAAGGATTCCAAGCATATTTTATGTTACACGTTCCGTAACTAACTTTTTTCGAGAAAATGGCGTCTCAAAATTGTCATTTCGAGCCGTTTATATGGCTTCGCTTTGCCGGTTTGCTATTGGTTCGTCGATAGCTTAGGTGGTAGAGCCTCAGAATGACAGAGGTTGTGGGTTTCAATCCGACTCGAGGGTTTTTAATTTGAAACATTTTCTAACTTGTTTCACTTGACGCCATTTTCTCGAAAACAGTTGAATTTAGGTATGGAACATGCACCATAGAATATGTTTGTAATTAGTTCAGTAATTTAAAAATTAGGAGATATTTACTTTTGTGATTAGGACAGACGCTACAGGGTTTTGCAGTGACTTTGGAACTGTTTGACTTGTCTTGGCCCTCATTTTTTAATTATTTACAATTGTGATGAGTTCAGATATGTTTCTCAAAAGATAATATTTTATTTAAACATTTGGGGACTATGGGCTTTAAATAAGGTCACGATTAGGGTAATTAGTTTCTTCTCTCTATTATAATAAATTTCGTAGACCTCGTCTAAAATATAAAGATAAAGTGAAACCCTCTACAAGCATTAATTTTTAAACTCATATAAGGCAATGTGTGAATCGAATACGAGCTATAAATCGTTATTATCTTATAGACTATGAAGCATTTTATCTACCAGTGTTATTCGGAGGTATTCAGCAAAAGCGCTGAGGTTTATTTTTGATTTAAATTCTCTTCTAATGGATTTTTAAAGCTCAGTTTTGAACATTTCATTTTGCGAGGCAGGTATTTTGTATAATTGAACAATGTGTCTATTTGTGGAGTGTAGAATGTTAATGAGCAATTTGGTTTTTAATGACAACAATAAAATATTGTATATTAAAGCTTTCCGTGATAAAAAAATAATGATACATAAGTGCACCGTGTTCCACATAAAAGTACCCACTATATCTGGAAATTCGTAATAGATACCAAAAAAAGTTTCTTTAAATTTGTTGTTCTTTCAAAATGTAATGTTTCTTTGCATACGTAGTATCACTCTAAAAAAATAGTAAAAATCTAAAGTTGGGCCTTTGGGTGGTAATTTCCAGTTTATTAAGCACCAATGCATACACGGAATATATTTTCATATTATATTATTTTAATTATTTTCGGAAATAAAAATAATAATAATAATAGTAATCGTTTATTGTTTACTTCATATATGCACATATATATTATATATATATATATATATATATACATATATATATTTATATACATATATATATTTATATATATAAATATATATATATATATATATATATATATATATATATATATATATATATATATATATGTACATATTTTTTTAGAAAAGTAAACAAAAGGCCAGTAAATTCAGAGTTCTGCACGCAAACAGACTCTTAACATTTAAATAAAGCGGACAGAAATGTATAAAAATTATTTATAACATGGCTACAACATAAAATACAGTAAACAATCAAGGTCGAGGAAAGAAAATTATGGCGATTTGAAATAAAAAAAACATAGAGAGGGAGAGAGAGAGATAGAGAGAGATAGAGAGAGAGAGAGAGAGAGAGAGAGAGAGAGAGAGAGGGGAAGATTTAGTTTGGCATCATTATGTATCATATTGCTTTAATGACCCTTTAGAAAAAGCACTTGTTTCATTACTGCATATCTCATATCTTAAATCTGTCTGACAAGTTAGATCCGGTCTAAATCTAGATCTCCATAGTGAACGGCTGTCACTGTTCATTCAGTAACCTGACACTTAGCTTTAGCTTTTCTTTTAAAGTATGGCATGAGTGAGGTAGCTGATTCAAATCTAAATTTAAGGAGTTTACTGATTGAACTATATTATATGAAAATGACGATTTGAAAAGTTTTTTCTACGTTTGTTTAGGTGATGAACGTCTGTATGAAAGGTTATTTTATTGTAAAGATATGGAGGTGATTGAAATTTAATAATTTTATAATAAAATAGTTTCGAATGCAGTTTAAGCTAATTATTAGTGAGACACCCTATTACTTTTTGTTCCAAATATCAATCGAATGCAGAAGTTTTAGATATTTTGAATTCTGTGTTTATCATTATAATCTCAACAGGGACCATAAACGCCATCACGGTGATTACAACGTGAAAGCACTGAAGAATCACACAAAAGTTTTTTTACATTTTCTTCAAGATACTGTCGATGTGAGTAATTTAGTTTTAGTGCAGAATATGCTTTTTTTAAAATATGTCACGTGATCCTTAAAACGCAGTTGGGAGTCGATAACAAGTCCTAAGCTTTTTCCTTTTTGAACAATTGGGATTGTGATATTATCTATCCGAAACTTCTAATCAGAAGATATTTTGAAAAGGGCATTTAAATCAGAGTTGACCTTTTTTCTGCAGCATTATATTCAGATGGTTTAAAAGAGAGGTAGAGTTGTGTGTCGGCTGCATATAAATGGTAATTGGTGTATTTTAGATGTAAGAAAAAAGTGGATGTATATATACTAAATAATAGTGGATCTAAAATACTTTTCTGAGAAACTCCAGTTATAACATTGAGAGAATCGGATACATTATTATCTAATTTAACTCGTTGACTTCTACCACTTAAAAATGACTTAATTAAATTTAAAGCCTGTTCAGAGAAACCAATATAATGTAAAAGTGATATCAATATTTTATGATTTACGAAGTCAAATGCCTTTGTGAAATTCAACAATATTAAGGCAGTTATTTGATAACTGTAGCCACCTCTGAAACCTGATTGCTTTGGGGGCAAAATATTGTTAGTTTCAACGTATCTATGAATTTGATTATTTAATACGCGTTCCATAGTTTTCGAAAAAGTTAGCAAAACACTGATAGATCAAAACTAAGTGATGTCGGTAGGATTATTTACCTTGGGCAGAAAGGTAATAAATGCTTCCTTCCACGCAATGGGAAAATAATGTTTTAAAATGCATTCGTTTAAAATATGTTTGAGATATTCGACAATGTGAGGAAAAAATATATGTTTTAGTGTGATATTCAACTGATCCGCGCCAAAAGCTTTTGTTTTTATTTTTAAAAGTATAAAATTCAAACAAATTAAGTGTATTTGCCTTCACATTGTTGGAGTAAAATTTTACAAGCTCATCATTAGTCGTGTCAGTATTCTTGGGAGAACTGACATAACATTTATTAAAGTTGTTAACATTTTTAAAGCAGTCAGGTCTATGTTTTAGTTTTGTATGCCTAAGTTTGTTCAGTTCCCTCCATTTTTCTTTGACTGTTGAATTTCTAAATGAATTGTTGTAATAAGCCCTTTTTCACTCCTAATTGCAGAGGTAGTATAATTCCTCAGCTGTTTGTAATATTGCCATTTAGTTGTGGATCTAGTATTTTTAAAATTTTTTAATGCCTTATTTCTTAGTTTTTGCAAAATTTTTATGGTGTTCGTTATTCAAGGTTTAAACATATTTCTTCATATAGAGAGAGTTCGTACCGACACATCATAATCAAATAAGTCTAGTAAATTATGATTTAAAAAATAAATTTTGTCATCGATGTCATTCATGGTATAGATAAGGTCTAGTGGAAGCATTTCTAGATCGCGTTGAAAGTACTCCAAGTTAATATTTTTTAAGGACCTAAAGGTTATTTTGCGAGGTATTTCTGTAGTTGGAGAGTACTTCATTTCGCAGAAAACTGCTAAATGATCCGAAAACGGGCAATCGAAAGTTCCTTTGTTAATAATATAGCACGAGTTTGTAAACACGAGGTCAATTAAGGAGATTGATAAATTATTCACACGACTGGGTTCTGTAGTTATTTGACTTAAGTTTAGGGGTTCAACAATTGATATTAATTGATGGCTTAATGAGTTATTTGTTTTCAGGGAATCAATATTAAAATCTCCCATATAGTGTATATTGTCATAGTTAGTAAAGATATTAATTAAATTTTCTCCAAAAGTACCAAAAAAAGATGCAGTATCTGTGTTTGGTAGTCTATAAATTATTCCAAATGCATGTATTCTGCCGCAATATGCAATTTCAACCAGATACTCTCCAAATATTCATTACATTCACTAAGCATCGCACTTTAACCCTCTTTTAACGTAGGTAACAACTCCACCCCCTCTACGCAAATTACGATCATTTCTCATAACATCAAAATTAGGTAAGTTAATTGCATCAGTGCTAATATTTGGATTCAGCCAATTTTCCAAAATCTGTATCTAAAAAAAGATTCTTAAAGTCTGTAAAATGTGCAAACAGAGATCTTACGTTTGTGTGGGCAAATTTAAAAGACGTCCAAATCAACAATCCCTCGAAAAGTTAAAAAAAGGATTTAATAATAAAATTTAGAAAAGAAAGAAAGAAAGGAAAGCAAAATAATAGATAAGAAATATATAGAAGGAATAGGTAAGTAAAATAAGAAGGTTTCTTTCTTAACGAGAATTAGCACAAAAACAAATCACCAATCTGCCTGCGTGCGTTCACATATTTATTAACCCATTTACTTTTATATGTCTATTATATATATATTATATATTTATTAACCCATTTACTTTTATATGGCATTATTTTTAATCTAAATAGGGAATTTACAAATGTCAAAAAAATAATACTGAGAGGAAATGTTAAGTTTTTTTGCTTCAGTCACCATGGAACATTTCCATTTTAACAAGCTGTAGAAGGTACGATATTCGGAATGAACGGGCCAAGTATACGTATTTAGTTAGAAAGAGAGTCAGTCAAATTCGACAATCGTAGCGTAAAGTCGAAAATAAAATTGTGTTCGGTGAAATTTATTAAAGAAAACTCACACAATTTTTGAACAGCGAGTAATTATTGAAAAGAATATACCACTTTGGCCTGAGATTAACTTAGTTCAAGTTTGTAGCATAAAAAATATAAGATTTAATGGGCTCTCCTAAATGTTCACGAACAAATAAGTATATTTTGCACTCTTTGCTAATTTTCTCTGCTCCATAGATCACCAAATTGTGTCATAAATGATACAAATCTTTAAACTTAGAAATGGCAGAAGAAGTTAAAGAACATTTAGTATCATAAAATAGTAAAATATCGAAGATTCTATTATATTTCATTTTTGTTATATATTATATTGATAATACAATTAAAGTTGAATGCATTTTTTAAAGAGTTAATTAAGTAAATGTCACTTTTATTACTGATTTTTATATCCAAAATCATGGACATGCTCTAATATATTCAATAGGAATGAGTTAAACGCCAATTTAAATAAAACTGTCTAAAACATAACATAGTCACAACAAATTGTTATTGCCTTTTATGTAAGCAATACAAATAACTGCCGTTATACATTTTTAAATATGAGTAACCTGAAAAAAAAAAGAAAAAAAATGCTGAACTGATATCAGATATATTAGCAGTCGCATTCTTGGCGAATAGTGATTCCCCTAGTCGTAACTTTCCAGCAAATCTTCGGCAGAAGTCTATCTCAAGTTCTATTTGGCACATTACTTATTTAAATCCTCTACCATGCCCCCTACATATAAAAGCACGAAATAATATCTATCTTTCAAACGGAAATATACTCGTCACATAAAACTCCATTACCGAAACCACGGAGAAAGTAGTCTAAAGTGAATAAAAGTTCGAAAATTTCAATATTGTCAAATGTCATCTTTCGTGATTGCTGGTGATAGGACGCGTGTTCGGAATGTTTATGGATTGAGCCGAAGTTTAAAAGGAGATGCGGAGAAATCCCATATATTCGGAAATACAAATTACGTTATGAATTATGCATGGCAAAGGCAGATGCACTACTGGGTTTTCGGTTAGAGTTCGAGAAGATAAGTGCAGTTTGAAAATGCGAACCATATTTATCGATATCAAACCCTACTATCATAAAAATTATTAATGGCTGACATTAGGAATTAATGGCTATTTAGATTATTAGTTTTTTTCAAATAACATTAGCCGGTAGAGTGAAAATGTTGTTTACTAAAATTCAAAATCTGATTACACGTCTTGTTTCGTCCCCAATGAATATATTTTTTTTAAATAAATATTAACCTGTATGATGTGTATAGTACAGCAATATAAATAGGTTGTTTTTTATTGAAAGAAAGAAGAGACGTCTATTATGCAATTATTATATAAAGTATACAATATAATGACATAAATCGTGACATTCGCTGCGCGTTCTTCCATGCCACCTACTCAAAAAGATAATAAAAAAATGATTGACAAAAAAATTTAAATAGCCTTGATGACTAACCAACCCAACTGTGTGGTTGCATTTCTTGAAATAGTAGTTTCTTTTGCAAGAAGCATATGAGTTATCAATAATTAAGTTAAAAACATCAGAGTTAAGTAGTTCTACTGCCTGAAAGGCAAACGAACACTAAACTTAGCTGTGCGGTGTTGTGGAATATTAAATCTAACTTTATTTCTAAGATTCAGTTGTTGTAAGTCCTGCCTGTCAATTAGACTTAAATATTTTAGTAACGAAAGTACCAAAATCAGTTGTTGTAGGATATTTATATTTTAGAATTTTTATTTCGAAAATATGTTGGGGTTATATGATCAAATTTGTTTACACAATACACAAAGCGAATGCACGTATTTCAGGCTAATTGAATTTTTCTTTAGAATTCACGGCTTAAATAATTAAAATAAACAAAACTGCAGTAATCTAGAAGTGGATAAAGCAGTGATTCAATCAACATTGGTTTTCCGGCAAAATGTATTTGAAGTTCTTTAGTTTAATATACACTGAGGGAAGTTTTTTCTTTGTATGTAATTCAAAACTTAAATTTACATCGACACTTCCCTGAGGTACACCCAAGTCTGTCATCGTGGCTCCAGATCTTGCACCATCCAACTCTCCCAACTGTACACGAGACGAAAGTTAATAAGAAAACTACAAACACACATTTGGTGATTAATTAGGTCAAATGTCTTGCAATAATCAAGTAAGACCAAGCAAGATACTCTACCATCATCCTTGTTGCTTGCAATATTGATGGTAACATTTGTAAGAGCTGACGCTGTGTCGTGACCCTTCCGAAAACCAGTAAACTCCAGGAAGAATATCCTTGTCCTACAAATAATATTTAATCATATCGCAAACGAGTAATTCTAACATTTTAGCAAAAAATGGGTAGGAGTGAATTTGGTCTCAAGTCAGATAAGGTTTCTATTTTAGGGTTCTTAGGTAGAGGCTTAATAATGGAGGTTGAAAAGCTGCCAGTCTGCAGACACAAATTAAACGAGTTGACTATCGGAATGATATGATCAATACTAAATAATATCATATTGTAGCTCAAACTATCAATGCCCATACTTTTAGACTTTATCCTACCAAAATTCTGATCACATCATATGCGGATATATTTTTAAAGTTAAAACTATTTCCGACATGTAATCTCGCGCTCCTCAGAGAACCAATGAGTATATTATTATTATTATTATTATTATTATAGAGACTACCCCTTTTAAATGGTTAGGAACTTCATATCCATCATTAGAGTGAATATTCCATAAATTAATTTTAAACCACAATTTTTATCAGATTTATGAAACTCGAAAGCCATTCACTCCGGATTGCAAAAGATAGGTAATTCTTAAGGTTAAGATAGCAATGTTTATGCGCAATGTCTAGTGTTCTTTAATATTTATTAAATGCTTTATTTTTTAATTTAATGATTTCTTTTATTGTTTCAGTAATGTAGGGTTTATATTTTCGTTTAATGTTCACAGTTTTGATAGGAGCATGTCTATCAAAGATTTCAGTAAGCTGTTTATTGAAAGTATTAACCTTTGAACTGGATGACTCCTGACTCATTACTTCCTCATAATCATACTGTTGCATTTCCAATTCAAAAAGCTGTTTTTTAAAAGTACGGAAATCTCTTTAAGTGACCACGCTTGAATTGGCCTTCGGGGCCTCTAAATCTAAGATTGAATAAACTAAGTTATCTCAGTCAAATCAAACTTTTCAATGGACCCTGATCTTTTTATATCTACGTTATTGTCAACACAAATAATATCAACCAAACTACTACAGCTTCTTGTCAGTCGGGTGGGCTCATTAATGACCTGACTTAGACTAAACATGCTTAACAATGAATCTAAATATTTACTTTGTACATCTTGAGAAAAATAATTTATATTTAAATGACCCTGTAAAATACAGTAGTTATAAGATGGTGATAAAGCAGATAAAACATATGCAGCTTATTTGTTTATAGTTTGTTAGGGGTGGTTTATACAATACCCCAACTAAAATTTTAATATTTTCAAAAGCTATCTCAATCCACAGTTTTAAGGACGCAGATACCTACAAACAGACTCCTCCTCCTCTGGTCGGTCTATCTGCACGGTAACGCTGGTAAGCTGGAGTATTTACCAGGAGATCTGGATATTCTGGGTCTAATCATATCTCTGTAACAGTTAAAAAAATTTTTAACGAAGTTGACGCATGTTAAAGATGTTTCCTTACACTCTTTTAGTCAATGATTTTTAGCACACCTAGGACAACACATATCATTATCACAAGTAGTCGCCATGTGATGATATCCACAACACCGGAAGCACTTCTTAACCTCAAGACCATCAAAACCTTTGCAATGGTCTTAGCCTACAAAAAAAAATCCACTCTCCATGACCTTCTTATAAATGGTGGAATTCAACTGAATAAAATTCTGAAACATATTGGGCTTATTTTTTAAAGGTTTTATACTTAATAGTTTAAGATCTGCATCCTGACAAAAAACTGATTGATTCTGTTGCCTAAGCAATTTTAATAATGTATGTTCTTCATATCTTTCGGACAAACATGAAATTCGGATCCTCTGTTGGAAACTTCCCAGTTCACTAATTTCGTATTTCTCTCGTAACTTATGTGGAATCTGTTTAAAATTTTCAGCATCCTCTTTGGTGGGACAGTTAAGCACCATTCCACCTTTACTTGTACCTTTTAAGCACTGGACTGCTATATTTTCATTAATTGGTTTCACGTTTTGAAACAAATCTCCCTTTTTCGCATGAACACCCTAGGAAGGATTTTTTTGTTTGATTACCATAATTTGTTTGTTCTTAGCAGTGTCTGCAAACGATCTTGACTCACTATCAGCAACTTGAGCTAAGTCCAAACTGTTCTTATTATTTTATGAATTATTTGCGTGTTCTGTTGACGCAGCTACTTTATCACGCGTTTTTCGCGTTTGTTTTAGAGTTTTGCAGTTTTCACGCACCTCTAGAAATATTAACTTTAAATTGATTAAAACAAATAATCTCAACATATTTTAAAAAATCAGTAAATTTCCTTTACCCGGAAATTCCCTCGTAATGTCTTTTTTTCATTTGTTAGGAGCAGTGAAGTGTGACCCAGTTTAGTTCCGTACATAGTCACAGTATATATGTGTTACATATATTGTTTTTTCAGACACGTTTATTGGGCGCAATTTTGGTTTATCATATCTGGTTGCTACCAATATTTTACCAGTTTTATTTTCTTCCTATGCCACACTTGACTTTTGGGCATAATTTAAAATAAATTCAATAAGTAGTTTTTATATCGACACATACCGCCATTTTGTTACGTAATGTTAAATTCGTACCAGCTTATCCCATTTTCATATTTAATTTTTCTGTAAAATTTATAGTTAGTTGAACAAAATTTTTTTACGTTGATTTTTTAAAAATTTTATTTGGCCGCCATTTTGTTTCGCCATTTTAAATTCGTACCACAACTTTACCAGTTTATATTACAATTAATTGTTGCACAAACATTTAAATTAATTTAAAAAGTAGTCAGCCTGATTTTTTAATATTTTATGAGGCCGCTATTTTGTTTTGCTATTATGGATTCGTATCAAAATGTAATCAGTTCATTCTTTTCTAACACTTGATTTTTGTGCAAAATTTAAGGTAAATTGGATAATTAGGTTTTTCAATAATAATTCTTTAAACATTGTTCCGCCATATTGAATTTTTACTAAAATATTACCGGGTTAGCCTCATATAACCCTTAATTTTTGACTAAAATTTGAAGTCAATCTAGTAATTGGTTTTTAACTATACAGACAGACAGATAGACAGAGCGACAGACGGACCGACGGAATTGATAAAACATACTTTTTTGGCATGGAATTAATATATATGAGAGGGTGATATTTTCACAATTACAAACATTTAATTTGGCCATCATTTTGTTACGCCTTCGTGTATTAGTACCACATTTACTATTTGATTCCTATAACTTAGTTTAACTCTTTTTGAGACCACCACATTTCAGCCTTAACTGGAACGAAATGATAATTTAGGTCGCTAAAAAGGGGGTGATCCCTTGTTTTATAAAAGTTTTAAATGTGATCTGTTATATATTTGACATGTAACTTACAATTTAAATGTTTACTGTTTTTAACTGTTTGTGGTACTATATGAATTTATTTCCTGTGCACACTTGACTAAGTGTCACTGATGATGGCGAAAGCCGAAAGCGCTTTGCTACGTTTTTAATAAATTGACTTGCACGAAATACAAAGAAAAGATTTTCACAATTTATTTAATAAAATATATGGCATTTTACTAAGCCGCCATTTTCTTTCGCCATATTGGTTTTTGCCAAAAGTTTACCGGGGCATCCCCATATGACCCTTAATTTGCCGTGAACTGGCAGACAGACAGACAGACCGACAGACGGGCCGACGGATTTTTTTTGGCATTAATGGACGCTAAAACGTGAAGATATGTAAAATCTGAGGAGGTGATTTTTTTCACGATTACCAACATTTTATTTGGCCGCCATTTTATTCGGCGATTTTGAATTAGTACCACAATTTTGCTAGTTGACTCTTATAGCACAATTAATTATGGCACGGAATTTGAAATCAATCCAATTAGTAGTTTTTCCAGGCTGAATTTTTTAATATTCTATTAAGCTGCTATTTTGTTCCGCCATCTTGTATTCGTGCCAAAATTTTACCAGTTTATTCCAACATAATACTGATGTCTGTGTACAATTTGAGATAAATTGGATATGTAGTTTTTTAATATTAATTTTTTCTACATTTCACTTGGCGGCCATTTTGTTTAGCCATATTGGATTTTTCCCAAAATGTTACTAGGTCATCCTAATATGACCCTCATGTCTTTGATTAAAATTTGAAGTCGGTTTTTTAGCTATGCCGCGAACAGGCAGACCGACAGACAGACCGACGGAATTGAGAAAACATATTTTTCGGCTTCTAGTGACACTAAAACGTAAAGATCTAAAAAAATCTTGGACGGTGATTTTTCACGACAATACTTCCCTTTATAAGGGAAGCAAAAACAGGATAGTGCCTTATTGTTCGCGTTATATTGTTGTAAGTTTCCCTACTACGTTGTTATATGATCTCTATTTTTCTACCAACATTTGGTAATATTTCTTTTTATTGTTTAAAAGGAGATGCGGAGAAATCGCATATATCCGGAAATACAAATTACGTTATGAATTATGCATGGGAAGAGCATATGCACTGCTGGGTTTTCGGTTAGAGTTCGCTAAGATAAATGCAGTCTGAAAGTGCGAAAGCGAACCATCTTTATTAATATCAAAAAGTATTTTCATAAAAGTTATTAATGACAATTTGAAGAATTAATTTATTAAAAATTATATTAGCGGGAACAGTTAGAATGTTAGTTACCAAATAAACTTTAGTACAGGATATCTTTCGTTTCAGTAATACAGGGTGGCTACCCATATTTTGACCTACCTCTGTGTTAGTACTAGATATATCGCAACGTACCGTCAAATGTGGTGAAAGTGATTTTATGGGGAGATTTTGATAACGGCTAATATTTTGTAAATAGATTTAAATATCCCGCAATTATAATCTGCCAAAATCCACGCTATGCTCAGTCGAAAGAATGGTGTAAGCGTGCCGGTAAGTAGTTGTTATAATATTTCTGTAAATATTCTTTCACAATGCGTCAAAGTAACGTTAAATTAACACAGTCAAAAATTATAAGGTATTTCAATAGATTTTACACACTTTATTACAATATCGGTTCTTTGAAAATTATTAGCTGATACATCATGTAGGGTAACTCTGATAACACTTTCGGTGTGAGACGATAATTATCAAAGTCGCCCCACAGTTTGTAAACAACAGAATTTCCACGCCTCCCTGTTGTTTGCTTTGATCTGGATCAGTTCTAATTTTAATTTTAGATCAGCTTCATTCAAAAGGTGTACAACAATTTAAAATGGGCCGTATCTATAAACGTAAAATTGGGAGCAGAGCTTACAAGAACTTCACCGATGAAAATATTGAAAAGCGGTAGAAAAGATAGTTGATAAAAACTGGTCCATTAACAAGACGTAAGACATTCAACCAGGGGCATGCGGTGAAATATCTAGTAAGAGAAGCGATTAGGAGAATGGCTAAAGAAATAGTACAATACATACCTACATCGAAAACAAATGTAGGGTGTTCCTGATTATATTTTGTCCACCCCCATAACTTTTTTACTTTTTAAATTAAACTTATGATTTTTTTTACCAGTTTGTATGTTCTTAGGTATATTTTATTTTCAGAGACACAATTTCTTTACAGGGTGTTCCAAGAAAGCATGCATTAATAAAGTTATATATTTTTTTAATAAAACCCTTCATATATTTTCAGGCTGTTTAAAAGAGCATACCAGCAAAAACTTTTCAAAAATACTATATATTACTACATTAACTTTTACAGATTCTGAAATATTTAACTTCAAAAAACACATTTTTCTCATTAAAAATGTGTTTTGACAACCGCTCAAATTTTTATTTCAACAGATAGGATAATATTTTGTTGTGCTAATTTGTAGGGTTTTAAGTAAGTTTCTTTTTTACACGCTGGCAAAAAAATCATTATAAACTTTAAAATTAAAAATTTCAGTGGCTTAGAAAAACATATTCTTAATGGAAAAAATGTGTTTTTTAAATGTTCCGAAAAATGTAAAAGTAAATTTAGTAGCACATATGTATCTTTTAAAAAGCTCTTTTAGTGCTCTTTCAAACAACGTAAAAATATAAAAGATATTTCATTTAAAAAAATATAACTTCAGTACACAATGCTTTTTTGAAACACCCTGTAGAAAAAAGGAAAGGCTACAAACTGATAAAAAAATTATTATTCTAGTTTAAACAATAAGAAAGTTAAGGTGATCGACAAAATATAAAAACAAGGCCAACAAAAAATAATTATTTAACTAATGTTTTCCACCCTGTTAGCCAATCATAGTTATTATAAAAATCAATTTTAAAGTGTCTATTAATAGAATTTTCAACTTTAGTGTCTAAACCGGTACATGACATATGCCTACCTGAGGAAATAATGTCCAATTTCTCCTAAAAACTGCACAGAGAAAATAAATTTTCACATATGCAACGAGATTGTCTGCTCTGTATTTCATACATCTCTACCGATAACACACAACCGAATATGAAAAAAGTGACCGAACTTAGCGCGTTTCGACCGCCGAAATTCACAATAAGAAATTCCTCCGCGACGCAACTGATCTGAAAATGAAATCAAATAAAGCCACCGTACAGCCGAGAAAAAGCGCCGATGTACTTCGCATATCGACAGGCGGAAATTCTAATGGCCCGACGGTCTCCGATTATCTTCACATTCAATGCCGCCGTGGATGATTAATCTCGTCCGCGTGGACGTTTATGAAGGCAATTTGAAAAATAAAATATATTATTATCAATTTATGATCTTCTATTTTGGATCTTATAAGAGTAAGGGAAGCGCTGCTTTCAACGCTTCCATGGACCGCACGCCACTGCACATAAGATTTCCTACAGAACCTTATATACTACACACATGGAAAAAAGTTAGGGATAATAAAAAAAGGTCGTTTTTGCAACCAAAATATACTATTTATACTAGGCATAATTAAAAATTTGCCTTTATAGCCTAGAATTATATTATTTCAAAAATGACGAATTGAACCATTCTAATAGTGCTATATTTTCTTTAAAAATAAAGATACGTTGATCATCTAAAAAACAAAATGTTTTTATGGAATCAGGCTTCAAAGTTATAGTTACACAGTTTAAAAATTGTAGGCAGTTTATGTTACAGGGTTTTTCAAAAATTCATTAAAAACATATGCCTTGACTTCACCCTGTATTTTATTTAGTAGTCAATTTTATTTTGTATTATTATCACAAAATCATTTTTGAAATAATATAAATTTAGGCTATAAAGGCAGTATAAATAATATATTTTGTTTGCAAAAACGACCTTTTTTCATTATCCCTAACTTTTTTCCACGTGTGTACGTACAAAGGCATGCATGTGAGGTCAACCTGTTTTTAGTAAGCAAGGGGAAGATGCAATAATTTGATTTAAAGTAACTTGTAGGAATTGGGGTTTTCCATTTTCCGAAGATCTAGAAATGGTAACAAAATCGTTCTTAGATATGCAAGGACGAAAGATTATCTGTTTCAAAAATAATATCTCCGGTCGAGAATAGGTTTATTCACTTATAAGTAGACTTAACTAAGAATAACTCTAGTTTGCTCAGCGCCTAGCAGCCATTATAAAACAAACGAGTGCTAGTGTTTCTCCAGAAGTGATTCGGAAATATTTTGATAATTTGCGAATTAGCACTGACAATGTACCTCCATAAAATGTGTTCAATTATGATGAAACAAACATGACCTGGGAAAAAGAAGTATCGCAGGGGTAAAAGATACCCGGAAAATATTACAAACGATTCAGAATCAGCTATTTTCATCATGTTTTGTAGGTCAACATCAGGCGTTCTCCTACCTCCCTACGTAATTTACAAATACCAGCATTTGTGGGACCAGCTGCTGCAGGTCTGGATTTTGATACTTTGCTTTACTGATTGGTTTAGAAGAACGTTTTTACCCCTCGCTACTAATTTGTCAGGGGAGAAGGTTCTAATTGGCGACAATATATTGTCATATTTTGCTAATGAAGTTTTATAGTTATGTGATCAAAAGAACATTGTCTCTTTGTGCCTCCCCCAAATTTAACATACCTGACGCAACCACACGATGTTAGCTTCTTCAGGCCCTTAAAGACTGGACGGAAGTCAGTATTGTTGATTGTTGAACTGGAAAATGCAAAATCCCAAACAATCATCTTTGAAGAAAGAAATATTTCCACAGTTAATGCAGATTACTCTAGAAAAAATTAAATCCTCGGGGATTCACTCTCCCCATGCAATTAACCACGATTTCGTTGTTCGAAATCCGTCACATAAAGTGACTAACTGTGGAAACTGGAAAGAGTGTAAGTTGTCCAACAAATGATTCAGACGAAAGCAAAGAAATAAATGGTATTTCGGAGGAGATGTGCGATGGGCTTGCTGACGAAGTGAACTATTTACCCACTGATATTAAGAAAATTGTACCTGGAACATTCGTTCTAGTAAAAGTAATGTCTGGAAACAGAAATTACCAAGTATAGATACGTTGCCAAGGTTGTGGGGCAAGTAGATGACGAAAATAACTACAATGTCTTAAGCTTAAAATCATTGGACACCACAAAAATAACTTTTTCTACAAGCGTGCGGAAAACCTCACTTTTCCGCACTCATTTTAGTTTGGAAAGAGCTACTTTTCCGCGCTTATGCTGAAAAGACCTACTTCCCCGCACTGGTGCAGAAAAGTAAATTACCTCATATTTTAAATATAATTACTGATTTTAAATATTTAAAAATATATATGGATAGGCTGATAGTTAACAAAGTGATTTAAGATCATTTTGCAAGAATCCTGCTATAATTTTTAACAAAATAGTAAAAAATATGTAAAACGTGTTTTAAAAAATTGTTTAATAGCTCTCGTATTATGCCTTATAAACTCAATGTTAAGCAATAATAAACACCTGCTGTTTTATTTGACAATTTGAATCACGATAGACACAAAACGTGTTTTCATCATGCTCCGGTTTCACTAACCGTTGGTCTCAAAATGTTTAGGACTGGTTTGTCAGATAATGACATCTTGATTGCGTCATGTGTAGAACATGGTGAAAACTTGTGGTTACCGATTTCAAGTGACAGCTAAAGTAAATGATTAATTGTGTTTTGACATTGCAAAAAAATAGTAACAAATATGGAGAAACAATTAGCAATTTATGTGTAAAAGTTTATTTTTTAATAGCAATATTGTATCTGTAATAAGCAAATTGTCATGAAACTTTTAACAATAACCTTCAAATATGTAAAAACCCAAATAATATCAAACATAAAACCAGAGATAACACTAGAAGACTATAAAAATCATTTATTTTATGATAAAAATAAATAATCTAGCTGTTTACAATTTGTAAACAAACCGCTATATGTTGTTTCTTTCTGGAACCTCGATAGGGACCATATCCCCGACATGGTTAGCAATTTGACAGATTAGTTATCGGACGATTCAGCTGGTGACGTCACTACTTACATTGTGAATTCTTGCGGTTCGAAGCGGTCAGCCGAACCGGAGCATGGTGAAAACTTCTAAAGTAAAAATACGCGTGCCATTCATTGTCAATAAAAATCAATTTTGCTGTCGCTGATTTTTGTCGTAGTAACACCTGAGTAAAAGTGTTTTTAATGGATTCTTCAGACGAAGATTTGCCAAAGTTAGTGTTGGAAGCAGCTAGAACTGCAAACTTCAATCTGCTACCATCAAAATCCCGTCATAGGTATGAATTAGTATAGAAACAATATATTCTGTTTAAAACCTGGTGTCAAACTAAAGGCATCAAAACTTTGAAAAACCTGTTTTTTTTGGCATTTTTCGACGAGATTTCTAAAACATTTAAACCAAACACGCTTTGGTCCAGATATTCAATGTTAAAAGATATGATTAAACTCAATGAAAACATGGATTTAAGCAAGTTTTTCGAAGTCACAGCCTACTTAAAAAAAAACCAAATGTTGGATTTAGACCTTAGACCAAAGAAGTCGAAAATGTTTTCAAAAGAGGAAATTTCTAAATTTATAAATGAAGCGCCTGCCCAAATTTATCTCCATATTAAAGTAGCTACTATATTTGGTTTGGCAAGCGCATGTCGCTGAGAAGAACTAACAAAAATGTCATAGGCTCATATTGAATACAAAGGAAATATTTTATTAATAAATATTCCAGACACAAAAAAATACCGTTCTAGAAGCATTGTACTATCTGCTGAAGCTGAAAGCGGAGAATATTTATAATTGGTCAGAAAATATGCTATTTTAAGAAAGCCAGAAACCCTACATAGGCCTTTTTTGTAAACTACAAGAAAGAAACTTGCACAGTACATGGCATCAGAATAAACACCTTTGGAAACATGCCATCAAATACTGCAGGTTTTCTGAAGCCCTCAAATCCTGAACTATACAGGCCACAGTTTCCGACGTTTAGCCGCCACAATGCTTGCAGATTCCAGAAAAGGAATAATAAATATCAAACGCCTCGGAAGTTGGAAATCTTCAACCATGGCAGAAGGTTATTTAGAAAATTCAACAAGTCTTCAAAAGAATCTATCCAATAAAGTACTGAACTTCAACGCCATTCCTTCCACTAGCACTTTCACCAGTGCAGTCTACCAAATCGACCTCTTCCAACCAAAAAGTTACTCCCTCGGTGACGCTTAAAACAATTAGTACTCATGAAAAAGAACTGAAAAATCCAAACCCAACCTACAAGTCCCCGACTTCCTTGGAAAAAAACATCTAGCCAAACAAACGTTTACTATTCATGTTAATAATAATTAATTGGTTATTACGTATTTGATATAAATAAACGATTCTTTTTAACTTTTGGGTTTTTCCGCACGCTTGTAGAAAAAATAGTGTACCTTATACGTGCGTAAAGTAACTTTTTCGCATTTTAATTGCGTGCGGAACAGTGGCACTTTCCGCACTTGTTAGGTAAAGTACTATTTCAAAATGGTCCTAACTTTTCCTAACGATTCGTTTGCTGTAAAGTTGGAGGATCTTATAGCCATTCTAGAACTGCCAGCGGTAACGTTTGGAGGGCTCGTAACAAGTGTTTCAAAGTTTTTCAATTTTTTCAATCCATTTTTGGTTTATTTATTCTTTATGCATTAATTTTAAGTTTACAGAGTGTATTATTTTCACTTTTCCGAGGATAGTTTATTGAAAGTCAATTTTAATGCCAAACAATAAAGGGTGACTTTGATAAATTTATGTCAACTTATGGATTATTAAAAACGCATCAGTATTTTTGTGTTTACTTAAATTTTTCAAATAGAAAGGAAATGGTCCCTGGGGTTCTAATAAAATACCGTTTTCTTCCGAGTATTTCGATACTACATACTTCATGATAATGTATGTAATACTGCTTTTATTTATTTATTGCACTTAACAGATTCCTTACAAGAATTCATCCTATTACAAAGTACAAAATAGAACTTAATAACTAAAAATTAAATTTAACTAAAGAACATGATCTAACCTATTTCTTAGGGATCTATAACTAATGTTAAAAATATCAACATCCTTTTGTATTCTGTTATATAGGTTGCATATATTATATAAAGGGGATCCTAGCTGTCGCTTGCTGTAATTGTGAGCTACATTTGGTATGTAAAGAGTGTTCACATTTCTCATGCCATAAGCTGGAACATTAAAATGTAGAGATGAGAGAAATGAGGTATCATCATTAAGTCCGTTTATTGTTTTGTGTAAATATAGCAAACAAAATTTTTGCCTGCGCTTATAAAGGGACACTTGAGAATATCTTTCACAGAGTGACAGTGAGGACATACCGCGACCAGATACTCCCGTCTCCTGGAAGTATATGTATCGAAGCATCTTATTTTGCACTCTCTCAAGTATATGCCTAAAGCACTCATAATGTGGACATCAAATTATACATGCATATTCTAGCAGACTTCTTACATATGATATATATATAGCTGTATTAAGCATTGGGTTCGAGAGAAATCATCTGTATTTTGCACTATAAATCCATACATCTTACAGGCTTTATTAACTAAGTTAATTATATGTTTATTAAAAGTCAATTTGGAATCAAAAGTTATTCCTAAGTCCACCATTTCATCCACTTTTTTAAGGGAGACATTTTCAATAGAATATGTAAATTGGATTTAGTTTTCTCGTATAGGTAAGAAGTACACATTTAACTTTATTAAAGTAGAGTTTATTATCCAAAGACCATTGAACAACATTATGTATATCTTTCTGAAGGGTTAAACAGTCATTAATAGTTTTAATCTCATAATAAATTTTAAGGTCATCTGCGAATAGTAAGCACAAAGCATTTTGAACCACTGGAGTTATACTATTTATACACCAGACTGCTATGAAAACCAAATTCCTTCCCTAACTTGGAGAGAAAAATTGAAAAAGACACTCTATCAAAATCCTTCTCAAAATCCATATAGATAACATCCATTTGACTACGACAATTTAAAACATCAGAAATATTTTGTGTTATTGCCAATAGATTGCTTGTGGTAGATTTATTTTTTACAAAACCATGTTGGTATATTGTTAAAATATTCTTTACTATAGGGTATATAGCTTTAAAAATTATTATTTCAAACAATTTGGCTGGTGCTGACAAAACAGCAATTAGTCTATAATTATTTATATCTGATTTATTACCTTTTTTATGGACTGGACAAATTTTAGCTTGTCTCCAGTAACTAAGAAACGTCTTAGTTTTCAGACTTAAGTTAAATAGAAACCACAATGGGTAACATAACGTTTCCATAAACCCCTTAAATATGAATGTTGGAATTTTATCAGGACCAATTGCTTTACCTTCTTTTAGATCTTTAACAGCTTCCATGACATCAACTATTTCTATCTTATTTAGTAACACAGTGGGGGCATAACTATTTTCTAAAATGTTTGGCATATTTGCTGAATCCTGTGTGTAAACACTGTTAAAGTAACTAGCAAAGGCATTACATATATCTGGACCACTACTATACTCTACATTATTTAAAAACATTTTATTGGGCATATGAACAGAGTTTTTTTATTATTAATATAAGACCAATAAGATCGAGAATCCACGCCGATGTTATACTGTATTGTTTCAATGTAAGTTCTTTGGGCAACTTTTATATCATTTTTAAGTTCAGCCCTTACCCTTTTATACTCTAATAGCAAGTCAATATTATTAGTTTTTTTATAATTTTTTTTTTAATTTCTCTTTTAACTTTAGTTTGACAATTAGAGGTTTATTAAACCAGATAGGGTATTTTTTGTTACTATGTTTGCTTTCGGGAACACACATATCAAAGATATTATATGGTTTGTCATAGAAATCTGAAACTGCTTCATTTATATCAGTATGAGATTCAAGGAAACTCCAGTCTGTTTGATTAAATACATAATACAAAGCTAGATAATTTGCTTTGCGAAAATTATACAGTGAGGCTTTAGAAGATAATTCATTTTCTTTTAAAGTAGATGTAGTTATGGAAATATTTACATACGGTATTTTTGCTCTTGGTTCGCATCGTCAACTCATCCATGATTCAAAGAGTTGACTGTGTTACTATGGCTAGAGCGGAAAACGTTAATACATTATAAATAAACTGAGAGCTTAGAAAAAAAGTATTTTATTATTATTAATACGCGACAGGTTTTCAAATACACGAAAAAATTCATTTAAGCATATTATGACGAAGACGCTATGAAATAAACGGTGGCTTTGAAAACATTTTTCATAACTTGTTTATTAACATGATGTATATTATAAAATTTTAAAAGTGTTACGACAAACAATTTATAATGTAATTAATTTTGAAATTATTATAACTAAAGTAAATTTTTAAGGTTCCAAATTTTCAAAATGGCAACCGTGCTCTTCTTGGCAAAGCTATATTTGCTCTCACTACTCGTATTAGTTGTCCTTGGGTAATCCTGTTTATGGCCGCTCTTATCCTGTTTATGGCCGCTCTTATCTAAGTGGGGTGGGGTTTGTCGATCTGAAGTAAAAATCCTTAGACATAAATTCAGTTTTACCTTGGGGGTCACAAAATAGGTCTACTATTTCTGATCCAATTTACGCCATATATGGTATTTAAGTAATTTTTTGCTGCTCTTGCATTGTGAGGCGGGGCGCTATCTTGTTGGTAAAATACGGTTTCTATTAACCCCTGGTATTTCCTCGAGAAACTTCCGAATTTGATGGATCAGAAAGTGTAAATATCTCTCCCCTGTTAGGTGACTATCAAAAATTATAGGCCCTAAAATTCTATTACCGAGAATTCCAATCAAACATTTAAACTCAAAACGTTCTTGAAAATTTTCCTCTTCTATCAAATGCAGATTTTCTTGAGACCAGTACCTTTTATTATTTCTATTAAAAACTCCCATATTTATAAAACGGCTTAAAACGGCTATCAACAGAGATAAGCTTGTATTTTTCCCTTACTACTAGATCATAAATGAACCGATTTAGGTGATTCATAACATGCTAGATTGAAAAAAAAAATATATCATAAAAATTTCTCCATGTGTCAAAAACTGGCAAATCGGATGTCATTACACTCAGAACGCCATTTTCTATCGAAATAATTAAAAATATATAGGGTGTCCCCTTTAGTGTGGAAGTAGCTCAAAACAAACGAATATGTCCAAAAATTTAAATTTATGTCTTGTATTCACACACCAAATTTTAAAAAGTTATCTCAAAAAACAAAAAATGTATAAGGGTCTGAGCCATATCTGAGAGACACCCGGTAGATACGTTTTGCCGACTTTATACTCCGGTCAAACTAAACTAAAAAACAAGGGAAGTGGTGCATAAATTTACAACAAGCTGAAAATTTGTGTAAGGGTTTAAAACATCATTAGAAATAACACTTTAAAACTCCCCAGCAATCCGATGTGAGCTAAAAATTTTATTGAAGGTCAAAGGTCAAAAAAATTGGGTTTTCGCGATTTTCAGCAAAACGGTAAGTTTTATCGTAAAACTACTTCAGACAAAAATTGTTTGTCATAAAATTCTGCATAAAAAGTGTATTATCACTTTTTTTTTCAGAGTCACCGTTTCTGAGATTTAACGAGTCAAAGAGTTGGAAAAATTGTAATCGTCAAAATATGCATAAGTACGCTACGTATTACATCCTTAAAGTTGTAATATTAGTAAAAATATGTTTCTATCAAGATACATGACTATTACAAAACCAGGTAGAATATTAAAATGCAGTCCCTTAATTTATACGTCGCGCCAGTGTAACCTCGAGACAACATCTGTCTCCCTATTCAATTGTGTGTGCGGCAAGGGTCGTATACCTGCTTTGTGTCAGAGTGCCCAATAAATGAAATAGGTACCGTTAGTTTTAAGCGTTAGGTCGTAGTGAAAACACGTGTTTAATCTACCCTATTTCTTTTCGTGCTGTTTTGAGTTTTGAGTTTTTTTAACATTTTTGTAAAAATGTCCGAACATTGTTTTATTTGTGATAAACTTTTAATTGACGGTAAAGTGGTTACTGTTGAACGTGGTATGAAGACATTAATCAATGCAAGTACCGAAAGAGAAGATGACTTTTTAGACTATCTGAAAAATCAAAAATCTGTGACAATACATGATGATTGTCGCAAAAATTATACTCGAAAATCTTCTATTGTTGCATCTAAAAGAAAACGCGACGAACAGGAAGCCAGTACATCAACGGAAAATCCTGCTCCTCATAGAAAATTACGTTTAAGTGATTCAGCTTTTTGTTTTACAAATCAATATTTGTTTTGTGGCAACGAATTAAATGAAGAGATTGAGATAAAAAAAACCCAAGAATGTACGCCGTCGAATTAGCCAAGTAAGTACGCTAAATTTTAAAGATTCAATTTTGGAAGCAGCTCGGGCTCGTTCCGATGCTATAGCAGAAGTCGTTATTGCTCGAGTCGAATATGAATATGATTTGGTTGCTGCTGAAGCTAAGTATCATCATGATTGCTATATTTCTTTTTTAAAACCTTCCACTGGGGGTAAAGTGGGTCGTCCTAAAGACGAAGCTGTGATTCTGGCAATGGAGGAAATATTTACTTACATTGAAAACAGTGATGACTGTCAATTTACTTTAAACGAACTAAGTAATGTTTGCAAAACTGCAACTTTAGGTTACAGGACGATAAAGATAAGACTAAAACTTAAGTATGGGGATAAACTTATAATCACTGAAAAATTGGGATCCTCAACATTTATATGCTTAAAAGACAGTCAGCACGATATTTTAAATCAAGCTTGGTACGAGAAAAAAAAAGCAAATAAAAAAGAAGAACGACACCGAATTCTAGAAGCAGCAGCAGCTATCATTCGCGAAGATATTCAAAGCTCAGTGTTTGATAATTCTAACTACCCTCCACCAGGTCGCATGTTTGAAGATTTAAACAATGAAATTCCAGAGTCGTTAACATATTTTACGGAACGAGTGATTTTAGAGAATAAACGAACAAATTTAGATCATTTAAAATTAATATGCACAAATATTTGCCATAGTATTATGTCTGCTGTTCGACCAAGGTCTTTTAAGTCTAAATTACAGTTAGGCCTCGCAGTGTTTTTTCATCGACGATTCGGCTCTAAGCGCCTTATACAAATTTTTTCGTCTTTTGGTTTATGTGCATCTTATTATGATACAATAATGTACGAAGCAGCAGCAGTTTTTCATCGTCCTCCTCATGTTTTACCGCCAGAAAGTGGATCACTTATTCAATACGTTGCAGACAATGCTGATATCAATGTTAATACATTAGACGGTAATAACACGCTGCACATAATGGGTATTATTCAAATTGTCACCCCAAAACAATCCGTTTTAATGGAAGAACCGATGCCACGAATAAAAGAAGCTCTTTCAGCTAAAGATTTTCAGGCAAAAGCTCATGTGCCCATACAGTTCTATCAAAACGATGGTGTAGTAGGCTACAGTAAAATAAATGTCCAAGATTTTGTATATGAAGCTGAAACGGTGTCTTTATTTAAACAAGCTGATGTAGTATGGTTTTATGGGAAATGGAAAAAGACATCTTTACCCGGTTGGAATGGTTTTATTGAACGCTTAACGAACAATCACATAAATTATTCTAAATCTCAAATATCATTTTTACCATTTATTCATCAGCCAGCTAGTAACTATAATACCATATATACGACTTTACTTTGTGCATTAGAAAATGTGAAACGGTGTGGCCACAGTGTATGTTTTGTGACTTTTGACCAACCTTTATATGCAAAAGCTCGAGAAATTGTATCAGCTGCACCTGACGGCTCTGAAATATCAAAAATCATCATTAGACTCGGGGGGTTACATCTTCTAATGTCCTTTCTTGGAGCAATTGGCCATATTATGCAAGGAAGCGGTATAAAAGAAGTACTTGCGGAGATCTATGCTGTAAAGTCTTTGGAAAAAATGCTGAATGGTCATGCTTACGCAAGAGCTGTTCGAGCTCATACTCTATTGCAGCTTGCTTTAGCAATTATAATACTAAAAAAAGTTGATATTGATGACATCTTGGAAGCGGATCTAATAATGAATCTGGACTATATAATAAATAACACTCTTTCATACATTGATATTGAAAATGATGATGAAGTATCTGGACCTTTATTTAATAAATTTAATGAAAAACTAAAAGAATATGAGGAGCGAGGACCAACTGCAAAACTTTGGATTCAATCCTTGCAAATGGTTTCAATCGCCAAAGAGTTTTTAAGAGCTGAGCGTATGGGGGATTGGAAAGCTCATTTATACTGCGTTAAAGAAATGCTTCCTTATTTTCACGCGTCTGGACATTTTCCTTATGCTAAGTCTGCACACCTTTACTTGCAGGATATGCAGCAATTACAAAATATAATAGATCCTGAAGTTTACGAAAAATTTTCTGGAGGTTTTTTTACTGTTAGACGGTCAGACAAATTAAGTTGTGGAACTTCAACGGACATGGTTATCGAGCAGTCTATGATGAAAGCTATGAAGACAGATGGAGGTATTTCCCGAGGAAGAAGTACAAAAGAGAGTGTTATAAGTAAATGGGTTTATAGTATGCATGCTATGAATACAGTTTGTGAAAAATTAGAAGATCTCGCTAATGTTAGGATGGATACAACCGAGCAGCATGTTGATGCAAGTGACTCACGAGTAAAAAAAGATGCTAAAGACATTGAAAAAATTTTAGAGTGGTTCGCAACGCATGATCCTTTTCCAGAGCTAAACAAAATTATATCTATCGCAAGTGGTATCGTTGGAAATGATAAAATTAATTGTTACAAAGCACGTGAAGTTGGGCTTGCCTCTATGGCAAAAATGAGAGGACTAACATTTAATAATATTAAACTTAAACGCACTGACAGAGTTGTTCCTATATTAGCGCTGAGTAGTACTATAAAAGTTAACGACGAAAAAGTACCGGTTGACCCTGTATTATTGTTTCAGCGCATGAGTATTACTGCAGCATTTCAAGATGAAATAGAGAAATATTTTGAATATGAATTGGCTCCCTACCCTTTATCATTGTTTGATGAAGTTGGGATGCGTAAGACACAGAAGTCTGCTATTTACGATTTTTTTGAACAGGTCAATATTGATATTAACAGCGCTAATTCGACATACATCATTGACGGAGTATACTTACTACACCGTGTTGTGTGGGATAGTGAAGAAACATTTGGCAATATTTTAAACAAATACGTTCAGTATGTACGTCGACATTTTGGTGCCAGAATTACTGTTGTATTTGATGGTTTTGATGATTCCACGACAAATATTAAAGCTGAAGAACAACGTCGTCGCACTTTAGCAACGTCTTCATCTTCGGATATTCTATTTGATGAACTTATGACAGTTTCTACCAGCCAACAGAAATTTCTTGCCAATACCCACAACAAAGCTCGGTTTATTTCAATGTTAAAAAATAAGTTTACTGTTGAAAATATATTGGTAAAACAGGCTAACAACGATGCTGACGTACTGATTATTGAAACAGCTATAGATCAAATGGATTTGGCCAATACAACTATTGTAGTTGGTGAAGATGTAGACCTACTCGTACTACTTACTGCTCGAACTCCAGCTGAAAAAACAATTTTCTTCCAAAAACCAGGAAAAGGTCAACATCAAACAGAAATATATTCGTCAAAAAGTTTATTTAATTTTACAAAGAGTCAAAATCATGTACTATTTTTACACGCAATAACTGGCTGTGACACAACGTCTGCATTTTACAGGAGGGGTAAAATAACAACCTTTAAAATGTTTGAAAAACAAGATTTGGTTCAATGTGCTGAAGTTTTCAAAAAAAGAAATTCAACTCAACAAGAAATTATCTTCTTGCCATGTACGGAGCTCGGAAAAACACCACCTGCTTAGATAAGTATCGATATGCATGTTTCGTTAAAAATACCCGATATAAAAAGCAGGTGCAATTGGCTTGTCTTCCTCCAACTTCAGTTGCTGCTCATCAACATTTGTTCCGGGTATATTACCAAGTTCAAGTGTGGCTTGGTAATCAGCTAGACCCAAAAGACTGGGGATGGAAGTTGGTTGATAATACTTTAGAGCCAATTCTGACTTTACTTCCACCTGCGCCGAATAAACTTTTAATTACAATATTTTGCAACTGTAAAAAGGGATGCAGTGCTAGGTGTGGCTGTAAAAAAGTTGGACTGTTTTGTTCCCTGGCATGTTCAAATTGTCAAGGCCAATCTTGTTCTAATGTTGAAGCACCCATATTAGGATTTATTTGATATAAACGAAGAAACATGCGATACGTCACTATTGACCCAATTTGAAGCCACACAAGACAAAGATCAAGAAGAAGAGGAGCAAGAAGAAGAGGAGCAGGAAGAGGAACAACAACAATTTGAAGATTACGATTCAGATGAATAGATTTCAACTTTTTTTATTTCCATCGCTTTTATCATTTCCAATCCTTTTATTATGCAATAGTCTTCAATTACACAGAATCACAACAGAATCACAATAGAATCACAACAGACTAGTGGAATAGGCCTACTGGGGACACCACGGTAAAAAAAACGCGCTTAGTACACTACCTCATGGGCGTGGAAACGTGTGCATATTTTGACGATCACAACTCTTTGATTCGTTATATCTCAGAAACGGTGGCTCTGAAAAAAAAAGTGATAATACACTTTTTATGCAGAATTTTATGACAAACAATTTTTGTCTGAGGTAGTTTTACGATAAAACTTACCGTTTTGCTGAAAATCGCGAAAAACCAATTTTTTTGACCTTTGACCTTCAATAAAATTTTTAGCTCACATCGGATTGCTGGGGAGTTTTAAAATGTTATTTCTAATGATGTTTTAAACCCTTACACAAATATTCAGCTTGTTGTAAATTTATGTAGCACCAAATGTTTAGATTGACCGGAGTATTAGGGTTTCGCACCTCATTTTTAGTAAATATTTACTTTCCGTTTTTCTAAATTTAGTACAAATTGTCCTGTGATCCTTTTTAAAAAACCTAAATAATCAAAAAGTCTCTCACCTAACACCAAGAATGCAGATATTGAGCAGGTTATAATCAGCAAAATGGAAATTTATGGGGAATTTGATCAATGTGTTAATATCAGTTGTGGTGGGCACACATCACGTGGCTTCGATTCCCTCTGCTGTCAATGTGTTTCAAGCGCTTTGATCTTTGTTTGTGCGGCTTTTACTAAGGCGTCTTGATTTTGCTGGTGGTTGCAACGTCTGCGAGTTTAATAAATTATTTGGTAAGCTGCATAATTATTAACTGTCGCCTCCAATATTATTACGCCTACTAATAAAATTGGCTTTATATTTACGTGTATAAGTTAAATATCGGCTTATTTAGGTAGGTAAAATACAGGTTAAGTTGATGCTTTTTCTAACAGGACATAGAATTGAGAAAATAAGCAAATTTTTTCAAACAAAATTATGTCTAAAATGCTTCGTTTTCGATATACAGGGCATTAAAATTGTAAGAAATAAGAATGTTTTATTTTATGATACCACTGTAGATATTTTTATGAAAATTGGTTTTCTGGTATCAAGTAATTTTTATGTAAAAGATTATTTTTTATTTTTGCCATTGGCATCCAAACGGTATTGGGAATGAATATTTTTGGAATAAAAAATAGTACGCCACTTATTTCTTAAAACGAACGTTATTTTTGAAATACTCATTCACTTTAGAGCAAATTTGGTCTCTTTTTTCCCACGACGCATGGTTTTCGCGTAAAAAAATAAAAACCGTTTGGATGCATGGTTAGTATTTTTTCTGTGTAAGAAGTTTGTAACAGAAGCAATTTTTTCAAATAACGTTTTTTAACTAACTCAAAATTAAGCGAAATACTTGCACATTCCTTTTAGTATATTAGTAAGAAAGGTGCAATATTTAGGGCCGCAGTAAAATAATTATACTATTTTATCCTGCGCAGTGCTGTGCGCGTTGTAACCATTGTTCTATGACAAGGTGTAGTAACGAAATTAGTTTTTCTTTTATTGTTACTGCCGTCTATCTCTGCCAATCATTTCTTCCCTTGTGTTTACCGGCGTTTTAAAAACTAAACTCTTCATGTAACCCCATAACAAGAAATCACATGGAGTGACGCCTGGTGATCGAGGTGGCCACGTAAGTGGCCCATTTAGACCAATCTATCTATTGGGAAAGTAGCCACTAAGAAATCTCGCACTTCTCTTCTAAAATGAGGAGGTTTCATTTATTTATTTATTGGTACACCCACGAACTGGGAGAATTAGCTTACCTTCACTTTTTTAGTTACTTAAAATAAGCGAATGGAAAATGTTGCTTTTTTTACTAAAAATATTACTAACACATTTTTTTTGTATTACATTTGAATTGTAGTAATGTCTATTTCAAGTGATTGACTTTACTTTAATAAAAATTAGGCAAAAGCGAATTTTACATTTACAAGACATCATATCGGTTTTAGGGATTACGCAATGCATCAAAAGGGTTTTTATTTTTTTACGCGAAAACAGTGCGTCGTGCGAAAAAAGGTCAAGAGACCAAATTTCTCCTCCAAAAAAAATTAGCATTTAATTAACAATGTTCGTTTTATGAAAAAGCAGTGGCGTACTACCTTTTTCTTCAAAAATATTCAATCTAAATCTCGTTTGGGTGCCAGTGGCAGAAATTTAAAAAAATCTCTTACATCAAAGAATGCCATTTGATAGTAGAAAAGTGTGTCAAATTTTATAGAAATATGTACGGTGGTATTAAAATTTTAACGCCCTGTATATCGGAGACAAAGCATTTTAGCACATAATTTTATTTTAAAGATGTGCTTATTTTTTCGAATTCTATATCCTGTTAAAAAAATAGCATCAACTTAAAAATCACCCTCTATATTACAAACTTCTTTGCACTATGCAGTGAGAATACTAGTTTTATTGGTGGACCTAAAAATTTTATTTTTGGGGCCTTATGGAAATGTAATGAGACGAGTTAGACAAATTCACTTGTGTGAACATATCTGTGTGAAATAGAATTCGATATGATTCATATACATAAAATATATATATAAATATATATATATATATATATATATATATATATATATATATATAGAAAACATGATATTTCGTCATTACCTTTTGGCATTGGAATATTACTTGGCCATGCTTTGTAGATCGAGTAGCAACAATATTCACATGTTGTCGAGCTTTAATAAACTTCAGTCTAGTGAATTCGCATTATAAATTAACGTGTAACTCCCTCACGTTATAAAGGTAGATAAAGCCATGGCTCTTGTTATGAAACTTTAACACTTTAACACGAAAATTGGAAGTGTATGCTATTAGGCAACTTGTTCTAGGTTTTGGGCATATTACCACTTGACTTGCACAGTTAGCAGATGGAAATTCGTGTTAAAATATGTTGCATCAGTTCCAAATTAAATAATTACACTGCTGTGAGATTAAAGTACATTTTTTTTTAAATTTAACAAAATTTTTTCGCTCTCTTCAAAAGTTTTTATTATTTGTGATTTTTTATGGATAAATTCAATACAAGTTAATAAAATTATGGTTTTACAAAGGCCAGTTTTATTTTAGGGACATACTAATTAACTTTTAAAGATCGTATTATATGTTTTTACTTCCCTCGGAAAAAAGTATTGTAATCGTGAAAAAATCACCCTCCGAGATTTTTTCCGATCTTTAAGTTTCAGGGCCCCTAGATGCCGATAAACACTGGGGCTCATTATGCTACCCCTTCAAGAAGACGTCTCAGGCACGCAGCAAAGCAGTCTGGGGCTAACTAAAGCATCACATTGACGGACCAGTTGTATCCACTTCAGCACAAAACCTGCATTATGGATCGTTGCCAAATCCAACCTTATGCAGGTAATATTTCTCCAGCCAGTGTCCAGTTAGGATCCCGTTAATGGTTCTGTGCTGGCCTTTATATAATATATTCCAATTACAAAATGTGAAAGAATGTTCTATCTCTCTCTAAAACATTGCTTCTTATGACAGCGTTTTTTTCATTATTCTCTGCTATTTTCTTAGATAAATGCAGGTTGGTAATGGCAGGATTTCTTGCCAAATTTCTTGTATGTCTCTAAGAATTAATTACATTAAAAACTGCGTTATATATATTTTTTGTATTATATTAGTCAAATGTCAGTTACCATAAGAAAAATGCATCGTCCTTCACTCGACTAATATGTTGGATTTACTTACTCTAGACCAAATTATGTTGTATTTTGACAAGCTTCTTTTAATTGGGTATTAAAGAGAGATTGTAATAGAATCAAATAATAAATTCTACCTATTTAAGTACCTGCCGGCGATCAATTTATTCGCTTTTTAAACTGGAAAATCTGTTTTAATTATAATTGAGAGTTAATTGGAACACCAATTTAACTGCCTGTGCAGTTGCACGGGGATTATAGAATTGGAACGCCCTATGCCGGCAACTGCTAAACGGAACAAAGTTTTATTCGACCCAGAGGTGCAGTTTATCTTTGCTTAATTAAAGAGCTTTAACAGCCAAATACAGCGTAACAACTAAAAAACATATTTATCTCTGCCAGTTGTAGCAGTCCTTAGATTAATAGGTAACACATAAAAATTATAAATTCGCATTTCGTTTAGTAATGTATCACATTGTTAAACTCGCAATCACTTAGCAATGAAACACTACATAGCTTGCATAGCAACAGTTTTAAAATACACAAGTGTTTACATAAGTCATATGAGAACAATTTAATTGTCAATACTAAATAAATACTACAGTAAATGCTAAATACTACAATATATCGACTCTCAGGAGACAACACAAGAGATGAAATAATATAGTAGAAGAGCTGGCCCGGAATACACTGAACGAGATTTATCAAAATTTTAAGTTATGGAATCCGATTTTGGGCCATCCCGGTACGCCAAAACTGACGGTCTGTCGCCTTAGGGCGTGTTACTTAACAATATGGTTAACTACATTTATCAAACATAATCAATATACAGTTGAACGGTATAGTTGATATGAAGTGCTTTTGCACTAAGGAAGGCGATCTTTAAGAATTGCTTTTATATAGCAGACGCCCGCCAAAATGACAGAAAATCAAGTTTACTAAACGACAATAATCAAAAATGATTTTTGCGCCATTCGATTCGTTATGTCATGTATTACCTATAAAAGAAATGGCACACCAAAAAATCGCAATACACTTTCTGGCAGAGGCTGTTAAAGTGACGGGTTAAGATTGGGTAAACGATAATTATCAACAAAAAATTTAACATTGTTGGTAAGATCATGAATGTGAATAAACTGTAATTCATTTCAATGTCTTTTTGGGTTTGGTTGGTAATTTATTTATTATTATTATAATTACTACTATTTATTTTTCACAGCTTTATTTCATTTTGTGGCACTTTTAAAATTCTAGAGTTTATATTCGGGCTTTCCTAATGAGAAATTAAAACATTGGTTTTAATTTTCAATAGTTTTCGACATTATTACACCACAGTTCCAACCTTGGGGCAGGAATATTACCATATTTACTGTTAATAAAAACACCTGTTGATCGACAAATCAGACTTTTATATAACATTTATTTACAACCTAGCCACTTCTCCTGAGTAATCGATTAAAACAGGTCAAAAGCATTTTTAAGTAGATCATTTTTTGACGGGATCTCGTGGCCGAAAAACTTACAGGCATGTTAATGTCTTAAGATTTGTTCTTTTTTTTTGCCTGGTGCGGCGTGTTTGCACTTTGAGTTAGTTTGTAGGTATTAAGTTTCCGTTACCTTTTTGGTATAATGAGGGCCATATTTTGGAAAATTTGTCGATTCCGCTAAACTAAGGTGAGCGATCTTTTTTACTTTTAAGGCCTTATTCCTCTAATAAATAATATTTACAAAGTTCTCCCTCCGGCTATATAGAAGCAACCGTTTCTTTCTTCTTACATCTCTTAATTTTGAAGATAAAATTTAACATAACCTGCCTTTCTGAAAATCTTTTGTTGACTCCACATTGTCTGATTGTCCTGTCCTGTCCTGTGTTAGTTTGTCAAAGTCCTCTTTGTTTCCGTTACCTTTTTTGTATAATAGATAGCTGACTTAAAAGATCTTTTTTTAATTTTAATACCTTATTCTTCACTGTAAATATTATATATGGGGCCCTATTTCCGGCTATGTAGAGGAAGCCGTTTTCTTTCTCCTTAATTAACTTCTCCTTTACATAACTGTCTTTTCATTGGGTCCACATGATCTGATTGAACACGTGCCGATGCCTAGTTGTCCTTGGTAAGCTAACCCTCTACAATTCCACTGTACTGTTGATTTTTAACCCTTCACGGATGGAAAAATTCAATGTGTTTTCATTCCGTTCACTACTGTCGGAATTTTAAGTGTATATTAATTATGTCGCAGAGAAAGAGGACACTTGCTAAAATAGGAAAAACTGTTATAAAAAATAGTCGTTTATTTTATAGTTTTACATATGTCTGTCGAATTTTGGTCAGCAATTCTAATTTTCAATTTTTATAACTTTACCCAAGGCACTTAAATATTTTAAAAAGAGGTTTAAATTTCGATTACGCTTCTAGATTACTCAATTAGCACTTTTATGCATTAAGATATCTATTTACTGTCAAACATATTTAATATAATTAATATATACCTAAAATTCCCAAAATCACGACAACTTTGCATCAAACTTAACATACTTTTGAGAAGCAATTTTAATTTTTTTCGAAAAAAAGACAGTGTTTATGCAGTATTTAGGTATAACAAATTAATATTATGATGAGGTTACTAACAGAAAACATTTTATTTAAGTTAGACAATCATTATTTTTTTTAGAATTTCCAACAAACGTTAAAAGTTAAAAAAATATTGGAATTTTTGACTTGTGTAGAAGTATAAAATAAAGAACTTTTCTTAATACAACTTTTTCATATCTTAGGAAATAAGCCCCTTTTCTGCATTGTTTTAAAAGAAATATCAATTTTGAGAGGTAACGCAAGTCACGTGATTATTTTCGAATAAGCCGTTTTTCATCCTTAATAAAGCAAAAGTGATTGCCTATATTAAATTTTGACAAAGTGATTTAATAAAAAAAATTCCCATATGATGCGAACTTTTTCAAGGACATATACAGGGTGTCCCGGATAAGAATGAACTCTACAGGAATCTCGTAAACTAGCAGAGACGTTTAAATTAGAGAAAATTTGCGCTCCACTGAACTCTGCAAGATGACGTTTTCAGATTTGGAACATTCCGATTACTTCCGAAGAAATTAATAAAACACCGAAAACTGGCGATTTCGTTTTTATTTTTTTCTGGTTCTATTTTCAAAAATATTGGAAAACAAATTTTACGTTTTTATTGTCACTCTTTCTCCTCTACAAGATGGCATCATTAGATTTCGAATCCGACGTTTCGTTTCTTCACAACCACTATCAACTTTTATTTTTTTAAATAGTCGAAAAAAATTGTTGTGTGCTTAATAAGCTCTATTTTTAATTCTAAATTCAATGACATATCGCACTTTGCATTTATTCGACGTTTCGGACTCACAAAACCATCATCATTGATATTCGATGATTATTCCGCAAAAACGAAACGCCAGAACAAAAATCTGATTTTTTATCTTGTCGAGAAGAAAAGGTTGCTATGGAAACAAGTAATTTATTTTTATCTATCTGCTCGGGTTCAATTAATAACAATAAATATTTGGTTTGCTCCAGTATGTACAAAATAATTTCCAATTATTCATAGGCGGCTTTGAAATTCAACAATATTTGCAATTGTTTGGCTTGGTTATTATGACTACCTTGGATATCTGTCACTTTTGCATTCTTGTTAGTACTTGAGTACTTATTTTTTTAAAATATTGTATTGTAAAAATGGCACATTATTCCAATGAAGTTAAATTTAATATGATTACACGTTACATTGAAAGTCATCAAAATTGCGCGCAAGCAGAAATGCGTTATCTTCAAAAATACCCCGAACGGCGTCAACCAGGCCGATCCATTTTCAAAAGGTTAGTGACAAACTTAAAAGAACATGGCGCTTTTGAAAAGCCAGCGCGTCATCGTAAAAAATCGCAAAACCCTGAACAAGTAATGCGAGTTTTGCTTGCTGTAGAAGAAGATGATAATAGAGGACTCCGTACCATCGAGAAAGAGCAAGAAGTGCCAAAAACCATTGCACATAGAATCCTGCGTAAAGAGAAATACCATCCTTATAAATACCGTATCTGCCGTACTTTGCATCCTGGAGATGAAGTCTACGTTCTGGGAGTGCGAAAATGCGATGAAAATCCCCAATTTCCCCACCAGATTCTTTGGACCGATAAAACTTATTTATCTAACAATGGTTTATTTAATAGAAAAAAATAGACATTATTGGTCAACAAAAAATGAAAACCGATTCCGCACATCCAAACACCAGAATCGGTTTGGAATAAATGTTTGGTGTGGTATTTTGGGAAACCGCATCATTGGACCATTATTTTTTGAAGGAACCCTCAATTCCGAAATGTATGGTCAGTTCCTAAGAAACGAAATTGAAGAGGCACTGGATGACTTGCCTTTAAACCTAACCCATAACATGTGGTTCCAAAAAGATAGGGCTCCCCCTCACAATTTAAGACTCCACATGGATCATTTAAGAAATCGATTCGGAAATAATTTAATTGCTACTCGTGGTCCAATTAGCTGGCCTCCTCGGTCACCAGACCTTACACCCCTGGACTTTTTCCTTTGGGGGTATCTGGAAAATGACGTTTATTGACAAACATTTTAAGATATTGAAGAATTAAAAGCCGCAGTACGAGAATCCATCCGAAAAATAACACCGGAAACGCTAGAAAAGGAAATGAACGAAATTGTTTATTGTTCCTATTTATGTTTAGAAAATGAGAGCGGCATTTTTGAAAATAAGAAAAATGGTTAATTGTATTTAGTTAAAACTAAGTTTTTATGTAAGTTAATACTAATACAATGCTTCACATCTAAATTAGATAAGTTCAAAAATTTGTTATTATTTTGTAGGTTAAGTTTTTAGAACTTTATAATTGTATTAACATTATTAATAATAATTGTTGTTGATGTAAATTGCTTTAATAAAAAAACAACTTTATTCGTATTATCGCTTTAAATACTATTATCACACCTGATACCAACACAAATATAATAATTATTCATTTCTTTAAAGTCTACGGTAAGAGCAAGATCAAAATAAAGTTTGCGTTACCATAGCAACTTTTGCTTCTCGACAAGATAAACTAATCACATTTTTGTTCCGGCGTTTCGTTTTTGCTGAATCATCATCGAATATCACTGATTATGGTTTTTTGAGTCCGAAACGTCTAATAAATGCAAAGTGTGATATGTCATTGAATTAAGAATTAAAAATAGAGCTTATTAAGCACACAACAATTTTTTTCGACTAATTAAAAAAATAAAGTTGATGGTGGCTGTGAAAAAACGAAACGTCGGATTCGAAATCGAAGATTGCCATCTTGTAGAGGAGAAAAAGTGACAATGAAAATGTAAGATTTGTTTTCCAATATTTTTGAAAATAGAACCAAAAAATAAATAAAAACGAAATCGCGAGTTTTCGGTTTTTTCTTAATTTCTTCGGAAGTACTCGGAATGTTCCAAATCTGAAAACGTCATCTGGCAGAGTTTAGTGAAGCGCGACTTTTTTCTAATTTAAACATCTCTGCATCTCTGCTAGTTTACGAGATTCCTGTAGAGTTCATTCTTATCCGGGACACCCTGTATACATATATATATATATATATATATATATATATATATATATATAAATATATATATATATATATATATATATATATATATATATATATATATATATATATATATATATATATATATATATATATATATATATATATATATATATATATATATATATATATACATATATATATATATAAATATATACATATATATATATATGTAATATATGACGTTAACGTTCAAAACGATATCTTGCGCCTACTCTCTATTACTAATATATCGACTAAATATGAGCTAATTTTTTATACGAAACCGGTCAACACATTGTCACAAATATGCGATCTTTTTGAGTAGTATTAAAATAGATTTACACTGAAATTAGTGTGTTTTATTTGCTGAACATATTGGTTCATATTAATCAATATTTAATTATATATACTTGTACCATAGTACAGTATATAACAGTGGCGACGAGGATTAACACGAATCAGTGTTTTATTTTTAGTATAAATTAAAGTAGTAGTGTTTTTTTTAAAACAAATTGTAGTGGCATACAAAATGGCGCCGCCATTAGAACCCGTGGTTAAAACTGAATATGTCGGACTTTTAGGATCCCTCAACATTTTCGATCCAAAAACCTCAAATTTTTCGGTATTCAGTGAACGATTAAAACAATTTTTCATAGCAAATGGTATTACGGACAGTGATCGAAAACGTGCAATTTTGCTGAATACTCTTTCGGAAGATTGTTACGTATTAGTTCGTAGTTTGTGCGTGCCAGATACACCGGAATCCAAGAGCCTGGATGAGTTATTAAAAACTCTCACGGAGCATTTTTCACCGGTAAAATCCTATTTTGCCGAAAGACTAAAATTTTACAATTGTAAACGCCAGCCATGCGAATCAATTGCAGAATGGCAGGCCAAAGTTAAAAGTTGTGCCTCAAGTTGTGGTTTTGGTAGTGAATTATCAGTTGTGATGCGTGATATGTTTGTCATTGGTGTCAATGATGACAAAATTATGGACAGACTTTTTGAGGAAGACGTCTCAAAGGCGAGTTTTGACAAAGTAGTCAAAATTGCCCTTAGTAAGGAGTCTGCCCTGCGAGATCATGAACTAAGGGGAAGCCTTGGTGTAAGCATTAAGCCAGAGCCAGTTTATTTCCAGAGTTTCAAGGGTCCTAGATTCCAGAATGCTCAAAATAGTAGGGAAGGATCCAGTTCCGGGGAAAGGTTTTCTAGAAGTACTAAACAGAATTTTGGTGGTAAGAAAAGTTCATTTCCAGATAAAATGTGTATAGTATGTGGACGCAAAAATCACTTGTCGAATGATTGTATCTATAAAAATTGTATTTGCCACAACTGTGGTATTAAAGGTCATTTAGCACCTCAATGTAAGCATAATATTAAGAATAATCGTAATAATTTTATGCAGGACGGTACTGCCGAGGATTCTACTAGTAATAATAATGATTTTGAGTCAATATTTAATATTAGTGATTTAGATGTAAGTTTCATGGAAAATTCACCCAATATTAAACCATTTTTTATTAAATTTATTTGTAATAACATTCCCTTAAATTTTGAAGTAGATACAGGGTTCGCACATTCAGCAATTTCTGAAAAGTTGTATCTTAAACATTTTAAAAATAATGAGTTGTATAAAAATGATTTATCTTTAACAGATTATGTTGGTATCACATTTAAACCAATAGGATATTTGAAATTAAATATCATTTTTGAGAAAAAGCAATATATTTTAAAAACATATATTATTAGAAATGGAGGCCCTCCTTTAATAGGTAGAAATGCATTGTCAATGTTTAACTTAGGTTTTTGTAAATTAATTATAGAAAATGCTAAAATCTTAGAAAATAATCAAATTTATAGCGCCGTTAGTTCTAAGAGTTTTATAAACTCTTCTAACAGTATTTCAAGTATATTAGAAAAATATAAAGACGTTCTTGATTCAAAATTAGGCACTTTTAACAAATTTAAGGTTTCGCTAAATCTTAAAAATGGGGCTACACCGAAATTTTGCAAAGCAAGACCAGTTCCGTTCGCGTTAAAACCTAAAATTGAAAAAGAAATTGAACGACTCGTAGAAAATGGAATTTTAATTAAAACAGAATTTACAGATTGGGCTACACCTATAGTTCCAGTTTTAAAACCTAATGGGGATATACGCATTTGCGGGGACTTTAAAATAACCCTAAATCCTCATTTACAAATTAGTCATTTTCCATTACCGCGTATTGAATATTTATTCACACAATTACAGGGTGGTCAAAAGTATTCGAAAATCGATTTATCTGAGGCTTATCAACAAATTTTGATAACCGAAAAATCTAGAAAACTTTTGACAATCTCTACACACAAAGGTTTTTTTTCTTATACCAGACTTCCATATGGAATAACCAGCGCTCCGGCTATTTTTCAAAACATCATGGAACAGATGTTTACACTGCCTGGAGTTGTTTGTTTTTTAGACGATATTTTGGTAACTGGGGAAAATGATATTATACATTTAGAACGTCTCGAATATGTATTTAAACGTCTTCAAGAATGCGGTCTAAAAGTTAAAAAGGAGAAATGTTTTTTATTCCAAGATTGTGTTCAATATCTTGGACATAAAATCGATAAAGAAGGTCTGCATACTTCACAAGAAAGAGTTACAGCTATTAAAGAATGTAGAACTCCTCAAAACATAAAAGAGCTTAAGTCATTTTTAGGAATGATTAACTTTTACTGTAAATTTATTCAAAATGCCTCATCGGTTTTAAAACCATTATATAATCTGCTAAAAAAAGATGTCAAATGGCACTGGACAGTAGATTGTACAAAAAGTTTTCAAAATGCAAAAGAATTATTATTATCTTCTACAGTTTTAACTCATTTTGATCCTTCTAAAAAAATAAAATTAACTGTCGATGCCTCTAAATTCGCATTAGGTGCTACACTAAGTCATCTTTTTGACAATAATCAGGAAAAGCCCATTGCTTTCGCGTCACGTCTTTTAAATAAAACAGAAATTAATTATTCGCAAATTGAAAAAGAAGCGTTAGCAATAATATTTGGTGTAAAAAAGTTTTTTCAATATATCTATAATCAAAAGTTTATATTAGTAACCGACCACAAGCCTTTGTTGGCTATTTTCGGTAATAAAAAGGGAATTCCCATTTTTGCAGCTAGCCGTATGCAACGCTGGGCACATATTTTGTCTGCGTTTACATTTGATATAAAATATGTTACTTCAGATAAAAATACAGCCGATTTTTTATCTAGAATTCCGTTAACAAATAATAACAGTAGTAGTCAGGAAGATAACACGTTATCATTAAATTCAAATTCAGATTTTTCTTATTTACACTTATTAAAAGATTCTGAATTGCCATTAAATTTTTCAAACGTAAAAAACGAAACACATAAAGATCCTATTTTAAATAAAGTATGTTTTTATATACGCTTTGGATGGCCAAATAGTTGCTCATCAGAAGAACTTAAACCTTATTTTAATAAAAGACAGGAATTAAGTATTGAGCAAGGATGCATATTGTGGGGATTAAGATTAGTTATTCCTCCCAAATTACAAAATTCTATTTTAAACGAGTTACATTCTACACACATGGGTATAATAAAAATGAAATCACTCGCTAGATCCTACGTTTGGTGGCCTTCAATGGATTCTCAAATCGAAATGATTGTAAAAAAATGCGGCTCTTGTGCAATATTCGCTAATAATGTACCAAAGGCACCATTAGAAGTGTGGGATTGGCCAAAAATTCCTTGGACACGCCTACACGCGGATTTTTTTGGTCCCATGTTTAATAAAAATTTCCTAGTGATTCAAGACGCTACGTCTAAGTGGATAGAGTGTTTTGAAGTTAGTAATTTAACGTCAACAAAAACGATACACATTTTTAGAGATCTTTTTGCTAGATACGGTCTTCCATTACAAATTTGTACCGATAACGCAACAACATTTGTATCGGAAGAATTTCAAACTTTTCTTTCAGAAAGTGGAATAAAACATTTGACAGGGGCTCCCTACTATCCCGCGACTAATGGGTTGGCAGAGAGCGCTGTGAAAATAATGAAAAATGCAATATTGAAAAGTAGACATGAAAATCCAAATATGGATATAAATTTAATTCTAAATAAGTTTCTATTTTTATATCGGAACACAGCTCACACTACGACAGGGGAAACGCCCGCTAAAATTTTATTCGGTCGGAATCTTAGGACGAAATTCGATTTATTGTTACCTTCTGTTTCTAATAGGGTTCAGAATAAACAAGATTCTCAAAAACAGTTTTATGGTTCCAACAAAGATAAATATTTTAATGAGGGTGATCGTGTTTACGCTAGAGATTTTAGGACTAAGACACCACAATGGTTACCAGGTAAAATACTTGAAGTACTTGGTAAAAGAACGTACTTAATTGTAACAGATTGTGGAATAAAATGGAAACGTCATATTAATCAATTGAAACAAAATTCTAATCATTCTTGTTCAAATAATAAAAATGATGTCTCCATTATTCCACGTTCGGAATTAGATAAGGATATTGATAATAATAATTGTAATAGAAGTGTTAATGAAGAGTGCGCGACAAGTAGTTTACAAGAAGTGAGAAATAGTGTAAATAAAGTGTTACGACGACGAAGTCAGTTAAAGCCTCCCGAAAGATTAATTGTCGGTTTAGACTGATGTATTTAAATTAAGTATATTTATTTGTAAATTAAGGGGGAAGGTGTAATATATGACGTTAACGTTCAAAACGATATCTTGCGCCTACTCTCTATTACTAATATATCGACTAAATATGAGCTAATTTTTTATACGAAACCGGTCAACACATTGTCACAAATATGCGATCTTTTTGAGTAGTATTAAAATAGATTTACACTGAAATTAGTGTGTTTTATTTGCTGAACATATTGGTTCATATTAATCAATATTTAATTATATATACTTGTACCATAGTACAGTATATAACAATATATATATATATATATATATATATATATATATATATATATATATATATATATATATATATATATATATATATATATATATATATATATATATATATATATATATATATATATATATATATATATATATATATATATATATATATATATATATATATATATATATATATATATATATATATATATATATATATATATATATATATATATATAAGTAGTATAGAAGGCGGGGTACTGTGACCGAGGATGGCCTGTCTGTCCAAAGATTGGGTGTGTCCAACTTCTTCGGCGACGAAGTGACACAATCCTGAAAAATGCCGAAGAAGTGGTCGACAATGACCAGAGGCTGTTGACCAGAAGGGCCTTATTAGTGTAGGTGTTCAAAAAGTACGTGTTAAAAAGTGACACAATCCTGAAAAATGCCTGAAAATGGCCGAAGAAGAAGTGGTCGACAATGACCAGAGGCTGTTGACCAGAAGGGCCTTATTAGTGTGTAGGTGTTCAAAAAGGCGTTGAGACCCGTCGGGTAGTTTTATTTTATGGGGGGATGGTGGTGTTTTTATAAGGATGTAAATAGGTAGAAGCAAAAAAGACTTAAATGTGAAGTGTCTTTTTGGCACACACACACATACACCGCTATAATTATTACTAATTTGTTTCTTAGAAGAAAAAAAAAAGCCCACGCGCGCCCGCCTGGATTCGAACCGTCGTCGACACCGAGATTTGTTTTTTGTCAAATTTTGAACTTCTAGACTACTACTACTACCGCCATGCAGTACGTCGTAATAAGTAAACAATTTAGATGATCTTGTTTATCTTTTAAACGAGCAATAATAGTAATAATACGCAGTTATACAGTGCAACACATGTGGTAAAAAAAAAAAAAAAATAGAATGTTTGTAGGGCTTCACGCCGCACTTCTGGTATAATTTCATGAGCCGAGCCTCGCCTCGCCGAATTCCGAGAATTGTTTTTCTGTTTGAATATGTTCGACGTAAGACTAGAGGTCAGGTTCGCAGATAAGAAAAGGTCGAGTACCGAGAATTGTTTTTCTGTTAATGTTGGACGTAAGACTAGAGGTCAGGTTCGCAGATAAGAAAAGGTCGAGGATGTAGATAAGGAGATGTTTGTGTAGTATTGAGATGAGCAATATTTGAATAAATACGTAAAATATTAGTTTTTGGAAAAATACCGAGAATAGCTTGTTTTCATTTTCGACGACGACGACGACGACGTAAGACTAGAGTTCAGGTTCGCAGATAAGAAAAGGTCGAGGATGTAGATAAGGAGATGTTTGTGTAGTATTGAGATGATCAATAATAATGTTGTTATAATAAATAATATTTGTTTCGAATAATAGCTTATACCAGATGATAAAAAAAACGTATAGCACTTAAAGTAATTAATATATATGTAAAATAGCCTCGTCTAACCGAAAATAAATGAAACAAATAATTATATCTTTAATATATTTTTTATTATTTAAATCAATTAAACCTTTCAATATAAATTCTAGTCCTATGATTTTCATCAAGTACATTTTTTAAAATTAATTCTAAATTAGCTATTCGTCGTTGAAAATGCATTTTGTTGATAATTTCTTCATCTTTTCGAGCTCTTCTGTATGCATAACTCCAAACAATCATTAGGTGTATATGATTTTTTGATTCATTAAAGCTTACCGACTTTATTAGTTTCATAACGTCTCTCTCTCTCCCCAAGTCAGATAACATAGAAATTTTGTAGATAGATTTATATATTGTTATTGGTATACTATAAGACAGGTCTCAAAGGTTGAGTTTGTGTTAAATAAATAATCCAACATTGTTAGTCTGTTTTCTATGTATACATTTTTGTTTTGAACACTAATGAGCTTTGCATTGTTGTGAGATTTACAACTTACTGTAAAATGTATTTTAAGATGGAATGATGAAAATTGTTGTTGTTCTATAATGGTAAACAATTGTCCTGTATGTCGCACTAGATATTACTATTTGATACAAATCTTCAAAGATGTAATTAGACATCATTTTGTTGTAATTTTAAAAAGAGGATAATATTTTTTTTATAATTTGTGTCACACATTTTTTCCTTTTCCTATATTGAAACGACAACAACAATGATCTAACAAGTTTTTTAATACATACTAATTTTCACATTACATAACAAAACAATTGTTATGGGTTGACACAAAAAGTGCCACGCCCTAAAATGGCACCACTTTTGCAAATCGAAGCTTAAATTTTCTTATGGGAATTTACATGTAAAAATGACGGTTTTGATTGTCGGACCGGCATAGCCTAATCTACTACTTTTTAATTATACTAATAATATTAATATACTTTGCATCAAGTAAGAGAAAACTCAATTGAATACAGAAACAAGCGTTAACAAAATGTTATGCTAATATATGAGTGCTTCTAGTGGCAGTTGACATAATCGACACTTTTTTTTTTACATATGATTAGCTATTTCATTTACAAATACAGTGTCAGATGTTAGAATAAAAAGAAGTATTTTGCATATAGCACTGAAAATATATAACCGCTTATAGTAACATTTGACATTTTTAAATTAATATTCTTGACGTATTCTACTTATTATCTTTACAATTTATGTTTAAAATTAATATTTTTGACATTATCTATCCATTACGTTTATAACCTATATTTAAAATTAATATTGTTAAACTAATCTACCCATCACATTTACAAACTATGTTTAATATTAATATTTAACAACATAATCGTCTATATCTTTTTTTTCATTTTTATTGCAGTAAAAGCAAGCATGTTCAGGAATTAGTAGAAAAAGATGTATCCTACAAATAGCACAATGTAAATCAGAAGCACTAACAACATAAGCTCTTTTGTAGTGGCAGCTCACATGATCGGATTCCCCTCTCCGTAAATATCTCATGTGAATTGCACTACACGGAAGGCAAATAGCAAATGTTCCTAGTGTTCGACTTTCAATTTTAGTGTAGCTTTGTATAACACATACATCTTTTTCTTCGAAATTATTAAATAATTCACTAGCTCTAAACTTGCTTACTTTCACGTCAGCCTCGGTTCCTAAATTTAGCAGTTGTCCATCCATGTCCACTCCTTCGTCAATTTCCTGATCATCTTCCTCCAGCTCTTCTTCTTCCTCCTCTTCAATATAATTAATATCAATGCTAAACAAGAATGATCTTCTAACAAGCCTAGATGATTTGTCCAAAAATGAATGTTTATAACTGATGGAATCACCTTCCAAGTTATTAAAAATCTCTTCTCTTTCTTCAATTTGAGCGGCGATCTCCACATTATTTTCTTCAATTTGGATAGCGTTTCCAATCATATTTTCTGCCATCGTTAGGAACTTTAGATTTAGATAGATTTATTTGATAAAAAATTTGGTTATACGTTATAAATAATAGCGACAACTGATAGCTGGCTACTTGACTAGTCTGAGATTTTCATTAATTCGATGATCTATTTAACTAAAATTTTCATTACAAAAAATGCTGCATATGTTTGAGAAATGTTTTTTTTTTTAATGATAAGCACATGTTTGTTAACTTGAACTTGAACTTGTTTTGCTGATTTTGCTTATCTGGTTGTTGTTGTTGTTATTCAAAATATATGATGTGTAGGAACTAGCGTGAAATCTTTAATTACAAAATATTAATAGATTTTTTTTGTATATTCATATATAAGCAATTAAACTGAACATGCAAAATCACCAGTCTTCGTTTGTTCTTCTTCATTACTACTACTACAAGACGTAGCAACAGCAGTAACAACTATAAGAAATGGCATCCACTCCAACCACCATAGTAGTGTATACCGAGGACAAAATTAATTTTCCTCTAAAATATGCGTCCGTTGTTATAAAACAACTTTTCCAGTAAGTTATTTTTTTTTTTTTTTTGGTTTTTGTTAATAGATATACAGTGTTAGATTATAAGTTACATATTGAATCATAATGTGCTCGCGTGTAGCAAGTGCTTTGTCTGGCTACGTGCGAACTGTATGGTTTGATCGGCTTGACGGAGTGACCAGTTCACTGCCCGATTGTTATCCGCTAGGGAAAAGTGTGTGTGTGTGTGAATAGATATAAGTTACATATTGAATCATAATGTGCTCGCGTGTAGCAAGTGCTTTGTCTGGCTACGTGCGAACCGTATGGTTTGATCGGCTTGACGGAGTGACCAGTTCACTGCCCGATTGTTATCCGCTAGGGAAAAGTGTGTGTGTGTGTGAATAGATATAAGTTACATATTGAATCATAATGTGCTCGCGTGTAGCAAGTGCTTTGTCTGGCTACGTGCGAACTGTATGGTTTGATCGGCTTGACGGAGTGACCAGTTCACTGCCCGATTGTTATCCGCTAGGGAAAAGTGTGTGTGTGTGTGTGTGTGTGTTTTGAAGTGGGTTGATGTAATTCTACTGTTGTGTATAAATTTGTAGGTATGGTGTAAAAGAAATACTGGAAAAAGGTGATAAAATTTTTATATCACTAACATACAGTCCTAAGGCTATAACCTTAAAAAGGAAGTTTGGAAATTTACCGGTTCGTTATATGAGAACAAAAATTGAAAACAATGAAGATTTCAAGATTTTAGAAAAGGTTGTTAAAAGGTATAAATTTAATTTGTTGGATGATAATACAGAAGAACAACAAAAACAACAACAACAAACACATAAAATACTGGAATCGGGTGGAAAAAGAAAGTTATTTGAAGACATCTTTAGTGATTTGGAGGAGGAGGAGGAGGAGAAGCAGCAGAAGAATTTGACCCAAGCGGGACCAAGCCAAGCGGGATCAAGCTATGTAATATAAATAAAAATAAATATTTTATTATTATTATTAATATCAATTTATTTTACTAATTTTAGAAAGATTTAACATTGGTAGAGTGTTACGATTATTTCAGCTCTAAAAAGTTCTGGACTTCTAAACCTTTAATTGAAACTATTCGATATTCACACAATCTGGGAGATGAATTAAAAATTATAACGTTATTTCTAAAATCTGTACCGTTAAGATCTTTCGTAGCAGGAGGCTTTCCTAGTTTTTTGGTAGGACGGACTGACAGATTTTCCGACATAGACATTTATATCGAACTCAATCCTTTGAAAGAAGAGGTATGTTTATTAGCGTTAAATATTTTTATTGAGAAACTCATAGAAAATGATTATAGAGATATAATATATACTGATACAAGAAGAGAAGTAAATTACAAACCTTTCAAATTTTTTGATATTCGAAATATTACTTTAAAAACAAAAAAGAAAAATATGCTTATACAGTGTATATTTTTAAAAGCTAACTATATATATTTAACTTACGAAGAATTAATTGTAAAGACAATAATGGAATTTGATTTCGATATATGTAAAACAGCATTACTTTTAATCAACAATACATTACATGTCATAAAAATGAATCAAATGAAAAGTATT
>JAUTXW010000617.1:142500-228731 GCA_030620095.1 Kuschelorhynchus macadamiae | reverse complement strand
TTAGTAAATATAAGTAAGATCAGCGTTTGGCCAAACATTTAGGGTAGTAATAAATTTAATATGTACCAAGATAATTACAGTAATTTGTGACTGTTTCTTTTATATCACACATATCTTATACCTATTTGTTTTTTTTGGTGTTTTTTTATTTATAGCAATAGACTTGCAAAAATTCACACAGTTGTTTTTTTTTATATAGTTAAATTTATCCCCTCAATATAACAGCCATCGAACTGTTACATTTGGCGCCCGAGCAAAAAGAGGTGGATTTTCTCCAGGTCTATTCTATAAGTTTCTTATATAAATTCGTATAGATTATAATATGGTCTTAAAGCGAAAGTAACTGCATATATATTGTTGCCCAGATATTTTTTATATATATATCCGCACATATTTTTGCATACAAACTGTATATATTGGGTATATATAGTGGGGATTTTTTGTAGTAATTCATTTAAAAAGCATAACATAAAATACAAAAAAAATCTAAGATTGGTGAAAATTGGCAATATTGTAGGAACCCCTAAGCTTGTTACAGCCGATGATGATTAGCCTTATGCTGAGACTGAGTTTTTTTTTCCAATAGTTAAAAGTTTAATGAATTTATAGTTTGTCACATATTTATTGAGTAAAAATTACTAGTAAATAAACAATTGCATAATAATAATTAAGAATAATACTGATTTATCTCATAGTGCATACAGAGCCGTTGAGGAGCTTGTTTCATGCAGAAGTAAACAAAGTAATAGTTGAATTTTTATTGTTACATTTTGGTTAATAGTTTGATATTGTATAGAATTTTATCTTTTTATTACATAACAATAGTTATTTTTAAGTTTATACAGTTTCTCATCTTCGTTACATGTCAAGTAGTTATTTTAATATAATATTTTTTCCACTTTCACTACATATCAGTAGTGATATTTAGTAAAATACTGCATTTTTCACTAAATGTTAGAAAGTTATTTGTATTGCTAGACCTAAGGGTATATTATTTGCAAAATTGTGATATAACTAATATTAATTTTTTTTTAAATACGGAATACAAGTATGCAGTCACAGCGATCTGCTATACTGTGAGTTTATTGCTATAGGAAATTATTTTTTTTTCTTTTACACTACTGGGTGGTCGTTAAATAGTTAAACAAAGTAATTCCTTCATATACTACAGGGTGATACGAATCACTAGATATTTCATTTTTCTTATATTATTCCATTCAATGATGATGTACATTGTGAAAAAGTTTATTTTGGAGGTTAATTTTCATATGGAATTGTAATAAATAACAAAGCGTCTATATAATTCTGGATATTTAAATTTCAATTAAATTGTAAAAAGGACAAACCGTCATACAAATTGTTGAAGTTATAGGTAACATACCAAAATATTGATACATAAACAAAGAGTTTATAGTACATTTTTTTCTTTAGACCTGCGCATATGTATTGTAATCATTGATAAAAAAATTTTGCTTTATTTACCCAGAGTGATTATTTCATGATTATTCGATTTTAATGAGTATTATTTAATTGAAATTAAACATTGGTAAAACATTTTAATGTATTTATTTTCAAAGGTTGGTAATTTCTGATATTGTTATTTAATCGTTTCGGTGACTATTGTAGTTGTGTTATTTTCCGTACTGCTTGTATTATATAAAATTGTATTTAGTATATAAGGAAAAAATATATATATATTATCTTTCTATTTTTATATTTTCAGATATTTACTTTTTATTGACTCAGCTTATCATACACAATATTTTAGTCGAATAGTTTACATTTTAGTGAGTACACTTATTGAATTTTTTTTTTTTTGCATTTTGAATTTTAAAATAAAATAGTTGTAAATTCACCATTTACTGATTGCATTGAAGAGACTTTTCAGCAACCTTGTATTTGCCGCAGATTTTAGTATAATTAGCACTAGTAATCAGTTTTTTTTCTCATACTAACTTAAACATTTAAAATATACACATATATAAAATACTTAACTTCACTTGCTTAAGTATTAAAAAGTGTACATATACGTAATATTGTTTACATATACACACACTACCTAAAACATTTTATAATTTAATAACTTGTTTACTTAAAAGTCATTTAAAATGCCTGAAAGTGGTGATAAAATATTAACGAGGTATCAAACCAAAACCATTGGGAATCAGCCTCCAAATACCCAGCAGACTGAGGATGAGATAGAAAGGAAAAAGAGATCAGAAGAAGAAAGGACAAATGAGGGTTACAAAGACCAAAGAAAACAACTAGAGGAAAAAGAACAAGAAAAAGGACGCATTTAAAAAAGCTCAAGAAGAGAATAGTAAAAAGAAAGAACCGGAATGGAAACAACGCACTGAGGAGGAGAAAAAGAAAGAAAGGGATGCTAGGTTGGCTTTTGAAAGCGAACATAGGAAACTATATAGGGAAAAAAAGAGAATAGAGGCCCTGGAAAAGAGCTCATAAGAGAAAGGGAAAAGAGACAAAAAATAGAAGAATACATGTCAAGAAAAACAGAGCAAGAAGAGTTAGGATTGTCAGGACATATATTGGAGGATGAAGCAAGAAACCAACGAGGAAGATACACTGTCAGACAAGGCAAACAAAATTGGGTTGACTATGATTGTGACTCTGATGAGGGAAGGTTAAAACGAACACAAGGATCGCAGGATTGGGATGACACAAGAAAAAAGGCAGCCATAAGAAAACGCACAAGTGAAAAGTTTGTACACACAGATGATCAGGAACAACTTTTTATGCAATTCAGGAATGTTGCAGTTGATAGACAACACAGGACATCCGAGGAAATAGGAAACCGAAGGGAAACACCACAATTATATTTACAAGAAAACAGACAACATAGGACATCCGAAGAAATAGGAAACCGAAGGGAAACACCACAATTATATGCACAAGAAAACTTTAGAACTCAGGTTAACTCGACAAGTATTCCCACTTTTAATGGTACGAGCCACATTAGTCCAATCGAATTTTTGGAGAAATTGGAAAAGTGGTTGGAAGATCAAAGAATAACAAGCCAGGAAAGAATAAGATGGGCACATAGGAGTCTGCGAAGTGAAACCAAACTTTCGGCTGATGTTTTCTGTGGCCAGTCAGACATATTTGAGGAATTTAAGCAAAGGTTGTTATCCAAACACTGGAGTAGAGAGAGACAAAGAGAAATAGTTCAAGTTATATAAAGGAATATACCACAAAGTAGATGAACAGACAAAAATGGCTACATAATTTTTAAAAATGTTAAAAACCGCAAAATATGTAAACCACTTAAGTCAAGAAGAAATAATAGATTTAATTATAGACCATTTCCCAATAGAAATTGCAAGAAGTCTTTTTAGTCTTAGCAACAGAACAGCAGAAGATATCTACAACACCTTGAAACGTTTTGATTTACTGGAAGCAAGGAATAAATGAGACTCTCCATCAAAATACAAGCAAACTTTAGTACATAGGCAACATAATAATTTTAATAGACAGGAAATAAGAAATAATTACAGACAAGGCACCCAACATTTTTCAGAACATAGATATACCCCACAATTTGAAAAACAGGAAGCCAGGTTTGACTACAGGCAGAGCTCACAACCTTTCTATGAGAATAAATATAGAGTACCACAATTTGAGAGGCAACAAAGCAACAAGTTTCATGAGCCCAGAGACAGACAGATTACAGAAAGAGTTGGAATAACTTTGAAGAACCGACAACACCTGTGAGAAAATATGAAAACAAGGAATATGACAATAGAAGATCCACTAACAGACATCAACCTATAGAAGAACAGCGTAACAGAGCGAGATTTAACTACAATGAAAACAAATATCAGAAAGAAAAAGATAAGTCATACAACATTAGAACTGTAGAGTTAAAAGACAAGCATCCAAGAAACATGCACTCAACAGAGGTTCAAGTACATGACAATGAAAATAAAAAAGACATTGATATAATAGAATCATATGACTCTGAAAATGAAATACATTGTGATACTGTATTTTATGAACAAGAGGAAGAACAGGACAAAACCCAAAATATTTCACCCATAATACAGGCTGAAATTCACGGGGTACAGTGTGAGATTTTTATAGATTCGGGATGTCAGATAAGCTGTCTATCCAAACTATTCTACGATGAGATAAAATACAAAAATAAATCCCTGCTTTCATTACCAGTAACAAATGTATCAATAGTCGGAGCTATAGGGAATAAAAGTAAAAAGTCAAAGAACAAACATTTGTAACTGTCAAACTTGAAAATATGCAGTTTCCAATAGTATGTTTGATAGTTGAAGATTTAATACATAAATGCATTCTGGGAATGGACTGAATGACAAAGAATAAAGCTATTTTGGACTTTGATCAAGAATAATTAGTAACTGAAAAACAGGTAGTGCCATTGCAGCAAAATGAAAACCAGACAAGTGAATTGGTGACCATCACAATGGAATCATCAAAAGACAATCCAATACCTCCCAAGTGTCAAGAATTAATAGAAAAATACAAAGCAGTTTTCTCAGACAAACCAGGAAAGACAACAGTATACACTCACAGAATAACCTTAAAAGACAACTCATTATTTAAATCCAGAACATATAATATACCAATTTTAAAAAGGAAACGGTACAAAAGAAGTTGGAAGAAATGCAGGAAGATAATATTATTAGAAGATCAGACACACCGTATATCAATCCAATAGTGGCAGTAATAAAAAGAGATGGATCCGTACGTATTTGTCTAGATGTACAAAACCATTCTTATGGATTACGAATGCCCACCACCAATGAAAGAAATACTATATCAAAGGTCATCTTTGTGTTTCTCTACATTGGACTTAACAAGTAGCTATTGGCAAATACTGTGGTTTCTCTTTTGAGGGCAGAGCATACGAATTCCTCAGAATGTCTTTTGGACTATGCACAGCAGTGGCTGGAATGACTCGGTGTCTAGATTTGGTTTTAAGTGAACGTAGACATTTTGCAACAGCTTATGTAGATGATATATTGGTGACCTCAAAATCAGAGAAGGAAGATCTGGAGCACTTAGAAATAGTTTTCAAGAAACTTCAATAGGCAAACATGGCTCTTAATATGGGTAAATGCAGATTTTTTTATAAGGAAGTAAGATTTTTGGGATACATTTTGAGTACTGAAGGGATAAGAATAGATGAAGATAAAATAGAATCAATAAAAAACCACATAATGTAAGAACATTAAGAGCATTTTTAGTAATTTGTAATTATCATAGAAAATTTTCTAGAAATTACTCAGAAATAGTAATCCCTCTATATGAGTTATTGAAAAAAGAAAATAGGTGAAATTGGACACAACAACATAATGAAGCATTTCATGCAATAAAAGATGACCTAATTCAAAGCACATTGTTTTATCACCCAGACTATAACAAACCTTTCTATATTGAATCAGATGCAAGTGATTATGCTGTTGGAGGAAGATTATTTCAGACAAACTCAAGTCAACAACAGCAGAATATAGCATTTACAAACAAAAAACTTCATGATAGTGAACGAAACTACAATACAACTCAAAAAGAACTCTTAAGTATTGTAAATTGCATCCAAAGATGGGAAACCATAATATTGGGATTTGAAGTAATTATTCTTACAGATCACAAAGCACTTACATTCCTAATTAATTGTTACATATTAACACCTAGGTTGGCTAGATGGTTTCTAAAAATTTAGAAGTTTAATTTAAAAATACAACATATACAAGGAAAAGAAAACTGTATTGCAGATAGATTATCAAGATATGGAAGGGAAGTAACTGGAATAGCTGAAACTGAAAACAATATTAAAATTGCCAAGATTAGCTTAAAACTAAATAAGGAGTTTATTGAAAAATTAAAAGAAATTCCAAAACTACAACAAAATAATGAACAAATTCAAACAATTGTAGAAAAGATACAAGATGGTTACATAACACCATACTACAAAGTAGAACAAAAAATTCTTTTTAAAAGAGGAAAACATGAAAATGACTGGAAAATGTATATTCCCAAGGATTTTGTGGCAATATGGACATTTTGGAGCACGGAAGACGTGGAAACTTATCAATCAAAGCTTTGCTGCTAACAAGATGAACGCTATCATAAAAAAGATAGTTAGAAATTGCGAATTATGCCAAAGGTCAAAGATATCCTCAAAATGTTACGCAGGTCCAATGACACCAACAATTCCAGAACATGAAAATAATTGTTTGGCCCACTACCAGCATCTATAGGCAGAGTGAAATATGTATTTGTAGTAGTAAATGTATTTAAAAATTATGTCAAACTCTATTCAATAAGAAAACAAACAGCAAAGTCAATAGTGAATAAAATGTCTGAATACTTTCTAAATATTCGAAAACTTAGAAGAGTACTCTCTGATAATGCAACACAGTTTACAGGAAAATTATGGAAAGACCTAATGGCCAAATGGGATGTAAAGATAATACATTGTAGTGTAAGGTACCCACAAGGAAATCCATCAGAAAGGGTAATGAGGGAACTGGCAAGACTATTGCGAATTTTCTGCTATAAATCACATGCAGCATGGGCAAAGCACATACCAGAAGTGGAAATGTTGCTAAATTGTGTGAAACATGAATCAACAGGATTTGCACCAATATACTTGGAAAAAGGAGAATATCCAGAAATACAACGAAAATCTTAAGATTTCCAGAATATAAACCACACAACCAGCAGATATTGCTAGAGATGGCAAAGAAAAATCTAAAAAAAACGAGCAGAAATAAGGACAAACAAAAACAATGAGAACAAAAAGTTTGTAACATTAAACATTAACATAACAAGAAAATCAGTTAGTGTCGCTACGTGCAAGTAACATTTCATCATTGGAAGATAAAGAAATTGAAAAGCTATTCTTACTCTATGAAGCACCATTCCGCATTAAAAGATTTGCAGGACCAAATGCATATGAATTGGAAAAACTAGAGGGAGGTGTTCGTGGTATATTTAATACAAGATTGTTGAAACCGTACCAGGGACCCAAAAATGAAGAGCACACAAAACAGGATGATCAGAATTTGAAGATTTCATAGAATATGTTAGGATAATTAGAATTTCATAGGATACGTTAGAATAATTAGGATGTCATAGGTTAGATTAGTGTATTTAGAAATGTATAGGAAATATTAGAATTTCATAGGAAGCGAAATTGATGGTGTTAAAGATGAATATATATATATATATATATATATATATATATATATATATATATATATATTTGCAAGTTTACGGTCAATTAGTTTACCAAAGAGTGGAGATATTATGGAGCTACTGATTTGGTGGGGCTATGGACCAGTGTTAAGAAACAGGCATTATTTGAAATTGGTTAGTAATTTTCTTTTGGGAATAAAATTATAATCAATTGGTGGGGCTATGCAACGGTTCACGCTGAAGTTCTAGTTTTCTTATTGTCCAAGTTCAAGTTTCGGAGTTCCAATTCCATCATCTGTCTGTGGAATTTGGTGGCTGAACCTTTAAGATAAGTACCCCATTTACAAACTGAGCAATACTGTGCAACACTTAATTTGTTTTATTTAGAAAATATTAAATTTTAAATATCAAGCTTTCTTTGTATCTGTGAATTTGTTCTTAAAATTTATCATTTTTAAATTAATAAAGGATCATATATATATATATATATATATATATATATATATATATATATATATATATATATATCAACATTTCATTGGTTTAGGATACAATAAGTAAATATAAGTAAGATCAGAGTTTGGCCAAACATTTAGGGTAGTAATAAATTTAACATGTACCAAGATATTTACAGTAATTTGTGACTGTTTCTTTTATATCACACATATCTTATACCTATTTGTTTTTTTTGATGTTTTTTTATTTATAGCAATAGACTTGCAAAAATTCACACAGTTGTTTTTTTTATATAGTTAAATTTATCCCCTCAATATAAGAGCCATCGAACTGTTACAAGCTATTTAATGGATGGATTTCAAATTGTGTGCAATAACTAATTATAGTATAGAGATCAACTAGTAAATCTCTAGAACTAATTGAAGATGGCGGAACAAAAAGCCGGTCAAATAAAATATTTTGTAAAATTCACCATTCAGGTTTTAGCATCCTTAGATGCCAAAAAAATATTTGTATCAATTCCGTCGGTCCGTCTGTCTGTCTGTCAGTTTGCAGCATATCTTGAAACTACTCATCATGGTGACTTCAAATTTTAGTCAAACATTAAGGGTCGTATGGGGATCATAATATTTGGTAAAAATCTAATATGCCAGAACAAGATGGCGGTCTAATGGATCTCTAAAGTATGAATATGAAAAAGCAAAAAAAAATGGCGATATAACAAAATATTTAAAAAAATCTGCCTAAAAAAATACTCGCTAGATTGATTTCAAATTTTGAGCAAGCATTAACTGTGATATAGAAATAAACTAGAGAAGTTGTGGTACGAATTTAAGATGGCGGCCAAATAATTTTTCTAAGATCAACGTAAAAAAAATCTTATTGAATTGACTTTAAATATTGCAGAAAAATTAAATGTGATATAGGAATAAACTGGTAGGAGTTTAACATGACGTAACAAAATGGCGGTGTTGTCAATGTACAAACTACTTTTAAATTATGCCCAAAAATCAAGTGTGGCATAGGTAGAAACTGGTAAAATATTGGTAGGAATCAAATATGACGGAACAAAATGGAGCCCAATAAAAATGTTTGAAAAATAGTATATATTTGTTAATAAATGAATGTCTACTGAACTAAATTAGGTCACACTTCACTACTCCTAATAAAAGGAAAGATTCATATCGAAGGATGTTCCGGCGGAAATTTACCGATTTTTTTAAACTATATTATTATACATTCATATTGCGAAAATTAGCTTAAAATTTATATAAACAGAAGAAGATAACCCGTTTGTTTTTTATTTCAAATTGAGAACTTTTTCATATCATATATCTCTGTAAATTATTTTCACCATTATTTAATATCTGCATGTGCACCTCTTTGCAAAACTCAGCGGAACGATACATTACACTGGCATATCAAGTCTCTCATGTAAATACTCATATAAGGTAAATTCTAACGTAAAAGTGGATGAACTTTCTGCTGTAGACCGCCTGTGGATATGAAAACAAAAAGCAATTCAATATAAATAGCAAGTGAAAAACATGAAAAAAAAATGGTATTTTATTTATGAATGAGCAACGGCACTTAGGGAAAAATAGGCTTCATTTTTATTTATCCTAGAAACACCACTTAACCTACATCAACCACCATTCGAAGTATTCGAAATTAGGTTACCTTTATGCTCGTATGCTTTTAAATGAGGAGTTTTTGTATTGCAAACACGTTTCGATAGCGGATATTTTTTAGGCAGGATATTATTTCTCCCGTCTCTAACTAATATAAATCTGTAGCAAATACAACTTTTAATAACTGTTTGTATGAATATATATATATATATATATATATATATATATATATATATATATATAGTACTATGTGCCCTATAATGTAAGTATAAGGCGGACTGCCCTCTACCACACTAAGTGTAAATAAAAAAATAAAAGCATATTATATAGCATGAGGGGAACCTCAGTATTCGAAATTTCAAAAGAGGGGTAACAATTTAAAAAATATATGTATATATTTACGTAGTATACAATATCCCATATTTGTTCTCTTCACTTATACAGGCTAAGTACGGATGAATCCTCAACCATTTGCCCTCGAGCTATGTTGTCAAATCTATGGAGGGCAGATATATTCATATGTACTGATGATTTGGTATAGCCTACACGGCATAAAAAATTCCCTGAATTACTTGCAGTATCGTTATGTAATCGTAGTTTTTTTTATTGTTGTATGATGCTTCGTCACTGTCATTTTCTGTTTGAATTGTATGCATTTTTTAACATATTCTTGCCTTAATCTTTTTATAACAAATGCCTAATTAGACCTAATAAATTTTCAACCTCTCTCTAAAAAGCCGAAATTAACTTTTTTTCAAGGGATTCCAAAAAGTATGTATAACTATTAAAGGAACGAATTGTCTGTAACTTAAGAATCAACAAAAAAATATATTGTCGAAATGAAACGATTATAATCTATATGGCTTACTCTACATAAATATCTATTAAGAGTATTTTACTTCTATAAAGATTAATAAAATTTTGAATCTCTTCACCAGCTGGATATATCCCAGTTTTTATATTAGTGGCAAAACTTTTCTTAAGTAATTTAATCTCCTCAGTTTTACAACCTGAAAGTATAAATTAATGTTAAATGTTAAATTAGATCTAAGATATAATTTTGACCACTTCTTTATCATTTTTAATTATGAAATTAAGAAAAATTGAAAAAAAATATATAAGTTAATAATGATTATTATGAATGAAAATTCTGAACATACTTTTTCTCTTTATGTTGATAGGTTTCTATGCGAATTCTCTTTAATATTACAGGTCGCCTGACAATTTGGTTCGTCCTCATCGGAGTCTAATAAGACAGATTATTAAATTCGAAATACCTATCAGTAGATTTTATGTACGCTTTTTTTCTCATTTTAATAAAAAACAATATATTTGATTCTAAATATATACCGGTTGTATATTATGATTATTATTATGATATATAGAGGTTGTATATTTTTTGCTACCTCTGAAACGATACCTTGCAACTAACACTGTATCATATATATTATATAGTTTGTCCATACATATTTTCATATGAAAAGTTAAATATATCATATTTCTGAATTAGTATCTCAAAACTTTCATATATAGTTTGAGTGGCCACAAGTTAATTTTTTCAATATACCTGAGTTTATTCATTTTTATTTTATTTTTTAGTAAAATTTAACAGTTAATGAGCCAACGATAAAAAATAAAAGCATTGGCAATAAGATTCAAGTTGACGCCAAAATTATGTGACTCAGATGTCTCTAAAGATTCTAACACAATAAGTTTTTCCCTCCAGTATTACATTCTATATTATATTTAAAATTATCTTCCGCATATCCATTAGGATTAACTTCAATTTCTGACAAGCTCTTTCCTTTAAACTCTGTTGGAACTCCTATTTCAATCATAAGGAGAACTAACAACCTTTTGTTGGGAAAAGTAAAGTGTGACACATTTTAGTTTTTCACATAATCATTTTGTAAACTACATATACAGTGTTTTCAAATATTTTTAATGACCACCATTTTTTCTACTATATTGGATGCATATTAATATTTTACTAGTTTCTACCTATTCCACACTTAATTTTTCCACATAATTTAAAATAAATAGTTTACACTGATTTGTGCCGTCATACTGAATTCATAGCACTTCCGGCATCGCATTTAATTTTTTAGGGTGATATTTAAACATTTTATTCGGCCTTTTTTTCGCTCAATTTCTCTCTATATCAAAGTAAATGCTTCCATAAAATTTGAAATTATTCTACTAAGTAGTTTTTTCAAGCTGTTTTTTAAACGTTTATTTGGCAGCCATTTTTTACATCATTTGAATTCGTAGATCTTTTATTTTAGGGTAAAATATAGAACTCAGTATGTAAGACACACTTTGTAGGTAAACGCATAATAATAGTATAATATAAACTTACTCATAAAATTCCTTATGGTTTTTTTCCGTGTAACTCATGAATTTAGTAAACTGCTTACAGTCGTTTTTTGACATGCTTAGTATTTGCATAGTAGTCGCTATGCGTTTACGTAGCGCATTACTGGAAATTTGCAGCTGGATTTTCTACGTTCATCCTTTTAACCAAATTTCTAATTATAACATCTCCTTGCATCCAGACTAGTCTACTTTTTGGTACTGCAAATACGTGCTAAATATTATCTGACAAAATGTACTTGTTTCTATTGTTTATCAATATCTTCATAAAATGCTGTACCAATTGTAAGTAACTTTTATATTGTATTATATTATTATTATATTTTGCTTGGGTGAGTTATAAGTTTTATGATCCTAGACTTTGTGATATGCCCATGTGCAAGATTTCTTTTATGTGCTTCTCTTTATTTATTTGCATGGATCACATACATTACCTTTGTATACCTAAATGTTTATTAATTATTGCAAATAAACAAATTTATTATTATTATTATTAATTGGGGAACTAATATGACAACGGCTCTGCATCCCTTTCCCCCGTTAACAACTCTTTTATAATTTTGTGAAAGAATTATTTCACTTTCAGTTAACGAAGCTTCAAAATCACGAAATTTAGTCTTCTTTTCAGAAATATAGTCATGCACTTTTAAATACTGCACATCCTTAATTCTCCGCCTATTAAAAAGGATTAATAAAGCAAAAGTATATCGTAAAAAGAATTTCTAAGTTTGATTAAAATTTTTTTTATCAACAAATTCTTTTTCGCATTGTCTGGCGTACTTCAGTGTTTCTTCCCTAAATATTTTTACATCGTTGATCAGTGGTATTAATAGTGGTTTCTTCCAGCGTTTCTCACTCATATCTTTATTGGCCACTGAGGAAATTTCTAAATGCCACCAACTTCTTAATTTTTTTTACATTTTGTTGCCACTCTAAACTTTCTACCTTGGATTTGCATTGAAAAACCTTGCTTCTTTTTAAAATTATGTGAATAAGTTCGTCACACATAACTTTTAAGGCAATGCCTAAACGCCTTGCCAGACTAAGTGATTCATAGGTTTTCTTAACCGGATTATATCCTGTGACTTTTCTAGTAGCAGTCACCACGTCATCAAATTTTTCTGGATGTAAAAGATCTTTAAATAAAACTGTAGTGTCATTTACATTGGTTCGATATGCAATCAACAATTGACTAACTTCTCTTAACTTATTACTGCAAGTATACTTCTTTCTTTCTCTTTTCTGAGATTTCATATAAGATTCTTCACAGTGGGCTATCAAGAGGTCTTTCTTTGCTACTAACATTGGCTTTATATAGGAAAGATCCGCAACTTACTGTAACATACTACTCATATGGCCAGGGCGCTAAAAGTAAGCACGTGTGGGCGCTTAACTCCGATGGCTTCTGATTGGTCGACCATTGCCATAGCAACGGAGAGTTACAGGCTCCGGGGAGACCACGCGCGGTGCCTTGTTGCCAATTTATGCAAAATCTCTTAAAATAAAGAGTTATATATTGCTCTCTTCGTTAATGTAGGGATTCACGAGTTTTTATTTAACTTCACGCTTTCCTATCTAAATAACTGTCGAAAAATCAAATTTTGTAAGTCAATTCTTATACACATTCCAATTTTCGATTGTGCTGAAATTTTAAATACATAACTCCGGATATAATTATGAATACATAATACCTATAAAATAATACATGTAGGGGATGTGTCTAAATTTAGTTACCAAATGTTAAACTTTTTTATTATTGAATGTTATACAGCATGACCAAAAAAATAAAAACCTCGATTTTGAAAATAATGTCTTATAAGCACACAATATTATGATAAAATATTTCACGGTGCGTTTGATTGGGGCCTGACTAGATCACATTATTTTTTAAATATTTATATAGTTATTACCTTCCTAAATTATCTTAAAAGCTTGTCACAAGAAATTCATTCATATTTATTTTAACAGACTTAGTATAACGCATATATATATCGCGGGAAGTTTATTTCATTGTTAATTAATATATTGATAAAATGGAGAGATCCAATCAAACTATCAAACCACAATAGGTACATATTTTTCTAAATCTTTTTAGATCGTTTTATTAAAAATGTATATTTTGTTGAAATTTATGTAAAAAGTTCGTTTTTGTTATCTTTTTGATCTAGCTTGACATGTGCATTCAAATTGTACTGGCAGACCATGTGGTTTATCTCCGCCCCAGAGGGGAAAATCTGTTGCCTAATAAGAATATTTCTGGTATCTGTTAAAATGTTTAAAGGAACTAATAACTTTATTCTTGGCACAAACAATAATAATCTAATAACGATGTTCATATTGTGATTGTGGTTTTCAGGGACACTAAGTTTATTTTTACTAATCATTTTAATATTTGGCAACTAGTATTGCTGATTTTTATGCATTTATTTCGTGGTGCTATGTACACTAAATACTCTGGGAAGATGTGATCATTATAGATTAATTTTTTAAGAAGTATTTAGAGTAGCGTCGAGGCCATTCCATAGCAAGTATATCAGAAAAATAAAAACAAGGTAATGACACTACTTTTGTTTTTTGCTAGAAAGTTTTTGCAATAACTTATTAATATTTTACCATATTGTCTTGAACTTTGGAGAATGAACTATAATTAAACAAAAAATATTATTGTTGCATAGCTGAAGGTAGAGCCCTGATCTAGTGGGTGGCAATCTTTTTCATGGTCAGGTTATTTCGCTAGTTTTTTTTCGTAGTTTTTAAGGGTATGAGGTTTAATTCTTCTAATCATATTAATCTTTGGTAAGGGTAATATTTATTGTTGATTTTCTAGAACTACGTAAAATCTCACTTTTCATATATTATTAGTTACCAGTTCTCGTGAAGCTAGCAAAATTTCAAGTTCAATATATGGACCCAGTAGGTAAGATTCAATGTATATACACAGTTAGTGACATATATTTCGGCATCGGAAACTTTGTGGCTGACGTTTAGAATCAAACCTATTATAAATAAAAAGTAAAAAGGATAAAATAAAAAATAACGGAAAAAATAAAACCGATTAAAAAAAAAGTGAAAATTAAAAAATAATAGTTGATTCAATCTTGAAAATTTGTCGGCGTTAACTAGTAGAAACAGCAAATTTTATTTGTGGTATTAAATATTACTTAGACATTAGTTGGAGTCAAATTTCTAGATCGAATAAAAAATAATTTTTGACTTTTCAGTGTTTTTTTAAGACTATTATTTTTACTTCCCACGTCAAAGGGAAATATTAAGTATTGTAATCGTGAAAAAAATCATCCTCCAAGATTTTTTTAGATCTTTACGTTTCAAGGTCCCTAAATGTCGAAAAACATTTTTTCTCAATTTTGTCGGTCTGTCTGTCTGTCGGTCTGTGTGTTCGCGTCATATCTAAAAAACTAATTACCCGATTGACTTCAAATTGTGATAAAAAGTTAAGGGTTATATGGGGATAACCTGGTATTATTTTGGTAAAAATCCAAGATGGCATAACACAATGGCGGCCTAATGAAATGTTAAAAAAATTATTACTAAAAAAATACTTAATCAATTTATCTCAAATGTTGTACAAAAATTAAGTATTATGTAGAAATCAACTAGTAAAATTTTGGTAAGAATCCAAGATGGCGGAACAAATTGGCGGCTTAATAAAATATTTAAAAATTCAGCCTGAAAAACTCTTAATAGACTAATTTCAAATGGTATGGGATAACTAATTGTGATATAGAGATGAACTAGTAAATCGGTGGTACTAATTCAAAATGGCAAAACAAAATGGCGGGCAATTTAAATATTTGTAATCGGAAAAAATCAATCTCTCAGGTTTTACATATTTTCTTGTTTTAGCGTTCCTAGGTATCAAAAAATATGTCTTACCAATTCCGTCGGTGTGTCTGTCGGTTTGTCTGTCTGTCTTTCGGTTTTCTGTCTGTCTGTTAGTTCGCGGCATAGCTTAAAAGTTGCTTATGAGATTGACTTCAAATTTTAGTCAACAGAAAAATCCAATGTCAAAACAAAATGGCGACCTAGTGAAATATTAAAAAAAATCATTACTAAAAAACTACTTACACAACTTACATCAACTTATCAATTTTGTATAAAAATCAAGTATTATGTCGAAATCAACCTTGTAAAATTTTGGTACGAATTCAAAATGACGGAACAAAATGGCGGCTTAATAAAATATTTAAAAGTTCAGCCTGAAAAAACTACTTAGTGGACTGATGTCAAATTGTGTGTCATAACTAATTGTGGTATAGTGATAAACTAGTAAAACTGTAGTTCTAATTCAAGTTGGCGGAACAAAATAACGGCCAAATAAAATTTTTTTAATAGTGAAATCTCTCAGGTTTTAAATATTTTTAAATTTTAACGTTCCTATATGACAAAAAATATGTTTGATCAAATCCGCCGGTCTCTCTGTCGGTTTGTTTGTCTGTCTGTGATTTGGCGGCATAGTTTAAATCTACTCATCAGAATGACTAAATTTTAGTCAAAATTAAAGGTCATATGAGGATGATATATTGGCAAAAATCCAATATGGCAAACAAAATGGCGACTGGAATGTCAAAAAAAAAATATTAATAGAAACCACTTATCCGATTTTTCTCAAATTATGCACAAAAATCAAATATGTAAAAATCAACTGGTAAAATTTTAGTACTAATCCAAGATGGCGGAACCGAATGATGGCTGAATAAAATATTTAAAAATTCAGCCTGAAAAAACTACTTAATGGACTTATTTCAAATTGTGTGTTATAACTAATTGTGGTATACAGATCAACTAGTAGAACTGTGCTATAAATAAAACATTTTGTAATCGTGAAAAAATCACCTTCTCAGGTTTCACATATTTTCAAGTTTTAGAGTCCTAAAAATATTTTTATCAATTCCGTTGGTGTCAGTCCATCTGTTTCTCAGTTCGTAGCGTAGCTTCAAAACCATTCATCCTAGTGGCCTCAAATTTTATTCTAAAATTACGGGTCATATAGGGATGATGACCTGGTTATAATTTGGTGAAAACCCAATATGCCGAAACAAGTTAAAAAAATTATTACTTAAAAACTAATTATCAAATTTCCTCAAATTTTGTACAGTTGTTCACTAATATGCCCGAGAGCTTTGGATTTATAAAACACATTTTTTTGTAAACTAGCAAATTGCTAAACAAAGGATTAATATATTATAACTGAAATTCCGCATTTTACTTCTGTCGTAAATGGGAAGTATTGTAATCGTAAAAGAGTCACCCTCCCAGGTTTTTGCAGGTCATCAGGTTTTAGGGTCTTTAGATGCCAAAAAAACATGTTTTCTCAATTCCGTCAGTCTGTCTGTTCGCCGCATAGCTAAAATCTGCATACCCGAATGGTTTCAAATTTTGTTCAAAAATCAAGGGTTATATTATATTAAGAAAAATATTAATCAACAAAGACTGATCCAATTTACTTCAAATTTTGCATAGAAATCAAGTATTTCGTAGCAATAAACTGGTAAAATTTTGGTACGAACTACGAATCTAACTCGCCACGACAAAATGACGGCTTTATAAAATATTTAAAAAATCAGCCTCAAAAAACTAGTTATTAGATTGATTTCAAATTTTGTGCAACTATTAACGGTGGTATAGATATGAACTAGTAAAATTGTCGTATGAATTCAAGATGGCGGAACAACATAGCGATCTTGACGTTTTAGGGTTCTTAGACACTAAAAACATGTTTTCTCTCCGTCGGTCTGTCTGTACATCTCTTACGATACAAAAAAAATAACATAATAATAAAATAATAACATTTTTGAGGGAAATCTGCCTGATTCCACTATGTTACAAAATACAAATATATAAAGAAAGCTAACTCTATTGAATATTATTTTATGATTACAATCTAATAGTTAAAAATGATATGATTTTTGAATGGAAAGAAGCATAATTTTTGCTAATAAAATTCACCAAAAGAAATCAAAGATACGTATAGAATCTAAAGAGAAAACAACTAGATCACCCCTATACACAAATCTTTAGTGCCCATGCAAAATATATACATAATACATGCATATGTTAGGCAATAAAAACACATATTTTTACAAAGGTGTACTAAATATTATGTTTAAATCTAAAGATCGTCCGTCTTTAGTTCATGAACATTGAATTTCTAGTGTACAGTCAACGAAGGAGTAAAGTTCATTATTTTACTTGTTTCGCGAATTACAAAAAAATGTTAAATACAATTTTTTTTTTAGGGAATGTTAAGGTGCACAGTTTAAAATTATTTTTGTGTACATAGCGTGGTTCAAAGAAATCTGAGTAGATGCTACAGGATGTTCACAATAAATTTAGAAATTTAAACGAAAAAATCTCGACTTTTTAAATAGCACTGTATATTGTCGTTTTTCGGATAGATTTTACAAAATTCTTCAACTTTCATGAGTATATCGGACACCTATTTTTAATAGTGCGCGATTTATTTTGAATTTTTCAATTTTATTTTTAAATATTATGTTTATGTGAATCCCTCTACAATACCAGTAGATATGAAATTCGGGATGCGTGCGGGACAAGAACGACCTTTATGATACGGGAAGTGAAGGCATACATAGTAAAACGACTAAAAATATGGATTACGTCCTCATAATTAAATATTAAGTATGTGGAACCACATTAAAATTATTATTTGTTTTTTTACAATAGCTAAGTGTATTAAAAACAAGAGTAAAAATTGAGAAACAGAAAATAAATTGCAAACTATTAAAAATGGGTATATGATATACTGAATGAAAGTTGAAGAATTTAGCAAAATCTATCAGAAACACTAATAATATACAAGGTATGATATTAAAAAAAGGCGAGAATTTTCAATTTAAAATAGTCGAAATGTATACATTTATTTTGAACACCCTTTAGCATCTGCTAACTAAAATTTCTTTACACATTCGTACCAATAATGAGCGATGTACCTTCAGAAATGGCGCTACTTGCCATTTTTACAAAACTGAAAACTAGCATTTAAAAAAAATCAAGTCTTAGAGAAACAACTAGATTTAGATATATAACATTATTAATAAAAAAGTTTGTTATACTAATAGAATTCTACGCATGACGTAAAAACAGAATGTTCCGTTTAAAAAAAACATATGTTACATCCGCCACATTTTTTTGAAGCGTGGCGGATTTTTTTGAATCATCCTGTTTACTTAAAAAATAATTTTACACTGTTAACATTCCATAAAACTATTGAATTTAACATTTTTTCGTAATTCCCGAAACAAATGAGACAACGTTACTCTCTCGCTGATTCACCCTGTATTATATACAATACTGCTTAAATAAGATATGGTATTATCTTATTTTATAGACACTCTATTATAATAATTACAAATGATACTGTTACTCCATTTGAGAAACTCAGGATAAATTGTTTTTTTCTGACATTTTTAGTGTTTTAATATTTGTCAAAAGTACCAGAAACATATCACTTAATTTAAATTTGTAAGCTAAGAATCAATAATTAACTATATGGATCGGGAAAAAAACGTCTATTTTTTTTTAAAACTCGTATATATAGTAAAGAAACACTTTTTTTTTTTCGTCTTAGAAAGTCCATAGATACAGGCAGTTCGACCTAGTCTTTTTTAGAGTTAAAAGTAGGCCTAACTTAATTGTTTTTTAACTAAACAGTACTAGAGATTTGACTGGATCTATTAGGTGTTACAAAAATATAATAAACAATATTTTGAATATATTCTTCTATTATAAAAAACATAAACGAAATAATAAAAATACCGGCGTCTATTTTTTCTTCCTATTCAAGCCTAAAAAAAATATGCTAGACGGAAATATTTTTAAAATAGTGAACCCGAATTTATGGTTAGGTGGCAAAATAACTCTTAAACTAACAAATTGTTGTCAAAAAGAAAAAAAACTAATATAAAAAATACTGACTTGATTATATTGAAAAGTCCATGGTTTAAGAAATACTCTGATACCCTCGTAAAATATATTCAGACCTTACTTCACTCCTCAAAAAGGCCCCTTTTTAAGAATATTATTTAAATGTTTTACGTGTCTTTAAAATTTGTTACTTTTTGGTACTAAAGGATCACCAAAATTTATAATTGATACTTATAGCTAACTGACCCTTTAACAGTTAATAGCCACAAAAACACTATATAACTTACTAGCGGGTACTCGCGACTTCATTCGTGAATATGACTATAACGAAAGGGCTGTAAAGAGGTACTCAAATCGCCTCATTTGAGTACCTCTTTATAAACCACGTTTGTTGTTGCATTCTCTGGACCCACTATGCGAACTTACTCTAGGGCTTGCGACATAGAGTTGACCATGGGAAAAACAATCGTAGCGCAAGCTACTAGCTAGCTCTACTTAAGGATTGCCCTTGAGCTTTGTTAATTGTTATGGCGAAACAAAGCTTTAAAGGAAACTGTACACGTTTTAACTGAAAACTAATGGAATTAAAGGGATACGTGGTATAAAAACTGTTTCTTCCAGACCAGGGGTAGACTCTATTACATTGTTTTGTAATGTTTTATCCTGTAGCCGAGTTCCATTACACAATTTTGGTGGTTTTAATTTTCGAATAAGCATCACTGGTGCCCCCACTTTTAAAGGTAACTCACTCATGATTTCTGAAGGGTTTAGAGAGTGTAGGAACTCGACAGGATAATTAATTTTCCGAAAAATGTCTTCATACTAATTATTTATTACTTAAATACATTTATGTATTGATTGTTTTGAATCTAATATCACTCGTATAATGTCTACTTGCTGTCTTTATTAGTTAGACGCCGAGTTGATAAAATTTTCAAGATTTATTGAAAGTATTATTTTGGGATTTTAGCGCCTTGTTTTCAAGCCAGTTTTATTTTTTTATAATAATAATATTTTATCCCTCTTAGTTCTATTCATACAAAATAAGGGCCAACTTTAAAGTTTTCGAGGCCTAAACGTAGATTAAAATTTTGGACGTTCCTAATAAAATAAATAAGTAGCTAGTAGTCCATTGTATATGAAATTTTACTTAAATCGCGGTAAAAATCTTTTATAAAAATCGCCATTTATACACATTTATAGAAAATCAGCAATACATATTATCAAAAGATAAAAAGGTTAGTAAAATTAAATCTCGTATAATTAAAAACTACAAAAAACAAAAGAAACATGATATTTTACAATTACCCCCTTTTTCCTCTTCATATTTCACTTATTGACAAAAGAAATGTTTTGTGCGAAGTGTTAAGATGTTTATTTTGAAATTACAAACCGAGATAACCTAATGTAAAAATATTGTGCTGCGAAATTACTTTTGGTTAATTACAATCCATACACTAAATTTTAAGGCAGTTAAAGCAATTCAAATTTATATATACTCCTAGATATAAAATGATTCAAAATGGCAGCAGCACTTCGCGGAAAACTTCTTCCGAGTTTTCAAATCATCCTGGAGTAATCGGTATACATACATATGGTCGAATTGATAAATTACTCTTTTTTTTCAAGTTGGTTAAAAACTAAGATTCATGAACCCCTTTTTTATATCGCTTTTACTAAATGAGTATTATTAACATTTCTATTTAAAGCCAAAGGTATTAATGAGGATTCTTTCAAAGTCTAGGCATCTACTAAGGAAAAAAGAAGTTTTACATGTTATTGATTTTTTTCTTTTTCCAGGGGGCTGTCTCATGCTTTTAGGGCTATCTTGCATGTTTACGGGACACATTTTCGCAGCCAGTTACCTATATTCTACGCAAATTTTTGCGATTTCAGTATTTCATATATGTATATAGCAGTTTTAGCAATTGACCACATAGTGCATTAAAAATGTATTAATAATACAATATATTGGCTCTTATATAGGGAAGTAAAAATAAGCCCTTTTACTCGCGTAAGAGTGAAATTTCTAAAATGTATATTTAGATAATTATTTTTGAAAACCATTGACGGAAGAATCGTCTCAAAATCTTTTTTAGATAAAGGGTTATAGAAAACAATGTAGTTATAAACATATTGCACCCCTAAAAGTGCTGAATTTTGAAAAACCTGTTCTGTAACATTTCAAAGTTAAGACCCGATTAAGGGGGTGTCCTATTGTTTAAAAAATATAACTTGGCACATTCCAGCTATTTGACCGACTTTGTATAATTAAAATTATTACGTTCTGATAGATCTTAAAATTTCTGCATCAAATTTCTTTCGTTACCTCGTATAGTTTACGCTCATAGAATAAATTAAAAATTATAATTAAAATATCTACCGCTATTAATGATCCATTGTAATCTTATTTAAAGGAAATCTGAAAAACCTAAAACTTGGAGAATGTCTTCTCGAATTACGACCCACAATATCGACAGAGTTCTCCAGATTGATTGGCCATTATTTACAAAATAATGTAAAAGTGCAAATGTAAAAATGTACTACTTTTACAAGTCAAAACCTTAATCCAAAACTCAACAATTCATCAGCGAACTCTCTGAAATTAATATCATATTTTTATTCCCACACGCGAGGAATCGAGATCGCTACATTACACTTTATCGGCATCGTCGCATAGGTTTAAAATCCCGACGCGCGACGTAGACGTAAGTACATAGCCCCTTCCCCGCTTTTACCAATGTTCGACGAGCGGCAGTGATCTATATTAAGGATATTAAACATTTCGCGCTGAGACGCGTGAACTGGTAGAACGTGTGTTAGGAAAGGGCTTTTGCACGTCTTTCTCGTATATCAAGTCAAAGCTACTAATGATATTTCGTCTCGTCTCAACATGTCAAAAACCTAAAAGTTTTACTTAATATTATATTCCTGAACAAAAAAGATCCCATATAATAATTTTTTTCTTTTTCTCATAATAAAACGGATGTCTAATAAAATTTTATACCTTGTACTGAGTGAGTATCTGATCGTAAATGGATGACCTTACTGGAAGAATATGAGTTTGAAACTTTCGATTAGACTAGAACTTGATGCAATTTTATTGGTTAGCGGTTGGCGTTTTAGAATAATTTCCGAGAGTTTTAAAGAAATACTGTAGGTAAATAGCAATATTTGAGACGTATAGTTAAGTCAAATATTCCATTTAAAATAAAATTCTACATTTAAAATATATTGTAACACTCTTACCTGCCCTTTTACCTCTAGTTAAAAAATCAACTCGGTTGTGTCTAGAGCACATGTAATTAACGTTTGTGATTGGCAAACAGCACATACTTTACGTGTTTCATTACCCGTTAACCTTTGTTTTGTAGCACAAATTTTGCTGTGACGAAATAAATAGTGTTTTGTATAGGTTGCCTTGCAATATGAACAAGTGTAATAACTGAGGTCACTTTCTTTGTATGGTTTTTTTCTTGGATGAATGATTCCTTTCAAGTAGAGGTCAAGTTTGAGTTAGTTCTTAGCAGAGTCACCAAATGCTTTCTTTCTTTACTTTTTAATGGAAAATCTAATGCATTTTTTACTTTATTTTAATGTTTGTGACGTCTTTCTGTATGCCTAACAAAATTTGTGGAAGTCACATCCTCTTCACAAATTTTGAACCAACTTGTTACGATGATTTCTTTTTTTTTTAAATATTATATGTTAGTTATATAGAATACCTTAATCACAATATTAATTTTCACAATATTAATTTTGTGTTTTAGTTTTTAGAATAAGTGTAAATGTATTAATATCAGTACTTTTAATTTCTCAAAAAATGGTTCGTCTGTTTTTCCATTCATTTTCTTTTTATCTATTTGGCTAGAAAAGATATTTTCAATCTCGCTTTGGCCACTGCTTTCATCAGTATCACTTGAAGAATCGCCCATGAATTCGCTAATGTTAAAATCGATATCATCAATTCAATTAATATCCTGTTCTCAATCTGACTCGGAGTATTGGAAACTGCTTTGTTTTATGATGCTCGTTATTGACTTAATAATATTAATTACAGGGCTTTTATGACTCTCAGAGTTGTCTTTGTAATCAGCGGAATATTCCATTTTACCCACTATCAACTTCGATTTTTGTGCGGTTTATAACTTGACAGGATTTGTTTGTTTCATTCCTATTATCTATGTTACAAGTATTAAACCTCGAGTTATTATTCTCTAGGAACATTTCATTAGTCTCATCTATAAAATTGTATACTGCAAATATTGCATAACTATTACTGGTACTTTTGGGGTATTGCTCTTGATTATTGGGGCCCACCTTTTCCAAACACACCAAGTCAGTCGTCTGTTTTAGTAAACGCTTTTCCAACATTAATCCTCTTCACAATCATAGTTTAAACTTGTCCGAATATTTTGTGTGGATTCAAACCATATGGAGCCACCATTGTCCATACAAAAGTTTGGTTCTATCTATACATTAAAAAAAATATATTTTTTAAGAAGTAGTATGTTATTATTAGTAAATATAACATAACTTTTTGGGGTACATCATTAGTAATTTTTAAGTTCTTATGATTTTAAACTCGTTAGCTAGTAGAATATTTACATTACTGTATTTTACCTGATGTGATGGACTACTTCGAAAGTAGGAATCGGACAAAATGCAACTGCAGTCTTCCTAATCTAAACAGCTTGCTTTATCTGCTGGGCCTAGAATAACATTTAAAATTATACTGTAAATGCAAAATGTCCTTTAAATAAGAACTTTGAAATACTTTCAGTTTCATTTCAGTTCAGAGGAATCGGTTTATTTAACTTTTTCTTTGTTTTACCATAATCGTTCATGGTTACATTATTCAGTAGTTATTTTTTTTAATTTTATATTTTGTAAAATTTAATTTTTATTTTTAAGTACATAAATAAATTAATAAAATATTTTTTTGTTCATTTTGAAGTATTTTCAACAACAAGGCCGAAAAACTTTCAGCTTTGATTATTTTTTACGGGTTTTAGTCGTCAATTTAATTTCAAAATGAGCAGTGCGAAAACTCTCTTTTTTAATATATTTATTTACCAAAAAAATATTTGTTAAATTTATTATCATTAAGAGTCTTTTCCAAATTAATAATAAAAAATTTTTTATTATTAGGAATATACAAACAAATTTATTACATCGTTTTAGTGTGCATTTTATTGCCTCCTCTAAACTGTTATAAAACATGGTAAGAACTCTATTTAAATCTGTTCAGTAGTTCTAGAAAATATCGCACAGATTTAGTTTAGTTTTTTTTTTCATTCAATTTTTTTTTATTTTAGTCCTTTTTTAACCCTTTCGACACGGCACGTTGGTTGTAATGCCTTAGCGCTCAGACAGCTGCCTTCGAAGTGATTCAGTGACGACCGTCGGATATTTCCGACATATAAAAAGTTTCAAAATTCCTTAGCAAAATGGTCTAAAAACAACACAACAACGGTTATTTATCTTTTTATTAAGAAGTAAACTAAACTGCAAACAATGTTAAACGTATTAAATTAACATTTTTTAAAATTAATAATTTTTAACGGTGTGGTATCTCTCGAAATAGGGAACAACACATAAACCAACATTACAGTCTTTACCCATGTAACGAGACTCCCTTCTTTTCTTTGTTCTGGCCTTAGTGTTTGAACAAACAATACAACGCCGCGCCGCATAGCTCTCTTTGATTTGTGTGTATCGGGTACCAGAGATGGAAAATGTCGCCCTGTCAACCTGCCTATTTGATCACGAAGAATTTGAGGTGGCTTGCGTTGAACAGGATATCTAAAAACCAAGTTAAAAACTTAATCTAGCAAAGATTTTTAAAAAAATCTTACCTCTCCAACAATTGGCGAATCACGTTCAGGTGAAATGTTGCTAATGGAATTTTCTTTTCATGGTGTGTCAAGAATAAGGCATGTGCGTTCAATATGCAAAGGTCCAATATGTGAAAGAATAATTTCTTGTACCATTTAATATTTTTTCTCATAGAATCTATGCTACTCACTAGCATATCTGAACGGTCGACTGCTCCCAATTGTAGTCTACCACACAAAATGGTTTCCTAATATTTTCTTGGGTTGTTCGGTCTAATTTTGGCAGTGTTACCATTTTATTTTCGTGCATTGTAGATATCATTGTAACATCTCTACGGTCTTTCCATTTTAGTATTAGTAATTTATTAGAACTTTTCCAAACAGTTTCTCCCTTATTCAGCTTTGCTCTTAGTTTCGGCAGGCCTCTTCGATTCTGACGCACTGTGCCGCAAGAATTAGTTTTGTTGTCAAATAGGAACAAGGACAAAGCAGGGCTAAATAATCCTAGTTTTTTCTTCAGTGTCAATCGTGTGCTAGGCAATTTGAAAGTTCTGCACAAAAGATCGTAATTGACAGCTAAGTAAAGGGTTTTCGTATTTGTATAGTTAAAAGGAGTTATTTGTTGTAAAAAATAACATATATGAAAAAACTTTGCTGGCCTTTAAAACCGTCACCACAAAAATTGTATTTTTTGTAATTTTAGTGTTGAAATCCATTTGTTTGTATGTTCTGGTAACCCTGTATATCTCACCTAAAGTTTATTACTGTCTAAACTATTTTTTTCTATAAGCACCAACTTTAATCAGAAATAAAAATTTCTTAATGTATACCTACTTAATAAAGTTTTCTATATGTTGCATATTTTTTTGGACACACTTGGCATATGGTTGTGAAGCATTAGTCCCGCCTGTGCACTGTCAGAGTATATTCTAAGCATTAACAGGACAAATATATATATAAAAAAAGATCATCTGCTTTTAAGCAGATTTAGCAATGAAACATCAGGCCAGCTTTCGAGCTAATATCAAATTTTATTTAGTGTCCAAATTTTGTATTTACTTTGATACAGAGTGTTTTTTTGGTTGGTGACAAAAAATGCAGGACATAATTTTTGGCTCACTTTAGGACTAGAAGTTCATATTAACATGTGCTTGCAAGGCATTCGTTTTTGAGATAGTGAGTGTTAATATTTTAATTTTTTTAGTTTTTATAATATAACATTTTATTTACTGTATGCTGTGAATAATGCCTACAGAGTAGCTATGAAACATTTCAGAACGCTTTATAGGGCATTACGTTTTCCCAGGTTACGACTCCTTTTACCTCACAGGAATTTTTACTACAGTGCCACTAACCATTTTGACTATAAATGAAAATTACTTATTCTGTTCTGTAACTTCTTGGTCTTTTACATTAATTTAATATTTTGAACTGTTTAGAACTTATTAATGGAAATGTATATTTATGCTTGGTCATGGCACACATGGCTAGTAGAAAATGGGAAAAATAGTCAAATTGTAATTTTGTAAATAGAAAACAAATATCAATTTGAAAAGGTCTAAACCCAAGAACCATGATTTCTTAGTTGACTCCAGCCGTGAGAGCTTTCGTACTAAATGGATGCTTCCTTTGATTCTTGTGAAGTCCCTGATGTCTTAAAAACTTTAGAGAATATTTGTTAGGGAATGGGTGATGTATCCTTGTAGGCAAGTCTAAATCATTCATTCATAACTAAGATGGAAGATATCATTTCACAATATTTAAGTTTTATCTAGTAAATATTACAACCTTTTAGATCTATTTTGCTTTATAAAATAGATAAAACATATCTTACCTGAATCTGTATTAAACTATGAACACGTATTGTCAACACATTTAATGCATTTTTTAAATTTTAGAACAAAACCTTCATTAGAATGACGCCATAAATGCTCCACTGATTGGGAACTTTAAATCTTTTTGAACAATTGGTTCCAATTACCCCCCTAATCCGATTGTTATAAATAGTATTTGAAAGCAGTTAGTTTTAATGTGTTAGTAACTATATAGACATAAATAATGTTGCACTATTAAAACTTTACATTTTTTATAGCCTTTCTGTAAGTGGTAAGGTGTAAAAATAAACAGTTTCTTGTATTATATAATCATATTGCTAAAAATAGTACTTGACAGCAGTTAGTACTTTAAATATGTAAATAACTACACATTTTTTTAATAGAGTTTTATATCCAAAGTATTAGTTTTATTTTCTTTTGTTAGTTAGTAATGACTACGACCCTTAAATGTGCAATAATTTTTTAACAGATAAACTATAAGTTCTTAAACATTTATTTTCAGAACAAGGGTTTTTACATATATACATAAAACTTTATATTTTTTCACTAATTGGTGATTAATTCAAACGCCACATACAATCAAATCAAAATAAAACAAAAGGTAAAGTATCACAACAAAAACATTTTCTTGCATTAATAATCTGATCGATAATCGCAATACTTTGAAATATAATACTTAAAATTAGAATAGAATATATTAGTCTATTACAAAAATGACTTCTTCAGTTTTTCGAATTACTCTTCTCAGTTAAAAATGTTTACTTAATATAATTCTCCATTAACAAAAAATAGGTATGATAACTGTTAAGAATAAATAAAGTATATACATTTTTACACAGCGGGCAAAAACGTATGACATTCATAAAACCTGGAAAATATAACGATTTCTGTATATCAAGAAAAAGTTACCCCTCTGCCTTTGCTTGCATTAACTGTAAGATTTAAATTGTTTTTCAATAAAATACACTTTGTTCAAACCAATATTTAGGCCGGGATTCGGGTAGTCTGTGGGACATACCGGGCTTCTATATATATATATATATATATATATATATATATATATATATATATATATATATATATATATATATATATATATATATATATATATATATATATATATATATATATATATATATATATATATATATATATATATATATATATATATACAGCATATTATAGTTGCTAACCCTACTTACATAGATATCCATTTTCTGTAAGCATATAATCACCTCTATAAGCATATAATCACGGTTGCCTGATAAGCCTAAACGAAGTTCGTTGCTTGAACAAAAAAAGTTATTACGCCTGTGGCATTGCGGGTCATGTTACTGACGGGGATCATAGAATCCTAGATGTTGCCTTGGTTTAATATGAAATATAAAGATATTTACAATTTTAATTTTTTTACGCTAGAATGTAGAGGGCAGTCCATGTAACAGATAAAATGACTATTTTCTTTTTAAAGGAAACTTTCTGCATATGTTCCACATTTTAGAATTTTATAATAAAGTCCATATATATTTGGTATATTATACAGTTTAACTTATTTTCTTTTTTACATTTTATGTTCTATAATTGGCTTTTTTACACTGTTTTCCTATACCTACGTTCATTTTTTCACACTTCAATCGTTGTCGGAAATCACGTATTTATTTCGGCTCCTAAGTTGTACCTATTCTTTTGTTTGTTAAAATTGTCGAAAAATTTCGTACTTTCGCGTGTCCATGAACTAAGGTGTATTTTATTATTTGTGTTATTTTCAACAAGCAGTAATTAATTTTGTGAAACCTTGTTAGTATTTAAGTTATTACAATTTCAAGTTAATAAACTCTTATCAGCTTCAACATATTGTGTTTTTTGAAGATTCCGTTTTTTTTGTTATTTCGGCGAGTGCAAATTCTTAAGGGAGTTTTGGCGAAGACTGACGTTAAATTTACGAAAATGAACTCTCTAATGAAAATGAGAAACTGAAAAACATTATAAAATCGCTCCAAAAAAAAATTGAGGTTCTAAGTTCCAGGATTGAGCGAAGAAATAGCGATGTCGTTTGTGAGTCTGCACAAACTGTAAGAAGTATGGAAATCGTGCAAACTCAAACTTCAGTTGCTGTTACTAACGAAATTCATACTCAAACTGTTAATACAGTCAATATAGAAGACTTAGTGAAGGTAAATGACGCTCTCGAATTGCGTTTATTTGAGAAAACTACAGAACTTCAGAGATTTGTTAACGAAGTGAACGAGCTTACTCAACTAGAAGAAAGAATGCATATCACTATTACAACTCTGGAAGAAGCCAACAAATCATATGAAGCTGACATTGAAGAGCTAAAGTGCAAGCTGTCTACCTGTTTAACTGAACCGGCTAGGAAAACTGTGTCCATAAGTACACATAAAGGGCAGGGCTATGTCCAAAATAACATTCTACTTCTGTGTGATGACTCAGTTATGTACTTGAGGGAGGCTTTGGAGAAGCAGTTAGGATCAAAAAAGTATAGAATCCAATGCATCATCAAACCAGGTGGTAACTATGAAAATGTGCTGGCAAATGTTGAAATGTTGGTGAAAAACTTTGGTAAGAACGATTACGTTATTATTACCGCGGGATGCAACGATTTTATGAACAATAAATATCCCAAAGTAAAAAACATTTGGAAAAAACTAAAATTCAACACAAATACCAATTATATATTTTTGTCTACTGTGGTACCATTCTTAAAAAATAATTACAATAAAGTATGTATGTTCAACAACAAACTTAATGATTTCCTGAATAGAGTTAATCGTATTACTGAAGGTGTATTTACATGTGTGTATATTACCAATAAAATGGATTATAAACTTAAAAACTTCAGTATTGCTAAATCAATTGTTAAAGAACTAGGTCAAAATAAAGACATATTTAAAGCTCTCAGGCACATACAACTCTGTGAAGTGCCTTGTAAACTTGAGAGAGTTAGTCAAAATATAAACTCTCAACTACTACAGACTACTTCACCGAAGAAAAACTTTACGGATAATGGTAAAAAAGATAGTACTTTTTTAGATTAAACGGTACAAGTATGTCACTTCTGTTGTTGAACATACAATCTATAAGAAATAAGATAACTGAGTTTTATGTTTTTTTTTTAGAAAATAAGAACTTTCCTGACATTGTTTTACTGACAGAACATTGGCTTAGGAGTGAGGAGCCTATATATTTACAAAATTATGCGCCAGTCTCATTATACTGTAGAAAATCTTTTCAACATGGGGGTACATTAATTTTTGTGAATAACAACTTTTTACAGCAGAGCAAATTCATGGTTGTTTCAAGATTTGATAGTATGATTATCGAAAAAGAATTTGAATTCTCTATAAGCATAAGTAAAAAGTTAAATGTTTATGTAATTTGTTTATACCGACCCCCTCGATGTAGTGAACGTATGTTTTTGGAAAGGTTGGAGGGTCTGTTGCTTCAGATTTATCCCCAGTAAGATGTCATTTTGGCAGGTGATTTTAATATTGATTTTGGTTGTAAGGATAATTGTCATACACTTGCATTGAAACACTTATTTCAATATTTTAATCTCAATATGTATGTTGGTTCCCCTACAAGAATTACCCAACATTCTTTGTCTATCTTCGATTATGTGTGTTCGGGTGTCAGTAATGTCTCTTGTTTTACTTTGAATCCGGGTCTCTCTGACCACGAAGCGGTGTTCTGTATCATACCATATGATGTACAGAAGGCTCTACAAAAAACGAGAAGGGTCAGGATATTCTGTAAGAAAAATTTCAAAAAATTCTCTCAGAACTGCTTGACTATTGGCTGGTTAGGTGTGGCCTCTTCTGGTGACCCCCTAAAAGAATTCCATAGTCTGATTACAGAAGTCTTTGACCGGTCATTTCCAGTTGTTAATATTAAAAACAAGAAAGGGCAGCCTTGGATTACAAGGGGGCATTAAAGTTTCTAGCAAAAATTTGCGCTCTCTACACATTTTTCGGAAATATTTCATAACTTGTGACTTCTTTGTTAATTACTTCAATAAGTACAGATCAATATGCAGAAAAATATTAAAAATAGCAAAAAAACAAACTATTATGATTCACGTATTTTATCTTCGAACAATAAACAAAAAGAGAGCTGGAAAATTGTTAATCAACTCAGGGGAAAATCTGGTAGTTATGATGTATCTGATGTCGATATATGACCTGAGGAATTTAATGAATTTTATTGCTCTATTGCCGAAAATCTCTCTAATCTGATATCGCCAAGGTGTAATCCGTTACAATTTTTAAAGCCCTTCCCTATATGTGATTGTTTTTTGTATTTTTATTTTGGATGTATTGATGCCAAATTTGGTTCAATTTGCTGAACGTGTTTTTCTTCAATTTTGAGAACTTCGTTCAAAATAATGCTCCTGTCGAGAATACTATTATGAGGGTCATAGGTTCTGGCTAAGCGGTCTACAGTGTTATTCCCTCTAATATTTACTTGAGATTTAACCCATAAAAAGTGAAAATGTTTAGCCGTATTAGAAACCAGTTTTAAAATGTTTCCTATAAAGCAGTTAACGAACATATTCTCACAAAAGAAAAAATTAGTCAATTTCTCTAGAACTGATTGAGAATCAGTACAAATAAGAATATTGTCGTAAGCTTCTTGGGCTAACGCCCAGTTAATAGCATATAATATGGCAGCAGAGTATTCATTACTTAATAAGAGGGATTGTTGTGTATTTAATTTTGGGGCGTAATAGGCTCCTGAAGTTTGTTTTTCTGATTTTGATCCATCATTAAATATAACTAGGTAGGCATTTATTTTGGTATTTGGTAGTTCGTTAAACGTTAAGTTACATAGATGTGGATCATGGGGATAGTTAGGGATATGTATGTCTAGGTTAACAAATATTGCAGTATAGTCCATTTCATCTAGTGTTTTGGGTTTAGAGAGTATAGAGTTAAGTTAACCCATATCGTTGCATTCTTCATAAGTAACTGCCAACACTGAAGAGTTTTTTCTTTGCCAGTATCGACTGGTCATATGTTTGATGAATAAATGAAAACCTTTAGAAAGAATTGGACTTTCTTTTATTTGGAGCTCAGGTATAAACTTGGCTGCTAAAAATTCTCTTCTTAGGAACAACGCCTCCACCAAATTTGCATAATTGGGGGATGATGACATAACACCTAAATATATTTTAATAGCTTTGTATTGAATTCTGTCTAATTTTAACAAATGAGAAATATGCTGTGTCATAAAAATGTTAGTACCATAATCGAAAATTAATCTTATGAAAGCCCTATAAAAAACCAAAGCTAACTTTTGTCTTGCTCTCCACTAAAAACGACAAATTTGTTTTAAACGTTAAGGCCCTTTTCGGTTCTTATTTTTATATGTTCGATATCTTCCCTCCATAATATTTTACAATCCATGACAACACCCAACTATTTAAAACTATTACGTATCGCGAAAATTATTTAGATTTAAAGTAATATTGTGTAGTTTTGGTATTCTTTTTTTTTGGTAAAAAATACTACTGCAGACTTAGAATTTGAATTTATAAAACCATTTGTAAAACACCAATCTTAAATGCAGTAAGAAATATGCTTTATATTATTTACACTAGTTTGATAGTTCTTATAACTTTCATATATCACAAAATCGTCGGCAAACTGTAGTCCTGTAATAATATCACTACTCCATAATGAGTGAAAATCATAAGTGTAGAGATTAAAGATTAATAGACTTAACACAGATCCCTGAGGAATACCTTGAGAAGCGGATCTTGGACCCGTAATCCAAATGATATGTTTAATATACATTTGTCTATTATTATATAAATTTAAAATTGTAAATATAACTTGTACTGATATATTTAGGTATTTTATTTTTAACAGAAAATCTCAAGAATGACCGTTTTGTATGCTGATTTGATATCAATAAAGATGGCATCTGTGCACTTATTTTCTGTCAGACCCAACTGAATGTCGGTAGTCAAGTAAGCTATAGCGTCAGTTATACCCATACCTGGCTTAATACCATATTGATTTGAAGGCAGAATTTTGTTATTTATTAGCCGCTAATCTGAATTTAATTAATCTTTCAAAAGTTTTGGTTATACACGACATAATGATCTGAATGATCTTGATTTATGAATTAATATAATCAAACACTTTTTTAAGGAGTCAGGGGTATATGTCATATTCCACATGTCACTAAAGGATTTTAATAGATAGAAACCGTTTTCCAAGGAAAACCATATTTTGCAACATAGGGTACTATATATTGTTAACTCCTGGGGCCGTGTTTTCTTGTTTTTTAATGGCTCGTTCCAACTCTGATAATGTAAATGGTTTCATGAGAAAAGTGTTCTTTACGAGATTATTAGGGGTCGGCGAATAATGATTATATCCAGCAGGTGGTGACAATTTGCTTAAACATTCTTCGGCTACATCCCCAGGGGTTATTTACAGGTTGCAGGCTATTCATTGTACTTATCCAAAGCCTGATACATATTTTTGATAACTATAATAGAGAAAGTTTGCGCAACTTATATTTTATTAGATTCTGCGAAAGTTAGGTTATATTTAGCCATAGTTCCTTTAATATTTTTTTGTTTTTGGTATTCATTACATTCTTTTGGCTTCGCCCCGTGTTTATTAGACTGACAAAATACGCATTTCGTTAAACAATTTGTATTAACATCATGAGTTTCACCGCAATTTCCATACCTTTGTTTTCCAGTTTTGTTGAACATGTCCAAATCTAAGAAATTTCGAATTACAGGGTAAACATACGGTTCAACCTCAAATTCGACCATATTTATATGGATTAGCTTTGGAAGTTTGTTACCTAAAAATGTTATATCTATCATTAACCTAGGGACATATTTTTGTTTACCATCTTGTTCTGTGATTTTACGAAAATTACGTTTTACTATTAAAACATTGGGGTATTCTAATTTTATTTCTTCTAAAATATAATTTTCTTTAAAGAAAGTATCGACACCCTTTACAATACCTCGTTTTTCTACATAAAATTTTGGTATGTAGGCTACTAAATAATTTTTTACGATACATTCATCCGAAATTAAATTGTTTGCAGCGATATAATGGGTGAGTGAAACCTTAATTTTGTTTCGGCGTAACGGAGTAATTTTATCCACATATTTTTTAAATAACACATTGCGTTTTAAAAAGTGCCTTACTTTAATTGCATGAAATTTGCCAATATTTCGATCTTTCGATTCAATAAAAACATGATATGTATTATCTTTTTTGTCATGTTGAATAGATTGATATTCCGGTATAATATTTTTATTTAAATTTTTCTCTACTGATATATTTGAAAAAGCATTCATTAAATTTTTGATGGGATGCTTTTTGGGATTATTTGTCTCACATGATTAAGTATCTTCTTGAGATAAATCTATTGCTTCTGAGACCTGGGAATTATTTCTGGGAACAGGCTCACTTAGGTTAGCTGTATTCACCTCAACATCCTCCTGGCCTGAATATGGGTCAGGGGGACTTTTTTTTTATTATAGTTATGCAAATTCATTGAACCTATATATATTTAAATATATATACAATATAAAAATCAAGTTTTACGGTTCGATATAACACTAATCGCACTCGAAATTCTCGCAAAAAATTGTTTTTACGGACCATAAATGATAAGCGACCGATACATGCACCGTTGACTGAAAACAGCCTACTAGTTAAAGCATATCATAGTTGCTATAGCCACCTTACTTACGTAGATATCCATTATTTTAAAGCATAAAATCACCTCTATAAGCTCTCGGTCCCCTGCTACCTGATGAGCCTAAACGACGATCGCCGTTTAAAAAAGAAAGATTATTATGCCTGCGGCATTGCGAGTCATGTTACTGGTGGGAATCGTAGCATCTTAGAGTAGAGTAGATGACAGTCCATGAAACAGATAAAACGACTTACCTTCTTTTTAAATCAATTTGAAACTCTCCGCAAATGTTCCACATTTTAAGATTTTGTAATAAACTCCATTTATATTTCGTGTACTAAAGAGTTCGGTTTATTTTTTTTAACATTTGATGTTCTAAAACTAGATTTTTTAAACTATTTTATTATACATATATTATATATATATATATATATATATATATATATATATATATATATATATATATATATATATATATATATATATATATATATATATATATATATATATATATATATATATATATATATATATATATATATATATATATATATATATATATATATATATATATATATATATATATATATATATATATATATATATATATATATATATATATATATATATATATATATAGTTTCAAATTTTGGTGATGTGTCTGGATTTAAAATATGACTATTTTGACATATTTAACTTTGATATCGCTCATTGGCGTGCGAGCCTAGAAGGGGAAATGGTGCAATTTTGAAAAAAAAGGTATTAGCGATTTTTTTAACGAAATTTTGATTCTCGATTCTTACCCAGCATCATCAAGAACCCCCTTATATCGTATTTCAACAAAATAAGTCATTAGCTTTGGGAAATACGAGCTTTCAAAAAAGGCATTTTTTCATTTGAAAGGCCGAAATCTCTTAAACAATTATCTTGATCAAAAAACACTAGTTTACATTTTTTTATTATTTTAATTTTTTGAATTTTAGTAAAAAAATTGCTTTAAGATTTTTTTTTATGTTTATAATTATAATAAAAATAATTAAGGAACACAATAGCAGAACTCAAACATATTTTAGCGTTTGTCTTAGAACTATTTTGTTTTCTTAATTCGATAAAGATGGTCAACATAATAAAAAAATATAAAATAGTGTTTCTTGATCAAGACAATGGTTTAAGAGATTTCTGCCTTTGAAAAATGCGTTTTTTGAAGCCTCGTATTTCCGAAAGCTAATAACTTATTTGGTAGAAATTTGGAAATAACAAAATTTCGGTAAAAAAATCTTTTTCTTAAAAATTGAATCATCTCCCTCTCTGTGACACGCCAATGAGCGATATAAAAATAAGCGCTAGACTAAAATTGTCAGATTTTTGATTGCTTTACACCGCTTTCTCCCAACGTATAATAGCCCTATTTGTTATTAGTGTTCTATGAAGCTTTTATAAGGTTTGATTTTATGCTACTAGATTTAAAGCATATCATAGTTGCTATATGCCAACTTACTTACGTAGAAATTTATTATCTAAAGGCATATAATCACCTCTATAAGCTTTCGATCCACGTGTGTCTGATGAGCTCAAAAGACGATCGTCATTTGAAACAAAAAATTGCAGGTGATGTTACTGGTGGGGAACATAGCATCTTCCTTTATTTTTTTAAAGCTGGAATGTAAGTATTTTCTGTTTAAATCAAATTCTCTGCAAATGCTCCATATTTTAGTATTTTATAATAAACTCCATATATATTTCGGGTACTAAATAGTTCACCTTATTTTTTTTTTTGGCATTTTGTGTTCTAAAATTGGCCCTGCATATATTTTTGAAAGACTGTACTCTTTTTCAATACAGCGACTTAACACTACTTTTTTGGTGGGCAAGTATATTGTATTTTAGTCAGATGGCAACGAACAACATAATTACAAACTATCTTGTTTAAACTATTCTATTATACATTCATATTGCGAAAATTAGCTTTAAACTCATATAAACAGAAGAAAATAACCCATTTTGGTTTTTTTTCCAAATTGAGAACTTTTCCATATCAGATAAGTATTTGTCTAATTTATTTTCGCTGTTATTTAACATCTGCATTTATAGCTTTTGGCAACACTCCACCGAACGATAAATAACACCGGCATATCGAGTTTCTCGTGTAAATACTCATATATAAGGAAAATTCTAATATGAAAGGGGATGAACATTTTGCTGCAGACAGCTATGAAAATCCTTAAAAAAAATGCATTTTATTTTAATGGGAAGACGATAGATGAGCAACGTCACTACGGCAAAAATAAGATTCATGTTTATTCACCCTAGAATCACCAATTAACCTACATGAACCACTATCCGAAGTTCGAAACTATGTTACCTTTCTTTATGCTCGTATGTTTTTAAATAAGAAGTGTTCATACTGTAAAAATGTTTGGATAGCTGATATTAAGCCAAGATTCTAGTTGCAAAATGATATAAATCCGTAGAATATCGGCAAACTATAACTTTTAGTAATTGTTTTCGTATATTCTGTAATAGATATTGATAAGAAGCTCTAGACTAAAACGTATTTGGCTGAATGTCATCTTAATCGAATATCGGATTTTTGTTGCCTCTTCGCCGCTATATAGTAGCACTATTTGTTATTATTGTTCTATGAAGCTCTTATAAAATTTGATTTTATGCTACTAGATTTAAGCATATCATAGTTTCTATAGAGCACTTTACTTACGTAGACATTTAGCTCACCTTCCTTTCGTTGATATCCATAGGTAAGCATATATTCACCTCTAATGAACCAAATGAATATTAGGCCTGCGGTATTGCAGGTCATGTTAGTGGTGGGGAACATAGTATCATAGAAATTGCTTTGGTCTAACATGAAATAAAAAGATATTAACACTTTTAATTTTTTTTTAAGCTAGAATGTTGAGTACAGTCCATGTAACGGATAAAACGACTTATTTTCTTTTTAAATCCTATCTGCAGACGTTCCGTATTTTAAAATTTTGTAGTAAACTCCATATATATTTCGTATACTAAACAATTCACTTTACTTTTTTTTGACATTTTATGTTCCAAAATTGACACTACATATATTTTTGAAAGACCATACTTTTTTTCAATACACCGACTTAACATTTTTAAGGGCCAAGAATATATTATTTTAATTCAAAGAAATCGTCCATATTTCTCTAAGAGACCTGAGTATAAGAATTCAAAGAAAATAATAAACTAGCTTCAATCTCAGTCAGATACATAAAATTTTTTACTTTAAAAGTTATTTTGCGGCACGTGTTTCGACCTTACGGTTATCATCAGACCTAAAATATCCGAAAAACCTTAATTATATTTACAAAAAGGATAAAAAAGTTAATATTACCTTATAGCTAGATGGCCACTACAAATTAAAACATAAAACAACCAGGTACACAGTACACATATTAGACGAATACTGAGGTGCAAATATTAAAAAGTACAGGCCTACTACCTACACTTATGTCGAACCAAAAAAAAACTTCAATAAAAACAACGAATCTATATAATTTATAATAAAAATGTATTGCTTACACTGAGAATAGAACTGGCGCCTCTCGGTTGATAATCCACTACACCACCAACCTGTTAAAATTTATTTGTTTATTACTAGGAGTCTTTAATATTGTTGAATAATAATTGTGACATTCATTTAAAACACTGACGTTTTCAGAGGTTGAAAAATTGTGCCGTGAAGCCAATAAATGATTAGTAAAGGCCGACTTGGCTTCTGTAATGTCAGAATCCCCGTATTTATTAAATAAACTAAGGTGCTCCTGAACTCTTGTTGATATTTTTCTTCCTGATTGGCCTACATAAACCGCAGAGCAATTTAAAGAATATACTCCCGATTTTGAGAAAAGCTCAGTTCTACCCTTTATTTTAACTAAATGTATGAGTATGAGAGTATTAGTAGTTTTAAGAACAATAGAAATGTTATAATTTTTAAAACATTTAACCAACTGCAAAGAGTTGTTACCAAAAAATGTCAAACTACTATATTTCTTGTCTGCAGATTTTAATTGAATAATATTGTATGAGAGCTATTGCTTGTTGAGAAATTCATAATATAGTTTATTAATAGAGAGCGGTAATTTAAATAATCTATAGAAAAGGAAGTTAAAGGCTGCACATTTGTGTGAAAAGGGGAATTGGATGAATATTGAATGGTATTGTCTGTTGCGGACGGTTTCCTATATACCTCAAACTCGATCTTGTTGTCTCTCCGAATTAGCAAGAGGTGTAAAAATTGAAGTTTGTTTTCTTTCTCATTTTCCACTGTAAAAGATATCTTAGTATGTAGAGAGTTAACATAGGTCATGAAATCACACAGTTGTTGTTTAGTTCCACTCCACACTACGCAAATGTCGTCCACATATCGTTTATATGCGCAGATACTTGGCGAAAGGGCCCTGCATGATCTTGTTCTCCAGACCATTCAAAAAAATCTCACTCAAAAAAGGAGATAGTCACGAACCTATTGTCAAACCTGTCTTCTGTAGTCTGTGTTTGATCCAGAACGTTTTTTACTTTAGTAAAGAATAAAGCTGTAGGGCCTCTGTTATTATGCTGAAAATCATCAAAGTTATTCACTTTTTCAATATAATCTGTCCTTTTCATGATTAATAAACAAGAACCCTTGTCGCCCTTTGTCAAAATACATCTGACTGAGACCGAGACATTCTTTTCTTTGAATTCATATATTATTTTAGTCAGATAACTACGGACAACATATTTTCCAACTCTCATGTTTAAACTATTTTATTATACATAATGCGACAGTTAGCTTTAAATTTATATAAACAGAAGAACAGATATCTCTGTAATTTATTTTCGCCGTTATTTAATATCTGCATTTGTAGCTTTTTGCAACACTCCCCGGAACGATAAATAACACCGGCATATCAAGTTTCTCGTGTAAATACTCATATATAAGAGAAATTCTAATTTAAATCGGGATGAACTTTTTGCTGCTGACAGCCTGTGGATATGTAAAGAAAAAGTAACTCAATATATATAGGAAGCGAAAAATATGAAAAAATTGCATTTTATTTATATATATATATATATATGTTTTAGGCGAAAATCAGCTTCATGTCTATTCACCCTAGAAACACCACTTAACACTACATTAACCACCATTCGAAGTATTCGAAACTATGTTACCCTTATGCTCGTATGCTTTTAAATGAGAAGTGTTCATACTGCAAAAATGTTTTGGATAGCTGGTATTATTCAGGCAGGCAGGCATTTAGTTACAAATTACAAGTTTCTTTTGTGTTCCAATTGTCAGATTTTTTGTTGCCACTTCACTGCGCTTTCCCAACATATAGTAGCACTATTTGTTATTAGTGTTCTATGAAGCCCTTATAATGTTTGATTATATGCTTCTAGATTTAAAGCATAGGATAGTTGCTATAGCCACCTTACGTACGTAGATATCCATTAACTGTAAGCATATCATCACCTCTCTAAGCTCTCCTTACTACAGTTTGCCATGTGTCGTGAAATCGTATCCCTTTAATGTAAAATGTATTTTCACAACCTCTTTTGAACTAGACGTATTCCCGATTTTTATCTTTTTATTTTATTTTGGGACTAAAATTTTCGATCGAGAGAACGGCTGATCGGCTGGATATTTTACAAATTTTAACCTAGCGCGCTCGTTCTGGTATCAAAAGATATGGAAAAATAAATCATTTCTTTTATCTAGAATAATATTTTTTCAAATTTTGAACGGAAAAGATGATTTTGATCAATTTTTATTTTAAACCTAAAATAGTCCGAACAATAAAATAAACTCTTTTAAGGCTAAATAATACAAAAATCCCCGGGCTAAATAAACGTAATTTAGAAATTTAAATTTGTGGAAATCAATCAATCAGAAAAATTACAGGCATATATTTTCGGACGTCGAATACGGGAAAAATAATTACCCTAAAACATCAAATAAAGTTAAGAAAAATAAAAAACCGATTTGGCAGGAGCACCACAAAATCGCTGCTGCTTCTACAGTTTTCAGATTAAGAATGACCAACATTCCCAGAATGCCAAGGGTGCAACTTTGCTCTGATTGGTCTAAACGTGCACCTTGGGCGAAGATCGTATAAAACCAGCGCGTTTTTTTCACCAGAATTCAGTAAGTACAAGTAAGTCGCAAAAATTAACGGGTGTAGTACCGAAGCCATCGATAAGGAATTTTTCCGTTAACGTGGGATGTACGCCGAGGCTATCTGAAATTTTGCGTAGTACTTAGCTCTAAAGTAAGATTTTTGTTCGTGTGGTTCGCCAAAGAGTCGTACATTATAATAACCATGTATGCGTACAGCTTGCTGGGGTAATGGAAAGATCAGATGATTATGTGGTACTTAAAATTCTCGTGAAGATCACAAAGGTAAGGAGCCTTAAGTCTGAATCTTTGCAATCCCATTCGAAGCTATTAGTTTACTTTTTGTGCTTATACATTAATTATTCGAAATCTTACAAGTGTTAATATTTTTCAAATAACCCGGTAGTGCCCTAGAAGTGTATGAAAATGTCTGAGCTTTCCATTCTTAGCTATCAGCAGTGTTAACTTTAACTTTCAATTTGTTTAAACAGTGAACTTACTCATATTTAATAAAACTAGTAATTTTTATTGAATTTTGAAAACATTTAATACCTTATTTTAACATTTAAGCGTTTTTATAACTGACTTGTGAAAAAATTTTGATGTGAATTAATTCTGTTTATATTTAAATGACTTAACTGATCACAACCCCATGTAGGGAATATAAGTGTTATCTGGTAAAGTCTCTTCAAGTTCGCCACCCTTTTATTTATTGATTTGCTTAACAATATTTTGCTTTTAATAAATACCTTTTGCTACTGTCGTGTCGAAAAACTTAAACGAATTTTGTTTTCCAATCCCTAACCAAACATTTGTTTATTAAATTGGGAGTGATATATTTCAATTCTGAACTAACAAATCTTAAGTAATTACTATTTAACGTAATTTGTTTTAAACTATATGTCAAATTGTATTTGTTAATAACTATTTTAATGCTTCCAAGTTCTACCTTAATTGAGTCGAGCTTTTTATTTGTAACATACCGAGACTGTGTCTAATAAAGGATCTCTCTTAGATTGGATGGTTCCTAGAAATATTTTTATTCTATAAATCAGACAGAACTTGTAATAATAACGAGCATGCACTGAGTGTTTTTCCCGAATTAGGGCATGTATAGGTTAGGATAGTATTTAAGGTGTAGCTTCAAAAATTAAGCTTTAAAATAATCTCTTCAGACTATTTGGCCCGTACAGTTACCGAAACTTACAAGCTCTTTTAATAGTAGAGGCTTGTCTGGGGTAAGGGTCTAAGGGTAAAAAGGCCCAAAAATGGTAATTCACATCAATAATCAACGCATACAAATGGTTAATGAGTTTAAATTCCTAGGGGTAACCATTCAAAACAACTTAAAGTGGGATCTTCATATAACAGCTTTGGCAAAAAAATTATCCTCAGGTCTATTCGCAATTAACATAACAATGAACTACGTAGATGTCAGATCTGTAACTCAAGTTTACTATGCACTATTCGAGAGCCATTTGCGATATGGTATATTACTTTGAGGATATTCTGTTTCGGTGTACATAAATATCATCTTCCTGCTGCAAAAAGGAGCAGTACGCATTTTGAATAAAACAAAAGATCAACGTACTCACTGCAAACCTATTTTTCAAGCTTTAAATATTTTGACAGATTTTGACCTTTGCATTTATAAAAGCATTTGTTTTACACATGACAACATCAATGATTCAACAAAACGAAAAGATCTTCATTCATACGAAACACGGAGAAGATACACCCTAAACACTCCACTATGTCAGTATGAAATAACGTAAAATTCACTACGGCACAAAGGAAGACTTTTCTACAACAAACTACCAGAGACAGTTACATCAGTCAGAAGGAAGGTGGAGTTCAGGCGAAAAGTTAAGCAATACCTGATCCAATGTGCTCACTACAGTTACGAAGACTTGCTTCAGAATACCAAGTACCTGATGACTTCAAATAAATAACCAAAAATATTTTAATTTTATATTGAATTTTTGTCAAATTGTAACAACAAATATTACAATTATTGTCTCGGTCATTGTATAGTATTTATGTCATTGTATAGTGTTACTATCCTTATATATTATTTGAGTGTTTTTGGATATTTTGTTTTATTGTGTATAATTTTATTAGTTTTAGGTATATTATTGTACAGCATATTTTGCTTTTAAATAAACTGATTGATTGATTGATTGATTGAAGTCCATTAGAACAACCAAAATTTGAATTTATTTATTATTTATTTAGTGCATGATAATTATTGTGCATGTTGTAGTGGTATTTTGGAACTACCATACATTAGAAATTTCGCGACTAATATTTTTGAGGCGCGTGGAACGCCGTAGTGGAATAAGAGATCTTTATTTTTATTGTTGTTTGTTTATTGTAAAAAAATTTAATTTGTTAACAACTGTTGTTTTTTCCGAATGTCAAATTCTTTTGATAATACTTTCAAGTAAGTTTTGGTCAGAAAGTGAATTTTTGAAAAAAATATAAACAGCTAATCGCTACCCGACGTAGTGGTTAATCCGTGCGTTGCTCATTCAGAAATCAAAAAAATTATTTGATAACCTCCTGAAAGGAAGTTGTATTTTATAACTTTGATGAAAGAAGAACATTTTCCTACCAAAAAATAATAATAAAATCAAAAACACAAAAAGATCCGTTAAACAAATGTTAAAGTTTTAAAAATTTCTTTTTTAGTTATTTTGTATAACTTATGATCATAAGTTGTATTGTTGTCCTCAGGACACAACCCATTTTTGTAAACATTGTAATTAAGGCAAGGCGATTATTACTAAGTTTGCGATTTCCAAAAGACATTGAATATAAACTCTCAGTCAGTCGAACAAACTTTTCGGACTTAAACTGTGAAGTGCAATAAATTGATTTAGCAAAAAAATCAGTGAAGTGTAAACAAACTTTTAAAAAATTATTAAACATATACTAAACTGCAGGTCCCTTGAAAGACTTCAATCCAAGCTTTCAGAAAGTAAGCCACTTTTGTCAGTGTAACAAATTTAACAAAATAACTTGTAAATTAGCTACAGTAATTTATCCACCCCGCGTCCACGTTGGTAAAGATCTAACAAATCGTAGTTTAATTTTTAGATAGATGAATTAGTAATATTAATTAACCTTTCGTCGCGCGCAATCGGAAAATCACGCGTTGAGGCTCAATGAATCTAATAGATTCGTATCAATAGATACCCACTTTGAAGTAACAAAAATAAACAGGAACAGGCAAAAAATGTAATATAAAAAAAGCAGGTACTGTTATTATTTTATTTTCTACATAAGGTACAGTACAGTACACACCGTTTTCTGGTGTTTGACGATGTGGACGCTTTAGGTTCTTCAGAGGCACCACGGCTTCGAAACGCGGTAGAACTTTTCAATTTCTATATAGTTTTTGTTGGAGATGCGAAGGAATTTTCTTGGATTTTTTTCTGTTAACCTAATTTTTCGGCATCCTCTTTGTTCTCTGAGATAATGTCCGTCGTTCCATTTAAAAAAAAATGCAAAATAAAAATCCCCGTTGTAATGTGAACTATATTTTTACAAGTCATTCGCTGGCCCTTACTGGATTGCAAAATATATTTTTATTTAGACCAGAGCTTACTTGCAACCCCATTTGGTATTACTTTGTTCAAAAATACTGAAAAGTTCCATTTGCGTAATATATTACAATATAAAGCAATTACTTCACACCACTGAATGGTATATGTATATGAAAAGGCACAATGAATCTATTAGATTAAATACGAAAAAAAAAACAAATTATTTAAATATTGGTATAGAATTGTACTTATAGGATATTTCTTCATAAAATATATAATTGTGCTGAAGATGATAATAAAAGATACAAAAAAATACGGGATCAGGCGCAATGAATCTACGAGATTAAATGTGGAGCTACTCAGTACATACATACGCAACTTCAACACAAACATGGCTGCTGATACCTTACGGCAGAAGAGGAAGGTAGATAAGCGCGGGGTTGCCGATCAATTCGGAATCCAAAATTATTCCCAAATTTATTTGGATTGAATCCCTTGGATTAGTTGCGCTCGACGAAGGGTTAAACAAACTGACTTACCTTCCCCCATAATACCTTCCCGTAGCTAATCTCAGAACTTGTTTAACAATTTTTGAAGAAATTTGGTAAAAAATAAAAAATTATTAAATAGCATATTTGAGCAGAGACTACCTTCGGGCTCTGTTTTCTAATAAATATGGCTAAATTCACGCCCAGCGACTTCTCTTTACCCTTAGAGTTCATGGGACTCTTAATTTTCTTTGAGGCAAGTGCCCACTTTCCAGAGGGCAGCCGGGTAAATCGTGGCGAGATCCCAATAAACAATTACCCTTATAAAAATAACTCCGTATCTATGACTAACTTGAAGTACGAGAAAGATGTAACTAATCTTAGTACCATTAGTAATAAGCATGAACTAAGTAGTATTAGAAAACAACCATATGAATGTGAGAATTTGAAAAAAGAAAGTAACAGTTTGATAGAAATACCCAATAGCAACTCCCATAGGAAGAACACAAAAAAACATTTTGACACTTCATATAGGGCCGATTTGGAGGCTTTACATGATGAAAATGACCCTTTTGATTTGCCTAAACTGCTGGTCAGCCGACGTCGGTGTGCTCAGCGTCAAATATTTAATAACAGTTCCTTGGAACTGAGACAAAACCTAAAAGGCTCTTCAAGCTATAAATCTTTTAGTCAGCATTCTTTAGTATCTGTCGAATGCGGCACTGAATATAAAACATTAAATCAAAGTAACAATCAACAATCAAGTAAAGTGACAGTGGTACCCTAGAGGCACCAAATCTAACTAAATTAAGTGACCTTTTGTCGAATACAATTAATAAACATAAAGCCACAGGAAAAAAAGATATACTCTCTCAAATTTACGAAAAAACCGTCGTTTCGGTTGGATTTTCTCACCATGATATAGTGCAATTGGATGGTAATGTACTTCTAAGAAAAACTAACCCAATTAACAGAGGCCATGGGAGGAGCAAGTCACCTCCATTCTTCAGCCTATAAAGGCACTCCGCTTACTACGAGCCGTAATTTTCATAGAGAGACATTACAGTACGATTTTCTGAATTTTTAAAATAACAATTTCCAAAGTTTCGATTACCAAACCTATCCATCATCAGAACATGGCATCCCTGGTGGGGAAATCTATCAGAGATATGTTGTGCTCGACGCACAATTCAAACTTTTTTCAAAATAATAATTCAAATAAACTTTTCAATAATTCACGCCATGCCTTATCAGAACACATGCTCCGGGTATGTTCCAGAAAGTAGACTTTTGCATTCGGGAAACTACCAAAACTACAACAAAGCTCTACACAGTTAAAGAAGCCATAGAGAATCATTGGTTCAGTATTGTTAGTGTTTTTAAGAAAGACCAAAACGCGCTAACAAAATGTCGTATGACAAAACCGCGCCCTTACAATCATTGCGTTGGAAAACAAAATGACACACGATACAAGAGTACAATAACGAAAACGCGCAACGACCAAACGAGTAACAAACATAACAAACGTCCTCTAAACGCATATACAAGCAGCAGCATAAACAAATCTAAAATCACCTAAGACAGACCCTTTCCACCGATTAACTTCCAAAAGGAGTGAAAAAGTGGTTTCCGCTAGGTCCTTTACAACTATTCTCGTTAGCAAATTTAACTAAACATGCATATCCTTGAGTAATATACCTAGATTAAAAAAAAATTCATTATCAAATTAATGAAAGTGTACCACCAATATCTGGCATAGTTTCATTCGATTTAAAACCAACCTTGTGCCGATCAGTTCGTGATAATCAGTAAGAAAATTGAAATTTTAATAATAAATAAATAATTTTTGTATTATCCTGAACATTCTAAACTGGTTTTGTGTTATGTTTTCTATACTTAAATTCAAATGTTTTCGAGAAAATGGCGCCCCCTGCCAAATCAGAAATTGGTGTGAGGAAATAAATAATTAAAAACTAAGATAGGAAAGTGTAATCTATTTTGTTGCAAGGTTAGTCCTTTGAGAGTTACAGAGCTTCAAAGGGTCAAAAATGTCAACTTTCAAGCGCCATTTTCTCGAAAACAGTTGAATTTAGGTATAGGAATTATAACCACTATTAAATATAAATATATGCTTTTAAAAACCTCGACAGCCATATAAAACGAGACATTTTACTCCTTCTTTTCCGCTTTATTACCGTTCCGTCTAAAGACATACCTATTAAGGCACAAATATTTTTGTTGTGAAACTTTCCTTAATAGAGGAAGTATTTGTTCTAGGAAATTATGAAAAATTCTTTTTATCTAGAAAAGTAAATTATAACACAATTTTTATAAGTACATATTAGTAAATAACTATGTGCAGAATCAAATAAGTTTACCTGATAAATGAATCATTGTGAGAGAAGTTCCTGGTAAATTCCTGTACAGATCGGTTTTACCAAATTATCTGAAAGATCCCTTCTAATAAGTAGATACATGTGTACATATTACCAAATAACTATGCGCGTAACTAAATACATGCATATACTTCACTTCATTCTTTAAAGTTAATTTCCTATAAAATATGTTTGGGGAATAATTTGAAAATTTTTTGTGGAAGCTCGGAAGCGGGAATTATTTAAAAAAAAACGCTAATTTACGGTTGACCCAGAAATTCCCTCGTTAAGAAAATATCCCCTTTCTAGTTTTGCACACATTCCTTTACTAATACACACCGGGTGTCCAAATTACAATGTCCTAGCCTCGAACGAAAACGAACAATAAATATACAATTAACGCAAATATTACCTTAACGAGTTATATAATTTAAATTGATATACAATCCAACTATATTTATTTTAGTTAAATTATTCAATAATTTAAGGTTTAAATTAATTCTCCTTTACAATTCGTGGCAATAGTTCACTAATTTTCAGAATTATTGTTCTGGAACATGTTCCTACTGTTGAACAATATTTCTCCGAAGTTATCGGTTAATTTGTGTTTTTTTTTTATATTTTTTTGTTTTTTGTTCTTTAATAGCATAATCCTTGCTTAACTCTTAATGTTCTTGCTCCAGCAAGTTCTAAATTTTGTCCCGTAATTGTCTCCGAAAAAGCAATTCAGCCGGAGTTTTTCCTGTAATGGAATGTGATGAACTAATATACATAGTAAGATAGTTTCGAAGTTCTTCTTCAAGAGTGAATCTAAGTTTATCTTGGAAGTCCGTTTAAGGGATTCCTCTCCAAAATCGATTTAATTTCCATGGCCTTTTTTTTAGCCTTTTTAATATATCTCTGTTTTGTCTTTCGCTCTCTTTATTGTATCGAGGCTAACAGAGAATAGTATTATACAAGATTATCGCTCTTTTGAAACAAAATTTCTTTATTTCATTTCGTGAAAACTTTTTACATTATTGGCGGTGATAGTAACTAGATTACGCAGACGAGAAAATATTTCCCGTAGAACCTTGATCGTATCACAAGTTACATGCTTTGCAATTCTTTCGGCGTCAGCATTAATGCCTGGATGACCTTTATGGGCCGTGTTTAAAACGGCTTCGCGTAATGTTGGGGGGGGCGACGATTTTTTTTCTGCGTAGAAGAATTTGTTTATAAATATAGTTTTCAAAAATTCTGGTACTTTTTTACCATGCCGTTCGAAGCATTTTCACTAAAGCGTCGTTTTACTTTAATGATTTTACTATCTATACGGGACCATGCATCAATTTGATCCAGAAAAATCAAAGCTGAGTGCGAGAACTGACTTATTTGAATAGCATATTGATCTGAATTAAAATCAGTTTCTTTTGAAATACTAAAGTTCACTCATGAAAAAGGATTGGCAATATGGTTTTTGCGTAGCATATATACTGCTTTGTATTTGTATATCTGAAAGCCTTTAATTCTAGAGCAAGGTTTAGAATATAAACCAAATTTACTTCGATGGGTTTGTAGTCAGTTACTAGTTCAAATTCCTTACCAAAGAGATAAAAAGCGAAAATGTTCCTAGTCTATACCAACGCTAATGCTTTATTTACATTTTGACATACTTAATGAATTTGAACTAAAACCGCCCCCAAGTCTACTGAACTGGCGCTTGCAATGTTCTGTGTGCGTTTATAAGGATTATAATACCCTAAACAACGGGTATTAATTAAGCTTTTAATTTGGAGGTTTCGTTTTGGTATGTTGTCCAAAAATGTATCATTATTTCTTAATTTGCAGTTAAGTAATTTTCTAAAAGGCTCAGTGAGCGTCGATATGTTACTCGTTTTCCAATGGCATTTACTAAGCCTAAAATTTAAATGTGCATGTATGTTCATTAAAGAGAATATTTTGTTATTTAAAATTTTTAAGAATTTCTCGCAATCCATTTTCTATAATGCTAATTCAAAAGTTGGTTATTCCTTGACTTCTGTGCTATTAAGCAGTATCCTGCTGCCAAAGTGTTGCTTGTTTTCTTGGAGGCACGTCATTTGCCACAAGGTACTGGATGTTTTTTTAAAAGTTCTAAGTAACGATAGAAATCTAAAGTTTGATTAAGAACTCTGGATAAAAAGCTCTTCCTTATATATTAGCAAAGTCTCTCCATAAGAATATCGCAAAAACCTAATCTAGATTTGTAATCACGTTGTTATAATTTTTGCACTGGACAATATTTATAGGGCTTCCATTGGTTTATTTCGAGGCACGTTTGCAGCGTTGTTCTTCGGACGTCCAAATCCAAAGATGCACGCTTGGTTGAATTTTCAGGAGTCTCTTTAAAAATACAACAAAATATCGAGTTGCTCGTCATCGGTCAAAAGTCTCCTTTTCGCATTCTGCAAGTTCCCATTTATTGTAAATTGTTGGTAAACCCTGTCAAATATTTATTTTCTGGGGGGTTGCCTTAATGGAAATTTAGTTATATAATCCCTAAGAGTCAGAGTCCGATTTTTATTGTTTAATATAAAACACTGTAATATATCAACCTTTTCTTCTATAGTAAACATAGTTAAGTAAGCGGATAAATAATTAAAAACGAAAACAAGGGCATATAATAATATGTGTCAGAAGATTTGTGTAACTATTACAATAATTAAAAACGAAAGACGCGTTCAAGGCCAACTTCGGCGAATATGTTAATATAAGTGCGGCAATACAAATGCTAGGTCCAGTGTTTCTTAAACAGAATTTAAGTTCGCAGCGTCAGGCCTTCTAAATAATATCCAACCCATTATTTACTGTTCGGCAGACAAAAAATGACTCATAACAATGTCTAACTAATAAAAATGTACCCGAAACTTTTTTTTCTACCCCATTGATGTCCTCGAGCTAGGGTTTGTTGTTTGCAGCATTAAAAACAAAAACGCTTCTGGGTGGGATGAGATGTCAGTCAGGGTGTTTTGCGAGTTAAATGACTGCATTGTTGTCTTTAGCTGAAGCAATAAACCATTCTTTTGCTAATGGCCAATTTCCAGAACTTATAAAAATGCAATAATTAAACCACTGCATAGCGGTTGCGAAGATCTATCTCCATCTAATTTCAGGTATATAGCCACTTTATCTATAATAATTGAAAAATTAGTAAAGAGCAGAGTAATGTCTTTTTTATCTAGATTTAATATTCTGAGAATAAACCTGAGGACGCAGAACGTTTATATGGATGAATAATGATAATGTTACCGTTAACCGTGGTATCCCACAGGAATCTGTCCTAGGACTTCTTCTGTTCCTTCTCTATATAAACGATTTTACTGCACTTGCTATTAAGGGCGAGTTTTTTTGCGGATGAAACTTCCATTTGGTGGTGAGAGCCTGCGTCCTATGTCTGATAAGTGAAGACTTAAAGACAGTCAAGGCCTGATTTGACAGTAATCTACTGACTTTCAACGTGACGAAAACAAACGTATTAACCTTTAGAAGCACTATTGACAAAATAGAGTTGGATGCAATAACTATCAATAACTCAGACAATATAAAGTTTTTGGGGCTTAATATAGACAATTTTAATATTCATGTTGATGTACTTAAAAAAAACTGTCTTTCATCTGCTATGCTTTAAGAATGATAGCTACTCAACTAGAACCATATGTTATAAGAATGTCATATTATGTTCCGGTTAAATCTCATTTGAGGAGTGGGATTTGCTTCTGGGGTAAGTGCAGTGCTTATCTGTTCAACTCGTTGTTTCTGTTGCAAAAAAAAACGTCTTTACGTTTTATGTATGACATACGAAGAAGGGACTCTTGTAAGCTATAATTTATAAGAGGGAAACTAATGACCTTCCAAGTTTGTATATTGCGGAAAGAATTCATCTATTTTTTAAGAAATATAAGCATTTAGTAATTGAGGGAGCATATAGCAGTAGACAGGCTCAAAATATTCCTTTACCAATCACAGCAACTACTAAAATAAAAAAACAACCTTATATATAACGAGAAAAAATTGTTTAATCATCTGCCTGCTAATATAAAGAACATACAAACATTTAACAAATTTAAAAAAGAAACAAAACAAATCTAATTCAGCGGTGATTTGAGGATCAGTTTTAACTTGTTTGTGTTAAGTTGTACCTAAAATTGCATCTTCTTGTTATTGACTAAATATATTTTTTGTTTGATTGTCTTTTTACAATTGTGTCTATGGGTGTCTGTGTATGTACGTATATGTATATATATTTTTTCTATTTTCCATATCTTAGTAATAATTGTCATACTTTTTTTTATAATTTTTACCATTGGTAAATAGTTTAAAATATTTGTAGTACATTCCGCTTTGTCAACGAGATGTTTATCTTTGGAAATAAAGCATGTTTGACTTTGACTTTGACTTTATTAAACATAAAATGCTTCCTGGAATGAGCAAATTTAATTTTAAAGCAAGATTCTGCTCCCTATCAGAAATGATAGGGATGAAATGCGAACGACAACACAGAGAATGGAATGGATTATGGGGTACTTGCAAACATACCCCATGAAAAATGCTATAACAACTGTAAAGCATTATGGAAATACTGATATTTCGTTATCAATACTTGGAAATCCCATTTGAAGTTAAAATAAAACTGATTGGTAATTGTCTATAAGACCCATGTTATTATATATAATTGAACTCTTCGTTTAGTTCTCGATTTAGATCTAACTTAATATACAGGGGTTTTATTCGAAAATGTTGAAAGAAATAGTTATACGCGAAATTTGTCAACATTGTGTAATTTTTTTTATTTTGAAAGTTTGGGTACTAGGCAGTAAATAAAAACTAAATTTTTTCATGGCTCAGGCAAAAAATACCAAAATACCTTAAATATATCGATCTAAATATCTACCAAATAATGGAGATATATGTCAATAATTCCGAAACGTTGCCTCACAAACCCATTAAGTTATATATGTTTAAAAGCGTCATGAATAGCGCTATTTAAATTAGTATAAATATACAGGATGTCTTATTTAAAATAAAAATGTTGGTACCTGCCCACGAAAAACAACGGACCCTGCATGTGTCGAAATAAAATAGACTAAACGCTCGAATTACCCCAATTAACATTTTTATTCCACCTGCACAAAATTGGAGAAGCCATGCGATCTCCCGACCCACAAATTAACTTGTTATGGACTAGTTTCAGCATAGGTTGTCTTTACGTAATAAAAGCCAGTTACATTTACATTATAATTAGTAAATGTACTTGGTATATGGTAATATTACAGACCAAACTGCTATATATTCTGCAGAAGCCTAATGACATAACGGCTAATTAGGAATAAGCGTATGTAATGTATTTGCTTAATGTAAGCATTGTATACATTTGATTAAAATAATGCTTTATACAAGATGCTCCAGAGATAATGGAAATGATATGTATACAGTTTCTATGTATACAGTGCTCACGTTCTAAGTGGAATGACAATATTTTTGTAAATTTTCTAACATCCATATTTTTTCTATTTTTTATCTGGTTATGTTTTAGATGTTGTGACTGAGTCATAGGAAAATGTTCTGTGATTTATCATTTATGTGACATTGAATTTCTCTAGATGTTTTTTTCCTTTGCTTTCTGTTTAATTTGTACATTTAATTTAATGGTAAATCACATCTATTTTAACTATCTCCAATCAAAAGCCAGTGGCGTACAAAGCTAAAAAGTATATATAAATTGTGGGTACAAACTTTTAATTTTTTTTTTAAACTATATATTGCTGAGAATGCATAGAATGAATATTTCCAGATGAAGTATATAAAAGGTACTGCCAAAATATTAGCAGGATTAAGGTAAAAAATCGATAAAACCCCGAACTTCTCTCGTTACGAATTTTTTTTTCATTTATTAGGAATAGTGAAGTGTAACCCAATTTAATTCAGTATGTAGTCACAGCATATATGTGGTACATATTATAGGTACTGTCTTTTCAAACTTTCTTATACCACTTCAAGTTTTCTGCATAATTTAAAGTTAATTGAATAAGATTTTTTACATTAATGTTTAAAAAAATTATTTGGCCGCCATTTTCTTCCGCCACCTAAAATTCGTACCACAACTTTACCAATTTATCTCTATATCACACTTCATTCTTGCACAAACATTGAAATTAATTTAATAAATAACATTTTGAGAATGATTTTTTTTAAATACTTTATTAGGCCGCTATTTTATTTTGGTATCTTGTATCAAAATTCCTATGTAAAACTTGATTTTTATGGAAAATTTAAGGTAAATTGGATAACTAGTTTTTTTCGTAATAATTGTTTTAACTTTTTAAATGGTTTTCGTGTAAAAACCTCTTGTTGTTATATTAGAGTGGTGTATTATTTATAGGGTTAGGATCCAGTAAAAAAAACAAAGGTATTTTTTTTATTCTCGGCGTTTCTCTCTCCACATATATAGATTTTATATCCTGTATAAAACCCATATTATCAATCTTTACCTACTCCGTTGGTCCACAAATATTTCCTAACCCCAAATAATTCACCACTCTAACATAACAACAAGAAGATCGTTAACGAAAACCATTTAGAAAGTTAATATCTGGAAAATATCTGCAAACCAATGGAATAAATAAAGTGTCTTGAGTATGCAACAATAAAGTTGCAAAAGGTAGACAATTTAGAAAAGTCTATTATTTTACACCACCCTAACAAAAATGTTTTAACACGGTTCCGCCATATTAGGTCATCCCCAATGACCCCAAAATTTGAAGTCAATCGGGTAAATAGTTTTTAAGCTATGCCGCGACAGACAGACAGACGTCGATCTGATGCTGACGGATAGATGGAATTGACAAAACATGTTTTTTGGCTTCTAGAAACGCTAAAACGTGATGATAATACCTGAAAGGGTGATTTTTTTCACGATTACAAAGATTTTATTTGGCTGCCATTTTGATCCGACATCTTGAATTAGTAATACAGTTTTTCACAATTAGTTATTACACATAATTTGAACTCAATCCATTAAGTAGTTTCTTTAGGCTGAATTTTTAAATATTTTATTATAGTTGATTTCAACATAATACTTGATGTTTGTGCAAAAATTGAGATAAGGATAAGCAGTTTTTTAATAATAATTGTTTTAACATTTTACTAGGCCGCCTTTTTGTTTTACCATAATGGATTTTTACCAAAATATTACCAGGGCATCCACATACGATCATTAATTTTTGATCAACACGACAGATGGACTGACGGAATTGATAAAACATATTTACTTGATGTTTTTGCAAAATTGGAGATAAATTGGATTTTGTTTCGCCATATTGGATTTTTACCAAAATGTTACCAGGTCATCCTTATACCAATCTTAATTTTTGACCAAAATTTTGACTCGATGGGGTACCTAAGTAGTCTTTTAGCTATGCTGCTAACAGTCAGTAAGGCAGATAGACAGACCGACGGAATTGAGAAAACATGTTTTTCGACATCTAGGGACCCTGAAACGTGAAGATCTGAAAAAATCTCGGAGGGTGCTTTTTTCACGATTACAATACGTCTCTTTTACGAGGTAAGTGAAAATCCACTCAAATTGATGGCAGTGAATTCAAATGAATGTTTTGCGTCTTAGAAGATAAGATAATTTATCTCATGACGAACTATTGTCTGTATTTGGAAAGTCCAAAAAAGTGTAATACTCTTTTGGACTAAATAGGGTATACCATTTTCGACACTGTTCCAGGGTGTCTCCCTTGTTTTAAAAGATAAAGGGTTGCGGTTTACGCAACAGTTTGCCCTTTTTTTGTGAAATTAGAGAGGGCGGCAGCAGAATTTTCATAGCTTTTTTAGTTTTTTCGTTTTTGAAAATGGAGCATTATCAGGCATCCCTCGTATCCCAGCTATCTGATGCTGCGAAAACTGTTCCTTATGTGTCTTTTCCCATGTAATTCAGTGCTAATTTTAGAATAAGTATATTTTTTTCAATACAACTGCATATATTTTTATATTTCTGAAAGGCCCACATTATTCCTAAGAAATATGAAGAATAATGTACATGGTGTCCCATTGAAAAAAGTAAAGTATGATCCCACACATTTTGACCTGATCTCGTATACTTATTCTGAAAGCAGCACTGGCTTCTACGGAAAAAAATCTGATGAGGAACAGTTTTTGCCTACTTGTTAAGTTATCAGATAGCTGGAATACAAGGAGTGCCTGAAAATGCAACATTTTAAAAAACGCCCTGTCTCTCAAAAACTAAAAAGGTTATGAAAATTCTGCTGATGGCGTATTTAATTATATAAAAATTACCACACTGTCGCGAAAACCGCAAACCAGTATCTTTAAAAATAAGGGAGATACCTTCCAAAATTAATATATACTTAGTAAATCAGTTTATCCCATCCTTCGAACAAACTAAGTATTGTAATAGTGAAAAAATCACCCGAGATTTTTTCAAATCTTTACGTTTCAGGGTCTCTAGATTCCGAAAAACATATTTTCTCAATTCCGTGGGTCTGCCTGTTCGCAGCATAACTAAAGAGTTACTTACCCGATCTCGTCAAAAATTGAAGGTCATGTATGATGACCTGGTAACATTTTGATAATACGGTCAACATGGCTAAACGAAATGGCGGCCTAATGAAATGTTAAAAACAAAATTAATATTAAAAACTGCTTATCAAATTTGTCTTAAATTTTGCACACAAGTTGAAATCTGGAACTGGAAACATTGTAGTACGAATCCAAGATCGATTAAATAATAAAATATTGTTTAATTATATTAATATATGTGACGGAATGGTACCATTTTGGTAAAAATCCAATATGGCAAATTAAAATGGAGGCCTAATAAAATGTTAAAAAAAAATTAATAAAAAACTACTTATCCAATTTATCTCAAACTTGCACAAAAATCAAGTATTATGTAGGAATGAACTGGTAAAATTTTGGTACAAATCCAAGATGGCGGAACAAAATGGCGGCTTAATAAAAAAATTTAAAAATTCTGCCTGAAAAAACTGCTTAATGGATTGATTTCAAGTTGTGTGCCATAACTAATTGTGGTATAGGGATCAACTAGTAAAACTGTAGTACCATTGGCTTTAAATAGTAAAGACCCGCAACTTAATGCATACTACTGCCAACGACATGGAAATAACATAGACCCAGTTGTTTACATTTTGGAGGAGGCCAGATTATAACAGATATCATCCTTTATACTATTACCTAAATAAACAAGGAATTCCAGAAATTCCCAGTATAGAATATTTTAAAACTGATAATTAAATAGTTTATTATAAATAACTCAAACCGAATCTGTTTTAAATGTAATTTAAATCTTCTGTAATTATTATTCCTTATTTCAAGAAATATTATTAAACAAAATCCTTTATTGTATTTAAATCATACATGAAACAATTATGTAACTTTATAAACAAAATCACTTAATGATAATAAGTATACTAAACTTAGGATATTTTCCTGGAACAATGCTTGTGAGCATTGGTTGCGGAAAAAATAGAATATATAAAACAAATAACAAGTTGTGATATCACAGTTCTGTTAACAGTACAATTGTTTGACTAATCTATTAAATTGTAATTCAGATCTTTCTTCTCTTAATTCTAAAGGTAATCTGTTAAATGTATTTGCTGCCTCATTTAAGGGATTTTTCAATGCAATATTAGTTCTGGCTGATTCCAAATATATGTTTTTACATTGTCTTGTATTAATACTATGAACATCATTTATAAATTGTATTTTAGAGTTACATTTTAATTTGTGATTTAGTATTTTGTACATCATTTTTGCCTGTTCTAGTTTTAGTAAGTTTTCTATTTGTATCAAGTTTAGATATTTGTACAGTAATTCTGTGTTTGTCCTAAATTCAAAGCCAAACAGAATTTTAACAATTTTATTTTGAATAATTTTCATTTTATTGAAATTTGTATTGTTGCAATTACCCCACATAGGGATTAAATATCTGATAATTGATAAAAAGTGTGCATTGTAGATTTTATATTTGGCTTCCTTACTCAAAAAATCTCTACATCTATATATTGCACCAATCATAGGTATTATTTTGTTTTTCATGTGTTCGATATGATAACTCCAATTTAAATTACAATCCAATACAAGACCTAGGTATTTAATTTTTTCGACTCTCTCTATTATAACATTATTTATTTGTATTTGAAAGTCAGTTGATGTCCTATTTTTTTGTTTAAAAAACATATAGTTTGTTTTGTCTAGATTTATTTTTAAGTTATTTTCTAAAAGCCAATTATAATATCTATGCAGGTCATTATTTACATTTTCAGCTAGCTCTTTTATGTCATTTCCTGAATAAATCAAAACTGTATCATCAGCAAAAGTGAAATATTTAGCTTTTAAATCAGCCAATCTTAAACTTAAGACAAACAGCGAGTAAAGAAGGGGCCCCAAAACAGAGCCTTGAGGCACCCCACAATTTAAACTCTCTATGGAGCTGACAGTTGTATCGACATTTATATATTGCTGACGATTTGACAGATAAGACTTTATCAAGTTATGAAACACACCTCTAAATCCCATGTTTTCTAACTTCTTTAATAGTAAATTATGGTTTACAACATCAAAAGCTTTACGTAAGTCTATGAACACCGCTATAATGTATTGACCATTGTCCAAATTCACTGATAAGTAATTTACTAGATCTAATGTGGCACCCAGAGTGCTACCATACCTTTGGAAGCCATATTGAAATGGATCACTCATCGAACTATGTCTATCAACAAAGTCCGATATTCTTATTTTAATGACTGATTCAATTACCTTTGAAAATACACTGATTAATGATATGGGTCTATAATTGTTTATGTTTTTCTTTGAGCCACTTTTGTAGATTGGGACCACTTTGGATAACTTCAGTTCTTCTGGGAATTTACCTGTTGCAAGAATTTCATTAGTTAGAAGTACCAGACATCCAACAATATGTTCTCTTAGCGTTAGAATGTCATTCAAAGTTACACTGTCATGTCCAGGAGCTGCATTTCTTTTTAGATTATCCAGAATATGTATAATTTCAAGATCATTTGTGGGGTTTATATAGATACTGTTTTGACATGATACTTCCTGAAATTTTATTCTAGAATTTAAACCTAATTTTTCAATCTCTACTTCCTCAACTATGGTACTGCCTATTTCTGTAAAGAACTTATTCAGCGCACAAGCAATTTCTTCCTGATCTTGAGTGGTAGTGCCCTCTATTTCTAATTCTTGAATGGTATCTTTGTTTGGCTTGTTTTTTAAAAAATAGTTAATTGTTTTCCATTGTTTTTTAGAATTATTTTCAGCATTTTCCCATTTTTGTTTAAAGAATTTATTTTTGAGGGTTTTTATTTTATTATTGACTGTATTTTTCAATTTTACAAAATTGTTTTTCAGCTCAATGTTATTTGGATGCTGCTTGTGGATTTTGTAAGCCTTATTTTTAATTTTTATTAGGTTTATGAGTTCTAGTGTAATCCATTCATTGTTTTGCTTACATTTTATTTCAAAAGTAAATTCTGATTTTTCTTTGGTTTGGCAGATAAGAGATATTAATTCCTGGAATGAATTTACAGTATTAGTTTGTATTTCTTTTTGAAATTCAGATCCAAATTTTTCAATGTTCAATTTTGATTTTCTTATCTTGGTTTTTGCTTTGTACTCAATTGCTTTTTCCTTTACTGATATTATTAATTGCCTGTGGTCAGAGAGTGGGGTATCTTCAACTACCACCTTACACCTATTTTTAATAGCATTACTACATACCGCATGGTCGATCAATGTTTTAGTATTGTCTGTGACTCTTGTTGCATTAGGTTTGTCAATTTTATTGATTATTGAGAAACCACTTATTGTAACTAAATTTACATAGTCTTTAGTTTTGTAAGAACCACTGTTTAGCAAATCAATGTTTATATCACCTACAATTAAATGATTTGATGGATACAGATTGCACATTTTTTCAAAGTCATTTAAGAAATCAGAGCAAGTAGGTGGTTTATATATTGCACTAATTTTTAGTTTACCTATACTTATGCACAGCCAGTTATATTCTTTGTCACACTCATTTCTTGCTAGTTCACTACATTTGATAGAGTCCTTCACATAAACTGAAATTCCACCTCCTCTCGTGTCACGACATGAATGGAAGGCTGTATAGCCTTCTATGTTGTAAAATTGGACTTCACTAGAGTATAGCCAAGTTTCAGCAAAAACCAAGATATCTGATTGTTTGTTAACACAAATTTCATCAAAGTTGGATCGTATACTTTGGGTATTAATAAATCTGATCTCTGTAACCTTACTTGTTGGATTTAGTTTAAATCATTTTTGTTCCGTACAAGTTCAGTTTTGCTGGTGTCGTTTTTTCTTAGGAATATTTTCCCTTGACTGATCCACAAGTACTTGTAGTCATTATCCCTCTTGAATTGTTTGGCCAGCTTAAACAGTTCTACATTACTTTTGGTCAAGTCATGGTTAATATATACATCACCCGGGGAGTCGCAACGTCCAAAATCTGCAGTTGTGATGCGTTTGGTTTTTTTTGCACTCATCCAACTTTTTTTATCGTCATCTTCCTTGAACTCAATCTTAATTGGACAAGAGCGACTGCCATTTCTTACTGTACCTAGTCGATAAGCTTTGTGTGGTTTGTTTGTTACCTCCAATTTTCTTGCCATTTTTTCGATGATTTCCCCCATATTTTCATTTTCTTTGCACGGAATTCCTTGTACTATGATGTTTCTATTAAGTTCTTGTTGGTCCTTATCATTGAGTATAATTTTGATACTATCGACTTCCTTGCGAAGGTCTTCATTAATCTTTATTTGCTCCTCATATTTAGAGAATAACTTATCATATTTTTCATTCATATCAGACAGCTTCACTACGACTTCATTTAAAGTAGAAACTACATCATTGAGTGTATATTGCTTTTTTTGGTTAGCATTTGTTTTGTTTATGGGGATATTTTTATCCTGACTATCTCTTTTTTTCTTACATTTGTCACAGTACCATGGATCCTTCCATTTTTCTATACGTTTAAAAGTAGTTTGATTTAGTTTCAGACAGTTAGCTCGATGAAACCAAACTTCACAGTCGTCGCAACACAGTGCATCAACATCATCAGTCACTCGCGCGCGACAAATGCCACATTCATCAGCCATGGTCACGGACACAGAATCACGGATGCAGTCGGGTCATAGACTTGGCAACCATGGATCCGGTGTGCTCGACAGCTCGTTTGTTTTTTGATGAAAACGTGGATCGTGAAGGTTATGTTATGATTTGTAATTACCACTTTTCAGACTCATATGATCACTTTAGACTGCAATTTTACTACTACAGACACAACTGATGACAACGAACAATACTCAACCAACTATGTGATTGTTATTAAAATAATTCACTTTGATTTAGTCGCTTTTATGAAGACGAAAGAGAGAACCGCGTACACAACGTTGCCGTTAACTAACTATAACCCAGAATAATCGGCAACGTCGGAATTCTACCTTTTTCGAGTATACTACAGATTTCTTTCGGGATCATTCGGAAGACGGTCGTAGTCATTCATGATCTCGACCTATTTGATGCGCGGCGTTGTAATTGTTCTAGTTGGTGAAATAAGTGTTTTTTAGAAATCCTAATGTTTTGTGTGGCTATTTTCAAGAATCTGTTTAAAAAACTTTAAGAAAATGCTGCGAACTTGCTTTATTTGCAGAAAAAGAAACGATTTAAACCCAGAAGTTTGTTTTCGAAGGTAAGTAAGGTTATGTCATACCAGTGCTGTAGTTGAAGGGTAAAATCACCGTCTAATAGCGTTCTTATATTTGCAAATGAAGTATTGTTTTTGTATTGCACATTTCCGTTGGGTTTAAATTAATTTTTTATAACTTCAACTTATCTATAAAGTCGAAGACACTGATGATAAATGGAGTACAGCGTTTTGCTAATTTATATATTTGTGAAAAGTCTCAAATATTCCTCTAAAATTTATCAAACCACCATTTTTGAGGGGTTAATAAACAAAATAAATGTACTATTTGGGAAAGCATAGGTACTAAATTTTAATTGAGTAAGCTGTAAGACCCACTATTTTATGTTGTCAATAATTACTCCAGGATGGTTTGCATTTTGGATGAAATTTTCAAGGAATATTTAGGGTAGTGTCGGAGTTCTCATATAGTAAGCATATACAAAAAATGAAAATAGCGCAATTTTTCAATTTTTTATTTACTATAGATTTTCTTTAATGAATTTGAAATGCTTTAATTTATTGCCTGAAAATTTGGTTTTTAAAAATAATAATAATAATAAATAATCAAAAAAGTAAATAAATACCATCCTGAGGTACATTATACCAACTAACGAGAATCTATTTTTATCAGGTGATTTCGGTAATATAAATAATAATATAATATATTATAATGAATGTTAAAAATATTAAACATCTTAGCACATATAAATATTATATTGTCAATAAGTGAACTGTATAGTGGGGAAGGTGGATTGTTTTTCATAATATGGTTTTTGTGGTTTTTAGGGACATGAAGTTCAATTTTGTATTCATATAAATATTGGGCCATGTTTATTGCTGATTTTCTGTAAATATGAATAGATCCAATACATGTAAAGGTGGTGCATTTTTATATAATATTACTTGCCGCGAGCCTGGCAAACTTTTAAAAGTAGTGGACCCAAATTTTTACCTAACTTCACGTAAATAGAACTAAAATGTGTTCGAAAAAGGGTGAAATCAAAATGTTTTGAAAAACAAACCCGATTTCAAAAAATAGGTTGCATTAAAAAGTGATAAATTATATTTTATTACATATTTCCTATGAAGTCGGTGATAAGCTGATAAAGAAAGGTATTAAATAAGCATTATACTTTTGGTATGGACATCAAAACACAAAGTGGGTCCATGTAACAAAATTTAGTTTTATCTTCATTTTTAGTAACAATAGTAATAAGAACTCACCCTGTTATTGATTGTATTTTGTCATGGAAATGCTTGTTCTTTAATGACTAAGCTTATTACTAATAATAAATATTGCCACATGAACCATTACATAAATATGTCTTTTGCAGCCACGTAGCCAGGATTTCAGTTCTAGTGGGATCCAACCCGGTCAAAACCAATTCAATGACAAAACATTATTGAGCTTGTTAAAAACCCGTCAAAAAGTTAGAATTTCAAAAACTAGCCTGCTTTCTAATTTTCCTGAGGTTCGAGTTAAAAAATACCTGTAGTAAGCAGAGCCAATACGGAACTGCTAATCAGCAGTTATTGGAATTCTACTTTCATAGGTTAACTTATGTAAAAACTCCTAAATATTTTTACCTAGACTACGTGCCTGGTCTTTTGTCGCAGATAATTATTGATACAATTATATTAAATCAGCTTCTTGCTAACCTAAAGTTTTATATATATATATATATATATATATATATATATATATATATATATATATATTTTATATTTCTCTTCTTGAACCTTACAATTTATAAATATCAAGTACTTTCTTGGGATGAGGTTCGTGGATTGAACAAAGAAACTTTAATTGACGTTTCGCCTGTCCATTTCAGGCTTTTTCAAAATATTTAATTCTGCACATCTAAAAATTAAATACAAAAAGTGTATATATGTAAGTTAATAAATAAAAACAATTAGGTATAACCGCACGCACTAAAATTATTAAAACATTTATTTAAAATAGTACAGTACATACCTTGAGAAAGATGTTCTTTTACCTTGCTTGGCAGTGTGGAGGTAAGTGATACACTGGTTAAAGAATTCTATTGTTTTTTTTTTATATATATCCTTTAGTTTTTTTGATTATATTAACAATGTAGAACTATTTGTGGATACGGGTTGTTTTAAAAGTATTTGTGTGAGTCTGACAGTATACAGTATGTATTTATGATTGATGGAAAATAGTTTATAACAATTGAATTAAATTAGATTGTGATATATTTGGCTGAGATTGTCAATGTCTTTCCGATCGTTTACTGTATTTTTTTCTTTTTTTATCTCGACCATTTCTTTGAATGTCAGTTTATGGTAATGTTGTTCTTTTGATAAGACCGTTGTACTCGAAAAATCAAATTCATGTTTCATGTCTCTTTCATGTTTATGTAGTGCTGTGGAAGCATTTTTTGTATATTTATGCCCATTTAGTCTATTTGATAGGTATTGTGTGGTCATGCCTATATATTTTTTGGGGCAGTTTAGGCAGGGAATGCTGTAAACTACGTTTGATTGTTTTTTAATTGGTGTCTGACTTTTTAGTGGTGTATATAAAGATTTAAGGGTACTGTTAGATTTGTGGCATACGGTTATGTCTTTCTCAAGGTATGTACTGTACTATTTTAAATAAATGTTTTAATAATTTTAGTGCGTGCCGTTATACCTAATTGTTTTTATTTATTAACTTACATATATAAACTTTTTGTATTTAATTTTTAGATGTGCAGAATTAAATATTTTGAAGAAGCCTGAAATGGACAGGCGAAACGTCAATTAAAGTTTCTTTGTTCAATCCACGAACCTCATCCCAAGAAAGTACTTGATATTTATATATATATATATATATATATATATATATATATATATCTTTTGTTTTGTCGATAATAATAGTTGTTTGTTATTATATCAAACCGTTTATAAATAAATTATACCAAACTTTTAAGCTTTGTTTTATTTTTATAAACCACGAGTCCGGGTGAAAATTTATAAAGTGCAGCACCACTTTCAACCTTGTTATTTAAATTTTTGTAAAAAAAATTAAGTTTCAAATATAGTGTAAAATATTATACAGGATGCTTCAGAATCACCAAAAAGTTTCGATGATTTTATTTTTAAACATCTTGTATTTTAATGCATTTATTTACTTTTTTATTATTGATTTCTTGATAAAAGTTGGTGGTTCAAAAAAAATATTTTTGATAGTAATAAACTTTAGATCAGGATATTCAAAAAAGTGGATTTCACTAACAATTTCAAAAAAATAAAATTTTTCTGACGGTAGTTTTAAGGGCCATAAAAAATCGTAAATATAAACTGAGTAAAATTTTTTATATTATAGTTATGGAGATATTTAAGGTCAAACAGCAAAAAACATTTTTCTATTTAAATCTTTCCTTAGCTATTACTAATATGACATAACTAATACTAAACCTTTATTTACGATTTTTTAAGGCCGCGGCAGTCACAAAAATTTTAATTTTTGAAATACACTTTTTGAATGCCCTGTATATCTGACTTAAAGTTGAATATTGTGAAAACTACTTTTTCGACAAACACACAAGTTTTATCAAGGAGAAAGTTTTTCGACAAATTGATAATAAAAAAGTTTCCCATTTAGTGCAGACTTTTCCACGACATAATATCTAAATTAATTGTTTTCAAGTTATTATTAAAACTCTCACTTTTGCAATGTGAAGTCGTTCCTGTTCATCTTAGAACAAAAAAACTGTCGTATCCACCATACTAATATTTGGGCTCAAAAAAATATAGCAAATAATACATTATCTCAAAAATAGCTACGCCACTGGTAAGCCTCGCGAAGATATCTGACAGCGTTGCAATTTTCACCGCAAACTATTCTTTATGCGATCAGTCCGTCTTTTTTCCACTCATACACAACAACAAATGGATGTTTGATTCTATTTATTTCATTTTTATGAATGAAATGCGGGGTCTATTTCTTTTTAACGTCATTGACTACTGCATACACGTGGGGGCGCTTAACTCTGCTCGTTTCTCATTGGTAGACCACGGCCATGGTAACGCGGTCAGTGTTACCAATCCTCCGACAGGAAAATATCCACAATTTATTATATATTATTTATTAACTATAAAAAATTCTGTATATTGTTTTTTTAAATTTGCTGTTCGGAATTACGGAAAATATGCCAGTTAAACCTTTAAGCGAAATGATCAGAAGCTAAAATCTAGTATATTTTACAGTGTTGCCATATTTTTTCATGATTATGATTAAATGCTTTCTTTAATATAGACTCGGAATACTTTACAGCAAACCTAACCAATACTAGCCTAACCTAATATGTATTTTTTACTATAGATTTTAGTTAAAAAAAAATAAAAAGTCACGGCCTGCACGGGACGGGGATCCATTACATCCAAAGTTGAATGTCTTGCCACTGTTTCTCGGACAAAGTTTAACGAACTTTCTCTGATATCTCTAATAATTAAGCAAAATGCCGCGATCAACATGACTGAGAATATACAGGATTTATGCGTTCTTAAAATAATCTTCAATGTGTCCGCAACTTAGATGTCCGCATTAAAAAAATGACGGAAATTAGCCAATCAAATTAGCAATTGTATTCCGGATCCGTGTCGCTTAGGTTTATTTAAATTTAGTATAAACCACAGTCATAATCAGGTACTTGAAAAAAGTATGTACAGGTAGAATAATACAAAAACTAGGAATAAAAGAACAAGGAACAAATAGTATTTTTATATATATAAAAAAATCAAGGAATAACAAGTGTTGGCGATTTGCTTCGAACATCCGTCTTTCATTTGTTATTTATTGCCATTTAAATAATGCGTTAGAGAAGGATGGCAGTTCTAAATAAAACACATATGTGTCAGTTTCGCAACCCGTTTTAATAGGGAGGAGCAAGACGTATCGACTCGACAAATATTGCGCAGTTGCCGACTGTACCTATTCAGTCTTCCCGAAATTTGTATTAAATTTCCCGATTGTCGTCCTTTGTTTTGCATAGTCTATATTTGAACCCAAAAATCCGCCAAATATCCACTTTTTACTAAAATATCCGAAAAAACTCACTCTGAAAATATCCGCAAATCGGATTTTAATCCGCTAATTGGTAACACTGAACGCGGTGCTACAGCCGCCGGTGAGATCACGCGTGCTGCATTGTTGCCAATTTATGCAGAATCTCTTAAAATAACGAATTGTGTATTGCTCTCGTGTAGACTACTAGAATACAGAATATGTATTTGCTTTATTTCACTTCAGACTTTCCTAACTAAATAACTAACAATCAAATTTTAAAAGTTTATTTTATAATATATCTGCAGCATGTGACTAAATTTAGTTACCAAATGATTTTTTTATTGTTGATTTCTAAGAAAATGTATTTTTGACAAAGTTGGGGCATGAAGCAAAAATATACTTTTCATTATTGAGAGTTACGTCACATATAGAGAATGAGTAAGAAAATCCAAACTTATAAATCGAGTTCAAAGCACATCCTGATGTTCGATTAAGCTAATATTTTATACACATTTATAATGTATAAGATAATTCTTAAAAAATTATATAAAATGTAGTATAATGATAAAATATTACAGGATCCGTTTGGTTAAGGCATGATTGGATCAACTTATTTTTTTTTAATATTTAAGTTTTTAACAATCTTAAAAGCTGGTCTGAAAAATTAATTAGTACTTATCTAAATAGGCGTCTTGCAAAAAAATTTGAATTGTTAATTAATTTATTAGGAAAATGTTGTGATTCAATCAGGGTATCAAATCGCAATACCTTTTTTTAAAATGTTTTATTAAACGCATTGCACGATTCGTCCGGTGTTTTTGATAAGACTTAAAATATGTGCATTAAAACCGTGTAAGCTTGTCACGTGCCAGTCCAAAATTCAGAGCGAATTGATAAAAAACGTAAGAAAAATGAACTATACATTAGAATAGTATCTAATTGTATTTTTTTCTCTGTCTGTCTTGATTGCACTATTTTATTGGAAATTTGTTTCAGGGTTTGGGTATTTTGGTTTTAATACCACGGTAGCAGATGGCACCTTGGCCCTGGAAACAAACATAGCGTCATGTTTTGGTCGATTCTCGACAAAATGGTGAAGGAGTAATCCTTACCGTTACTGGTTTCGTTTTGTATAACTTTTTACGACCAAGAACCGCACAGAAATTGAAATTTCTGTTTCTCCTTTATATATAAATATATATATATATATATATATATATATATATATATATATATATATATATATATATATATATATATATATATATATATATATATATATATATATATATATATATATATATATATAGATATACTGTGACTATTTATTGAACTGAATTGAGTTCCATTTCACTCGTACCTCACTATTCCCAACAAAAAACCATAACGAGGAAAGTTCCGGGTAAAGGAAATTGTCCGATTTTTTGTATGAACCTCTACTACACTTTGTGATACTTTGACCGACTTGAATGCATTTTTCAGGAAGTATTCAGGATAGTACCGGGGTGGTCATATAGTAAACACTGAAAAAAAAAATGGCGGCATAGCGCCATTTTGAATCCCTTCCCACGGTAACTTTAAAGTGCTTTATTATATTCGCGAAAACTTCGAAGTGGGCGACATCTATTATTCAATTTTGAACTGCCAGGAGTGTGAACAACAAAGTTTAGCGTTATAGAAGTAGTAATAACTTTTGTAATTTTAAGTAATAAGATTGAAATTGCATTGAAAATCAACGGGAAATAGTAATAGTGTGATCGTAGCGACTTATTGTGATGATAAACATTGAACCAAATGCACGAGATTCTCTATTAATTTGGTTTCTATCAACAGGAATAGGTTAGAATTTGTTCGAAATGTTTATTACTTATTTGGGTACTGAGAGCGTAAAATCTCAGTAGTAACTTACCAGTAAGTAACACTAAAACTTAATAAGATGCATATTTACTATGACCACGATCTTCATATTGCTATACAAATTGTGTTTATGTGTATAAAGTACTTAAAACATCTAATTTTTTAGATCTTTAATAACTGGGCTGAGAAACATGCAATTTATTCACAAGTCTGTGAAACCCACATCTAGGAAAATATGTTCTGTTCCGCAGTGTTCATCGTACACTACCAAAGATATTTCATTGCATGTATTTCCAACAGACCCTAATCTAAGGAATAGATGGAAACACATATTAAAAATTGGCAAGCCATTATCAAAGTACATGTTCGTTTGTAGTCAACATTTTATAGAAAGTGATTTTTTCCTAGGTATAAATACAAAATTGTAATGCTAAGGTAAAATAAGGGGCACCTATTTGATTGGTGATTTCCTTGTTTTGTCTTAGCCCAGCAGAGTGAATGATGTATATATTATTAAGCTTTCTAATTAAAAATATTTTTCAGGAACAAATAAAAAACTCCAAATCAAAAAATTCCACAGTCAGCTTATTCGACAAAAAAACCAGTAGTTGATAGGTCAAAAAGGCATTGGTAAGTCAAAGTTTTACAAAACTTATCTATCACTGTAAATATTTCCTTAAGGTTGCAGAAATGTACATCAGGTTTGTTTGGCGAAGAAAATATGGAAATAGATGAAGATCAGAATTTAAATACAACCATAGTAACTCCATCAATCTCAAATAAAGCACTCTTATCACCGGTAGAATCATAATCTACAATATTTTATCAAGATAAGGCAACTGAAACACAGCCTAGTGATGTTTTTGAACTGTCTCAGATATTAAATACCGATGCAAAGCTGATTAATTTTATTGGTATGTCAAAGACTTTTTTATTTCTACCTAGTTAAGCATTTTATTCTAAAAAGATTCTTTTTTTAGGTATAAACTTTGATATCCTCAGGACAATTACCAAATTTGCTGAAAAAACTGCTGATTATAATAAACGTATCTGGACGAATGTTAAGGGACGAATTATGCTAGTTATGTGCAAACTTAAGTTAAATCTTTCATTTGCTTGCTTAGCAATTTTGTTTAATTTAAGTAAAACTCAATGTGCAAATATATTTTACTCTATGGTTAGTCTGTTGGCTATGGCTTTAAAACCAGCTATATATTGGCCAACTAAAGAGCAAATTTCAAATAATATACCAAAGTGTTTTGAAAAATTTAAAAACACAAGAGTAGTTTTAGATTGTGCAGAAGTTAAAATTCAAAAATTAAAATGTTTAAAATGTAGAGTTAAATCATATTCCCATTATAAGGAACATCATACGTTAAAGTACCTAATAGGTATAACTCCCTCAGGTCTAATTTCTTTTATTAGTGCTGGTTTTGGAGGAAGAGCCACTGATAAAACTATATTTAACTATGAGAATATTTTAGATAAACTTGATATGCATGATGCAATTATGGTAGATAAAGGGTTCCTAATAGAACAAGAATGTAATGAGAAGCTAGTTAAACTAATCAGGCCTCCATTTTTAAGAAAGAAAAAACAGCTTAGCAGGGAAGGAGCTGAAGTGACAGCCGATATCGCTCGTGCTCGGGTTCTTGTTGAACGAGCAATTCAAAGGATAAAGATTTTTAAAATTCTACATGAGCAGTTTAACTGGTATTTAATACCATATGCTGATGAAATAATGACTATTATTGCTGTGATTGGTAATTTATCACCACCAATGCTGGCAGAAAGTAAAATTAATTAATAAATATATTAACTTTCATATAATTTAAAATGGAGGGTTAATTAGTAATTAAAATTGTTTTAAAACTAGTTTTAAGTTTTTCTTGTATGTTTGATGTATTTATCTGACTATTATATTTTATTGTATTTGTAGAAATAAATGGCTATGTTTATTAATTACTTGGGTAATAGAATTCATTACTTTTCTATACTTTCATTATTGCATAAATTATATTTTGCTTTTGCGATAGCCAAATAGGGTCTAATGACTTTCATATAATTTCAATAAATAGCTTCAATTGACTTGGACTTAGCATAGATCTGACGAGAGTGTATACATAGACTAAATAAAACACTTAAACTATTTTGTTAACCCATTATTGTACATACAGCGTCACTAGTATGTAATGGAAATGCTTGATTATCTCTGAAAGTAAAAAAGAACTTGCCAAAAACGTAAAATATGAAAAGTTTTACGGTTTATGAAAATCTATTTGTTTTAAATATACACAACTTTTGTTTGTTTTGGTAAACGCTAGAAAATGAGGAGAAATAAAACACACGTTTACTCACACAAGCTTCTATTGCTCTTCTCTTTCTTACAGTTATTCCGCTGTTGCCAATAATGGCGGTTGGCAATGTTGCAACTAACAGGTTATTGAGTGGAGTTTACAGCTAAATATCTAACATGCCTCCACCTTGAAAAAGTAAAGCCTTAACAAATTAAAATATTTAAACAAATATATTCAAGAGAACTTAAATATGTATATATTTTTAACACAATCTTAGTGGTGTTCCTTTTTTCTACTCTGTTCCCAGGAAGAGGGGACACAGTTTGGAAAAGGAGCGTTTGACAGTCCCACGCATGGTTTTGACACTGGCAACTCGAGCGATACATCTGGATCCTTGTGCACTGTTTCAATTCTTCCGAGAGGGCACTGCAATGGCATGGTATTGTCATCCTTAATAAGAACCAAAGCTCCTGGATTTAACACTTGGTGATTTGTGGAACTGTTCCATTTTTGACGGTCTTGAAGTTCTGATATATATTCCATGGACCATCTTGTCCAAAAGTGTTGCTTCAACCTTTGTATTTTCTTGAAATATGATAAACTCGATTCTTTTTCTGCTCGCAAATCCTTCTCCGGAAGGGACATTAAAGGTCTCCCAATCAAAAAGTGGGCCGGGGTAAGGGGTGAGAGATCACTAGAATCGGAGGATAAAGGAGTAATTGGTCTCGAGTTTAGGGCTGCCTCTATCCCGGTAAGGACAGTGTATAACTCTTCAATAGTTAAACAAGCATTGGCTAAAACTCTCTTAATGGGCCTTACAGCACTTTACCCCTGCCTCCCAACGCCCCCCAAAATGAGGAGAAAAAGCTGGAATAAACTTCTAGTTAATACCTTGATTACTGATGTACTGACTTAAGTTATTACAATTTTGTTTGAGAAAAATACCAATGGCTTCTAATTCATTTTTGGCTCCTATAAAGTAAGTTCCATTATCTGAGAACATGTTTACTGGTTTGCCTCTACGATTGATAAACCTATTAAGTGTTGCATTAAATGGTTCTTTTGTTAATTCGCTAACAAGTTCTAAATGGATCGCCTTAGTAATAAAGCAAATAAAGAGCGCCACATAGCACTTTACCTTAGTACTACCTCGACCCTTTTTGTTTCTGACCAACAGAGGACCAGCATAATCAACACCAGTTGTTGAGAAAGGAGGTGCTGGTTTAACTCTGTCACTGGGAAGTAATCCCATTATCGGATTTTTTATAGCGGGTTTCACCTTAAAACACCTTACACACTCATGGACAACCTTCCTTGATAAATTTCTGCCCCTCAGTATCTTTCTCTAATTGATGCAAGTAGAAGTTGAGGTCACGCATGTAGGAGACGTTTATGCTCATTAAGAAATAATAGTTTTGTAAAATAATGATTGCTTAAAAGAACAACCGGATACCTTTTATCATACCCATACTCTGAAAGAGACAATCTTCTTCCAACTCTAAGAACCCCCTCTTTGTCTAGGAAAGGATTTAATTTTACCAAAGGACCCCTTTTTAAAAATTTCTGTTTCGATAGAATTTATATTTCTTCTGGGAACATCTCCTTCTGTACTAATTTAATTAAAACTTCTTCTGCATGCTGCAGTTCTAAAGCTGACAAGAATTCATCAGTAGATCTCACCTTTGTACGATATGAATTTATAAACCGAATACAGTATGCACAAACACGAATCATTTTTTGCTATGAGGAAAATTTAGCGAATGACAAAAGCTCCTGTCGCTCAACCTCAAGCACCTTCTGAGATTTCTTGACCTCAGGAATACATTCTTCATGTTGAAATGTAGAGTCTGGCCACTCTTCCTTGGGTTTAGAGAGCCAAGAGGGTCGTGACAACCAAACCTTACAATCAATCAAGTTGCCTGGGTTCACCACTGTCGACAGGAAGTCGGCGGGATTGTCTTTAGTTCTGATATGGTTCCAATCACCAGGGTGACACAAGGATTGTATTTGTGCAACCCGATTTCCCACAAAAGGTTGCAAAACATTAGGCTGAGTTTGAATCCAATTCAGACACACGGTTAAGTCACTCCAATACACAAAGGCGTCAATTTTTAAAGAAAGTGAGTTTCTTACCTTGTCAACCAGGTTGGCCAACACTAAAGCAGCACAGAGTTCTAGCCTTAGTATTGTAATTGTCTTTAAAGGTGCTAGCTTTGTTTTAGAACACAGCAACTTCACACATACTTCCCCAGAATCACTCACTGATCTAAGATACACACATGCACCATAGGCTGCTACCGATGCATCAGCAAATCCATGAAGTGACATTTCAACTGGCTTGCACACTAACATATGCCTGGGAATTTCTAAATTATTCAACAGCCCAAGATCTGCCCTAAATTTTCTCGTTTGCTGTCCAAATCACTTGGAAGACTTTCATCCCATGACAACTTACACAACCATATCTGTTGCATGATAATTTTTGATAGTATTATAGAAGCACCTAATAAACCTAAGGGATTAAATATCTTCGTTATCCCAGATAAAACAGTCCTTTTTGTTACTGGACTCTCATCTTTAATGTCGGGGATGCTATACATCAATACATCCTTTTGCTCTGACCAATAGAGCCCTAAAGTTTTTGTTTTATCCCTTTCATTGAAAACCAAAACAGGCTTAGAATAGGTTGACCTCAAATGATTTAAAATCTCAGAATTGTTTGAAGTCCACTTTTGAAGCTCAAAGCATGCAGTCCTTAAAATATCAATAATGCTGTCACACATTTTGTTTGTAGTCTCCACTGAATCCGACCCTGATATGAGATTATCCGTATAAAAATCTCTACTGATAACCCGGGATATTTCTGGATGACTATTTTGATATTCTTGAGCCAATTGCTGAAGACACTTCACAGCAAGATACGGCGCTGATGCAGTTCCATATGTCACAGTTGTTAACTCATATATTTCTAATTTTTGTGTAGGACTTTCTCTCCACAAAATCCTTTGAAGACTCCACTGGGCTGGATCAATCTGTATTTGTCTAAATATTTTTACAATGTCGGCACATACCACAATATTGTGTGTCCTAAATCTCAACACAACAGAAAACAAGTCATCCTGCAAGGTCGGTCACACAAACTGAAGATCATTTAAGGACACTCCAGAATCAGACTGAGCTGATCCATCAAATACCACTCTTAATTTTGTTGTAGGACTCTTTTCATTTATTACACCATGGTGTGGAAAATAAAATGTTTGACGAGAAGACACTTGCACAGTCGTATCCCCTCTCTCACTAACCTTTCTCATATGGGTTAAGTATAAATATTCTCGCATAAACTGAATATACCCTTCACGCAAATTTGAATTACCCTGTAGTTTTCTTTCTAAAGATTTAAATCTATACACTGCTTGTTGCTTAGAATCACCCAGTAATAACACAGGCTCCTTGAAGGGAATCTCCGAACCACAAACCTACCATTAATTTCCCTCCTTGTTGTCTCAGAAAAAAATTTTCACAATTCTTTTCTTCTGTCGAGAGTAACTTATCTCCAGTGCCCTTTTCCTCAATTTGCCAAAATTTGGTTAGCTGATCATGTAATTCAAGGTTAGAAATAGGATTGCACTGATAAGATAAACCCTCACTCACTTTCACTCCTATCTCACCACCTATAACCCATCCAAATTTAGTTTTCTGTAAAGTAGGTCCCCTAAACACATCTGACCTATACACAGTAGATTTAAATAGACACCAGCTCCTAATAAAAGGTCTATGTCTCCTGGCTTGTAATAACTGGGATCAGCTAGACGAATATGCCTAGGAATTTTTATATTTGAAATATTTACACTCACTGAAGGATAATTTTCACTTATTTTTGGTATTACGAGATAAGAAATGTTATTCTCAAATTCATTCTGCAAAGATTGTAATTTTACCTCACACCTGTAATTTAAATTAGTCACCTTTTCACCAACCCTTGTAACTAAGGTGGGCAATTCAGATTTTTTCGAATTTAACCTCGCAGCACAAGCTTCACTTAAGAGGTTAATTTGACTCCCCGAGTCTAATACTGCTCTGCATACTCTTGGAATTCCTGTAGAGTCAGACACTAAAAACAATGCTGTTTGTAATAATACCTGAGTATTTACTACTTGCAAAGACAATACATTCTTAACACTCTCCGCACTATTAGACTTAGAATTATTATTAACATTTTCACATATTGATTCTTGAGGATGGCCCTCACTTGATTTATTAAAACGTTTATTATAATGTAACAGTGTACTATGTTTAAGACCACATTTCCTACATTTTTGACCTCGACAATCTTTTAAAGCATGACCTTGTCTTAAACAATTAAAACCTAATCTTAACCTTTTTACCTTTTCTACTCTATCACTGACTAAAAGTTTTATAAAATCCCCACAGTTTAAAATAAAATGATTAACCTTGCAACTGCTACACACTTGAGTAGTCAATTCTTTATTTTCTGTTGACTGGTCGAAGGCAGAAAAAGACCTACTTGATTGAATTCGTTTATGATCCCTTGATGAGGTCTTTGAACACTCTAAACTTTCTAACAGATCTGCCTTTTGCTTCAAAAAAATTTTAAAGTCCTCTAAAGTAAGAATTTTTGTACTATTTACTGAGACAGAATTAATCACTTGCTTTTCTTCCCAATCTCGTGCAGTTTTTTTGTCTAATTTAGTAGAAAAAAGATATATCAATAGAGTATCCCAAGAGTCAGTTGGCTCATTTAGTGAATTTAGTGATTGAATATGCTTAGAAATGGTATCTCCCATAGTTCTCACACTTCCAGCCGACTCTTCGGATACCACTGGTAATGAAAAAAGGGCCTTTACATGATTCTGTATTAGAATATGTGGATTGTTGTACCTATTGAGCAAGGTACTCAAAGCTATTATTATCACATAAGCATAATTATCACTTGACAGTTCGATACTCCGAATGACTTAAGCCGCACCATTTTCCAACGAAGCCCTCAGATAATGGAATTTTTGTATATTAGGGATTGACATATTGGAATGTATTAGAGATTTAAATAAATCTCGAAACTCGAGCCACTTCTTATAGTCCCCAGAAAACTTCTGCAAATTAACCGGGGGGAGCTTAATTCCTTGTACACTATTAAAATTCTGGTTATGCATTGAGACACTAGACATGGAATCATGATCATTTTCTTTTTTACTGTCATAAAAATCTTTAATTATAGTTTTTACTTGCGAACTCACTTTAAAATAACTATTTTCAAATTGCAATCTTTCTTTCATTTCTTGGTCTATATTATCTGTTAATGTTTCTATTTCCGTCTGTGTTTGTTCATACTTTGAAAAAAGGTTTGTAGATTCACCTAAGCGGCCTTCTAATTCTATAATAATTCCCTGATCTAAACTAGAAATTTCTTTTCCTGCAATGGATTTTTTTAAATCCTCCACATAATTATTAAATAAAGTTGGTCGCCCCTTATAACCACCCCTTTGCTTATACAACTTCTTTAGAGTTTCGTCATCATCACTCATCCCCACTGGTTTAGAGAAACCCCAAATCAAGAAGAAGGTAGAAAATGCAACAATTACTAATATATAAGGAACGAACTTACCAAAATCTTATAGAAATTAAATTAGGAGGAGGAGGATACACGACGGGACACCCACTTACTTTTGCTTCGATGGATTTCGAACGTCACACCTTCTGCTGCACAACGCTGCCGTGACGACTGACCGGCCGATCGTGCCTACTCAGATAACGCAATTAGCGGGGAAATGAATAGGTTAAGTTAGCAACTTTTACTCTGATTTTACACGTTTTTAGACCTTTCGGGTCACGACACGAACACAATTATACTGGAACAAATATCCGGCTCGAAGGACCATGTTTTAAATATACACAACTTTTGTTTGTTTTGGTAAACGCTGGAAAATGAGGAGAAATAAAACACACGTTTACCCACACAAGCTTCTATTGCTCTTCTCTTTCTTACAGTTATTCCGCTGTTGCCAATAATGGCGGTTGCAATGTTGCAACTAACAGGTTATTGAGTGGAGTTTACAGCTAAATATCTAAAACCATTTAATTAAAGAAAAATTCATTATTAGTTGAAAATTATTCATAGTTATGATAAAACGGTGTCTTTTTTCCTAAATCAATTACCCTCGGAAGTAGGTCTCTTCTTCCTGGTTATAAATTACTAGGTTTTGTACCTAATTTTAAAGATACGCTAGGAATAACCATGTCATAAAAAGCAGTATGTTAGAAGACTGATCTTTTTGCTGACCTGCATAGTGGATTAGCGGGAATACTTTGCCTGTTATGACATGGCTTTCTTGGTTATCTTTAAAGATACAGGTATCAAACCTGGTATATATTTATAATCAGCAAAAGCCCATTTAATGGACATAAAGGATGGACCATTTGAAAGAGTGCGACATGAGCGACCTTTTATAATTAATTTTCCTCTACTATAATAGACCAAAATAAATCCTAAAACTTTTCTATTTAATATTTTTTGCTTACTTTTGGAAATAATTGTTTTCATAGATACCAGCGACCTTGTATATAGAATGTGAATAAATTAAAGAAGTATATAATTTAAACATATAAAACAATAAACACTGATGCTGGTTTGGTTTAAATAAATGCCGAAAAGATTGGCTTTGTTTCAAGTGTGGGTAGACTAAATGAAAATTCAGTTAGTCTTAAACTCGTAATTTATTAGTATTAGTAACTGACAAAGGAGCAAGAAAGCTTAAAAGTAACGTGCTACATATTGAGAACTCTTTATATTGAATGATCTCTTAATTATGTTTGCTTTATAACAATTACTCATTTGTTATTAATACAAATGAATAGCCTTCAGACTTTACTAATAGTAAATAGAACTGATAAATAGAAAACTTATTGAACTTACTAAGTTTTATTTATACAATAAAAATGCAACATGTGCACAAAATAATTATATGAAATTTTTTTTATTAATTCCTCTGCAAACTTCTTATCAAAGTCTACATTCACCTCTTGAAAAGTTTTTGTATGATTTGAATGCAAAATTAATTTTGTGCTATAAATTTTAAGTTTATGTATTGATAATTGTGTTATATTCCACAAATTTCTGTCACGGCAGAAAATTATCATGAAATGATTTTGGAAAAAGGCTGAAAAACAATAAGCTACAATGTGTCAAAATAAAACTATAATATCCAGAATGTAACCTTTTTATCTATTTTGACAAACTAAACCAAACCGAAAAAAAACAACTCAAACTATATACAATTACACAAAAATTACTTACCAATATATGGACATTTAATTTCAATTAACTTGGATGGAACATTGTCTTCAAATATGATTCCATCAGGGGAATATCCTAGCAAAGGGAACTGTTTACAAATTATTAAATTTGGTGTAATCACATGACATCTATATTTGTCCTTAAACACTTCCAATGCTTCTTTTTCATATTTTTTACCATACTTGGTAAATTTTGATTCAAAATTCTTAGGAAAAAAGAACTTTTTTGATTTATTTTCCCAGTTTTCTTCTTTTGTATAAGTAAAAATAGAATAGCAAGTTGATCCTAAAATAAAATATATTATTAAACAATTAATGTAAAACACAATTAAATATCTCATTTAGTATAATTTTTGTCAAGGGCCAAATAGCAGTTCCTTGTAATCACAAAACTGAAAGTTAAAAGAAGAGACACAAAATTGTTTAACACATATTAGAATAATACCAAGTCATTGGTTCTTAGCATATCTGTTTAAAAAAGAATATATTATGTTCTAGGATTAAAAGTTGAGCATCAAACGTATGCAGACATGCATTTCTAATTTTTTGTTGTTAATTCAAATTAATTTAGTTGATTTTTTATCTACTGATGGAAGTAGCTCACTTTACTCTGAATACCAAATTGATAAAAAAAATTATTTTGCAAATACTGTTACTAATGTCTGACCAATGACAATAGATTAATGGATTGGGTATTGCAATGCTTCATTGACTCCTATGGAGTGCGCTTATTGCAGCGACGATCCCATTAGTTTGTGAATAATATAGAGTTAATTACGACAGAAATTTATTATGTGGTGTCAAGGTAAAACAATGTACATGTGTGACGGGGCCAGTCCATATTACCTATTATTTCATTGTGTCTGACCCTAAGTTTGATGTTGGTACTTACCAGTAATCCTTAATTGTCTTTCTTTTAACCACATAGTTGAACCTTGTTGAAAGGTTGTTGCCACCTCTAGTATGTCACTACTTGACAATGAAGAAACAACGTCTGAGCAGTAAGATTTCAAGTCATATGCTTCGGTTGACAATTGTGTTAAAAAAGGAGAATTGTTGCAGTGTGCTAAAAGAGATTTCATTCCTTCTGTCAGGTCACTAAAATATAAATATTGACCGTTAAATTCAATTCATAAATTATAACTAGAAAAAATACCTGTTCTTTTTAGTGGACTCATCTGAAGACCTTAACGATCGACCAAAAAATGTAGTTAAAGCAGAGTCAGCTACACCTAAAAATGTACCATAACGTATGAAAAAAAAAACATTTAAAATACGAAAAAATTATAAATTGGAAAACTAAATAAAACAAACACATTATAGACGGTTAAAAAGAACAAAATCATGCATCAAAGCTTTAAGTTGGTTTCTATGTTACGTGAAAAATTTAAATGCCTACCAGTAGAAAGCAAAGCAAAATTTTCATTGTCTATCTCCGGAGAAGTACAGAATTGAATTTTATTTATTTTCGCAATCGGATGGCAAAACTCCTTAAAAGGTTGGGCCTTGTGGGTTTCCTCAATGCCTTTTTTCTCCTTTCCCCATTTCTGAGCCAAATCAGTACAGCTAACCACTTCTAATGTCTCATTTCTATATAAAAATTAAAAAATCAATGACTTAACTCACTTTGAGTGAGGACATGAGTTACAAAAACAACAAAATAGGGCCATGCGAATAATCTTGAAAGTATTGTTTGATTAGGAAAATGTTAGAGTGTTTAAGGTTAATGAATATAAATCAAAGTCTTATATATAATAATATAATATATTTACCTAATAAGATTATATTCAGAAATGAACTCTATACACACAATACTAGGCCGTCAAGCAACATTTGAAAAATAAGCTTCAACAAAAAATCTTTATATTATTACAGACTTGTTCTATACAAAGTATCGACAAATAGATTTCATAAATTTAAAAGGTTTGTAAAGCAATATGTTAAGATAAATTTTAAATAGCACTATTGTCAGCTTCTTGTTTTTATTATTGTTATTGGTAGTTTTGAGTAAATTGATCTCTCATTAAATTGTATATTTTTGTATGGTATGTTTAGTTGCCTGTGATAGGTCCTATTGTTCTGTTAATTTAAGTGGCAGAAAGTTGCTTAATAAATGAATACTACTACTACTCAAATTACAATCCAGATATTGTAATTTACAGTAATACAAAGCATGTAATTAACAATATGTGTACTAACCTGTTTATGTAAATTAAAGTTGCAACGATGTGTTTACAAAAGCCTGACAAGCCAGCTTTGCAGGAACAAATGCACTTCCATTTTCTGACATCTTCATTAAAAGTAATCGTCATTTCGTGGGGTTGTGAAGTTAAGTAAGATGTCTGTAAACATAAACTTTTAATATTATTCGTGGTTTCTTCTATGCCACATAATATTACGTACCCTGCTTTCAACACTGCTTCACCCTCTTTAAGGGATCTGCTTCTGTCCCCAATATACTCGATAATATCGCAAAGAGATATTTCAACTTTCGGCATTTTAACACAGGTTAATCTACTTACAAATTACAATACAAAAACATTCTCAAAACACTATCCAAACTCCAAAAAGGTCAAAAACGCACTAACTATTCGCAAACACCCTTATAAATTGGTTTGTTGTTCACACTCCCAGTCAGCTATATTGGAAAAAACAGCGCCATCTAGCGGTTTGTGATTTTCGCTAATAGCTTTAAAATTTAGTGCATGAAGTGGGGGATTCATTATTTAGTAATGATATTTCTTGTGTCATAAGTTTAAATGTGTTTAAAATAGCAAATAACTTTATTGTTGGCACAAAAAGTTTATATCAATTTTCATATAGTTTTCGTGGTTTTCAGGGACACAAAGTGCAATTTTACTATTTGAATTTTTAACCGTTGGGATTGCTGATATTCTATGCATGTCAAGATATCGTTTATCCATAATATTAGATAATGTGATTTTAAGTATACCAATTACTTCGGGGAGATTGTGGCCAACATAGATGATTTTTTAAAGAAGTTTTTAGTGTGGTACCGGGGTTATTCCATAGCAAATATATTAAAAAAAGTAAAAATAGAGTAATGGCGTCACTTTAAATTATTTTCTGCCAGATAGTTTTCGCACAAACTTTTAAATGCATTAATATATATTGAAATTTGCAGTATGAAACTGTTGTTAATGAAAAGATATAATTTTGACATCTGATCTGGTAGGAGGCAATAATTTTCCTGGTCAGGTTATTTTGTTAGGTAATTATAAATCTTAATGAATATTAATAGTATTACAAAAGTTTATTCTGGACATAAAACTTTTTCTATGTTATAACTGAGGTGCGTGGTGGAGGACGAGTTAAAATTAAAAAAAAAAGTTCTGAAGTATCATGTTTCATATTTTTCGTAGTTTTTAAGGAAATGAACTTTCTTTCTAATCATATTAATTTGTGGCAACGAAAACCTGTATGTATTTTATGAAAGTTCTTATCGAGCTACGTATAGACTGCACTTTTTATATATCATTAGTTGATTCTGGTAAAATGGTTCAATGGGCTCCAGTACTTTAAATGTAGGATTAAATAAAAAAATTACAGAAAAAAATAAAACCGATTAAAAAAACACTGAGTAAGTGTTTGCAAGTCAGTTTTATTTTTTACAGTTATTCACTACTACGCGGAAGAGCTTTGGATTCATAAGAAACATTTTTTTTGTAAACTAGTAAAAATGCTAAAAAAAGGATTAATTTATTATAATTAAAATTCCGCTCCGTAAAAGAAAAGTATTGTCATCGTGAAAAAATCACTCTCTCAGGTTTTTACAGATCCTCAAGTTTTAGGGTCCTTAGATGACAAAATATATGTTACACAATGTTGGTACGAATCCAAGATGGCAAAACAAAATGGCGGCTTAATAAAACATTTAAAAAATCTGCCTCAAAAAACTACTTATTAGAATGATTTCAAATCTTGTCCTAGAATTAAGTGTGATATAGAGGCGAACTGGTTAAATTGTGGTACGAATTCGATACGGGCGGCGTCCCTATATGCCAAAAATATGTTTTCTTCCCGATGGTCTGCCTGTCTATCGATCTGTCTGTATATATGAAAACAAAATGGCGGCGTAATAAAATATTTAAAAGTAACGAATTACGAAATGAACGTAAAAAACATTTTATTTAATTCACTTCAGATTTTGCACAATAATTAGATACGATAAGATGATATAGGGATGAAGAGGTAAAACTATGTACGAATTCAAAATGATGAAACAAAATGGCGTCTCGAATGGCGCTCTAACGATTTTTTTATGAAATCAATGTAAACAATTTACTTATTTAATTTATTTTAAACTATGCTGAAAAATCAAGTTTGGCATAGATAGAAACTTGTTAAATATTGGTACTGATCCAATATGGTGACGAATCCAATATGGTAGAACAAAATGGCACCCAATAAAAGTGTTTGAAAAGACAGTAAATATGTGCTACTATATAAATGACTATGTGCGGAACGTTGGGTCTCACTTCTCTGTTCCCAATAAACCAAAAAGGTCATAATGCGGGAAATTCCGGGTAAATAAAATTTACCGATTTTTGATTTTGTAATTTTAAAATTATTATTTCACTGTGGACGTGGTGACATATTTATTTTTTATTTTAAAATTTTACTTTTATTTATATTATATACCCCGTGTTTGTCACAACTCCAGATTAATTGTGAAGAAGTCAAATTTCAATAATACGAAAATCTCATAATCAAATATACCTAGTGATCAAGGCTTATTAAATGGCTACTAATTCCTACTAAACTAAGTTAGTATTAATTTTTTTAACCTCAAAACTGTAAAAAGTAGTAACTATTCCATAAACACTCTCTCTATTCTCGCTCTTTTAAAGACTATTTCAAAACTAGTTTCATTGGGGATAAGGAAGTCTAATTCCCTTTTTAGTAGATATAGTAGCATTTATTACGTCTATTATAAATAAAACATTTTGTTTTTTTTTAGACTTTGCTTCCTTTACTTAAAACGTTTGACGGCATTTATTTTCTTACATTTATTTCTAATATGTACATTGCAAAAAAATATCAACACATAGTTTAATTCTTATTTTATTTATTAAAGCAAGTTCCTTAAAATTTAGTTTTAATTTGCGAATGATTTTCCAAAGAAGAAACAAACTACATAAAATGATAAAATAAAAATAATTTTTGCTAATAAAATTTGCCTAGGAAAATCAAAAGATACGCATCGAATCTAAAAGGCAAATAACGAATATCTCATACCCATGAAATATATACATGCATATGTTAAGAAATAAAAATACATATTTTAAGAAAAGTATACTAAGTATTAAGTTCAAGTCTCATGATCATTCATCTTTAGCACATGAACACTGATTTACCATCGTAGCATTATACATATACCAACACTGCTTAAATATTATTATTATGGTATTATCTTATTTTTTAAACACACATTATAATAATAACAAATTAAGTCTTGAAGGCTCGCGCTTGTTCGCGAAGACAGTGTCACGAACCAGAATATTCCCTTGTTTATAACACTGAACATAAGAAAGCAATAAAACATATTTACTTATTTTCAAATCAATTTTAGTTATTGCAAAATGTGTAAAAACGCACTTCACCTTTACCTGTTTTACGCCTTTAACAGCAGAATTTGAAATATCCACAAATCTGTTTTTATATAATTGTTTTTGACAACTAATGACAAAACAGGCGTTTTAAAAAAATATTTAGCAATGTTTATTGTTTATATTATGTATCGAAACATTCTGTAGACAGACTAGTTTACATGTTGAGATTGAGTAATTTTATTAAATATTTGCTTCAATTAATTTAAAGATTTTTGTTTGTCAAGAGAGATATAGTAAGAAAGTAATATAATTCACATTTTTTACTTTACGTATTTTAAATAAATCGGTTGTTGCTGGATGCCTATAACCACTTAAAATCTCAATTTTTTTATTAAATATTGTAAAAAAAGCCACTAACGAATGAATCTTTTTAAAAAGTCAATTATTTAATTTTGAGGTATTTTAAAAAAAGGATAGTTTACTCCCTTAAGGTTTGAATTTAGAAAGACATGTTAACAAATTATTAGGGCATTATTCTATGAGTTCTCTTATATTTCAATTAGTTGAGGAGTTATTGCTAAAATAGCAGACATTTTACCCCTCAAGGTTGTAATTCCGAAAAATTAAAAAAAAATTTCAGGTATTTAATTTCGTAAGTCATTAACAAAAGAATCGTTTTAAAATCTTGTTCAGTTTGACAGAGTCAAAACTCATTTTACTCCTTTTAAGGGTGAATTTTAAGCCATATGCCAAAGAATCGTCTTAGAATCTCATTTAGGTGAAGGGGATATTGTAGAAAAAAGTAAGGAAGCAGTTGACCTCTATGGGTGAATAGGAAGATTTTGCTCTGTGCTATTCAAGAAACCTCTACCTCTACTCATTTCGTAAAAAGTTATGTAAAAAAAATTAAACTGACCTAAAAAAATAAAAAGAAAAAATATTTTATTCCATCTTAAAAATTTGACTTTTTGACATCAAACTAATTCTTCTTTACTGCACAACAAGATTGTATTACGAGTCTTGAATCTAGTACCATGACTGTAATGACTATTTGCTGTTTTTATTAGTATGACTCCGATTTCAAAAACTGTTTATAGAAAATCAGCAATATACATAGTCGAAAAATAAAATAAAATTATTAACGAGGTTACATAGTGTATTAATGACACAATTATCTGTTATATGGGGGCAATAAAAATAACTCCTTTTTATTCGCTTAAGATTGGAGTTTGAAAAAATTCTGAAATTTATATTTGGATAATTATTTTTTAAAGCCATTGACGAAAGAATCGTCGTAAAAAATGTTTTAGGTAAATGCATATTGTAAACAATATATAGACATATTTCACCCCTATAAGAGTTAAATTTTGAAAAGCCCTTGCTTAGTAGGTGCATATGTTATACAAGAAAACCCTGTTCACAATTCCAAGTTTCCAGACACGATTATTTAAAAATATAACTTTGTCATATCCCGACTACTTGACCGACTTTCTAAAATTAAAATAACTTACACCCTTATATATATATATATATATATATATCTTAACATCTCTGTATCAAATTTCTTTCGTTACCCCTATACTTTACGAGATAATCGAACGTTTTCATACATATATATCACCCTGTATATACACCGACATAGATTAAATTAAAAATTGTAATTAGAATATTTATCTATTACTACTTTTAATGATCCATTGTAATTTAATACATTCATTAAAAGGAAATCTGAAAAACCTTAAACTTGGAGAATACTAACATTTTCTCGAATTGTGATACCCATAATATTGTCAGTGTTCTCCAGATTTATTGTCCATTGTTGTTTACAAAATAATGTAAAAGCCCAAATGTAAAAAAAGTAGTATTTAAAAGCAGCAAAACCTCAGCCAAAACTCGAACGACCGAGCGATGAAATTAATATTATATTCGTATACGCGTTAAATCGCCAGAGCAATGTCGGCAACGTCGCTATAAATTCCTGACTTAAATACGTAGCCCCTTCCACGCTTCTACCCCCGTTTGTATGAAAGGTGTTGAACCGGCTGATCGATATTAAGGATATTATACATGTAGAACCTGTGTTATAACAGGGTTTTTGCACGTCTTTACTATTTAAAGCCAATGATGGTACTAATTCAAGATGGTCAAACAAAATGGCGGCCAAATAAATTTGTCTCAGGTTTTACATATCTTCACGTTTTAGCGTCCCTAGATGCCAAAAAATGTGTTTTATCAATTCCGTCGGTCCGTCTATCGGTTTGGCTGTCTGTCAGTTCGCGGCATAGGTTAAAGACTACTTACCCGATTGAGTTCAAATTTTGATAGAAAATAAGGGTCACATGGGGGTGATCTGATAATATTTTGGAAAAAATCTTATATGGTGTAACTCAATGGTAGCCTGTGGAATCAAATCAAATTATCTTAAATTTTGCACAAACATATACATATTATGTTGGAATCAACTGGTAAAATTTTTGTACGCATCCAAGATGGTGGAACAAAGTAGCGGCGTAATAAAATATTTAAAAATTCGGCCTGAAAAAAACTACTTAATGGATTGATTTCAAATTATGTGCCTTTCAACGAAACTGGTTACGCAAACTATAACAGCTTGAGGAAATAAAAGGCCTATTTGTATGAAATGAGTTATGTCATCTGTTTTAGTTGTGGAGATTTAATTTATTTTCAGATAAGAGACTTTGAGTCTTGTGGACATGTTTACCTCCGGACACAACCAGTAACCCATGAAGCCTCTGAAAATATATGAGAGACCAGCGAAATTCACAATTATTTCTAGAGTGATTTGAATCAAAATATTCAATATAAACATTTTTATTCTGAGCGAAACAACGAAAAACTTGATTCTGAGACCAAGCAGTATATGAAATGATGTTTTAAATATAAAATCACACAAGCTGGG